>JANAVB010021881.1:115000-130000 GCA_029216955.1 Iris pallida | reverse complement strand
TGGATAAAAGTATTAAAATAATTATAGCTTTACTTTTCTAAAATATAAGCCTTTTTAATAATAAATTGATCATTAATTAATAGTTGGAGTTATTAATTAAAATTCTTAAAATGGTTTCTAAAGCAGATTATTAAATTAATGTAGGTTCCAAGGCCTAAGTCTGAGGTCGTTTTTCCTGTCCCCTTACGAGCACCAGAAAAACAAGGCAAGTTTTATAATTCATGTTCGTGTTTTAATTGATAGTCAAATGCATTGCATCATTAGGACTATATACTGTATAGACACTGACTCACAGGATCCCTCTCAGACCCAAATTGATTGCTTGATTAACTCATTGACTCGAGATTGGAGGAGTAGTATAGCAACTGTGACCAAAGCCATGTTACTAATATTGTCTCTCTCGCGCTATCCCCTATTGCACAGGGGGCTGAGCCGTATCGTATACTAGCATTTGGCCAAAATATTAGTATACATATTGAATCTACCAGCCGGTAACAGATATGCTATACGCTCAAATCACTATTAAATTATTGTAGATTGCATCATTATTGCTCTTGAGATTTTATTGCTTTACTGATTCTTTATTATTGTTTAGAAAATATAATAATGCTTTAAAACTGTTTCTTGTATCATTTATTATCATTAGAATACTGGATGTGGATATATGTTGTTGCTCCTTTCCTGACTGGAGACCAAATTTTTAGGTGATTACAATGATGAGGAGCTCACTTTTAGTACACACTACAGACCCGAACTGAATTCTGAGGAGATAGATGAACCAAACCAGGAGGCACCTGAGCCGATTACTAGTAGCCTAGTCAACAATGTGTTTAAAGCTGTAAATTTTAGTATAACTTAAGTTTGTTTCGGCATTGTGTTTGATTTATTTAAATAAAAGTTTATTTAAATTTTTGTATTTTAGAATGTTGTGCTTGAGTTACTACTGACAGATACAGCTTATTGCCGTCGTCTCATAATGGTACAGGCTGGACCTGATCCGACTGGATCCAGAATCTTGGGATTGGGTAGTGACATATAAAAATATTTAGAAAATATTTGTCAATTCCTAAAAATAAGTACGAAATATTTGCATCTACCTAAAATATGTCTACATGGCCGTCTTTGCCTCACTATATGCCTACATGGGCTTGGGTATGGTTCAGGCCCCGTTCAGACTAAATTGGTACAACCGGGTCACCTAAAAGTCAATAATCTTAATAATAAATAATTAAATCGTCTATAGGGGTTAAGTCGTAACTTTGACTGGTTTTCCTAGTTGGGGTACACTTATGGCTCGGCCTTCCCTACCATGGATAAAACATTAGTCAAAGCACATGACTACACTATCCGTGCCAAATTTTTTGGTCATCTTGTACTCCGAAACTTAACCATGGCTAAGGTATCTATAATAATAACTATTTAATTAAAATATTTATAAATTCCCAAAATCAATATTTAATGTAAATAAATTATAAACAAATATTTCAAAAATTCAGGGGTATTACATTCTACCCCCTTAAAAGAAGAGTCCTCGAAATTAAAATAACTCGCTATGGTAAAAGGAATTATGTCAATGGTTCTAAAATGCCTCTAATGTTGTGCTATGTTTCTATGGTATTCCTAATCAAACAAGTAACAATCAACGTAAACTAATATTCTACTCATAAAATTTGTAAGTTACTATTCGGTTGCTTCTTGGGTTGTTGCTCCGTCTTAAATCCTCATGGCAAAGGCCTGTCCAGGCAGTTGTGCTGCCTGCTGTCTCGCTTACACAAATTGCGTTGCCTGGTCGGGAAGTGGTCCACACGGATATCCTTCCTCAAGCACGAGGGTTTGTCTTTCTGAAAAAGGTGAACATAAGACAACAAAGAGTTCAAGGAGCACGTGATGGAATACAATTGCGGGGTTTCAAAGGCGATTGAATAGTTCAAATGTGAGTTTTCAATGTAGTTACATATGAGATCCTATCTTGGGAATTCCTATTTACATGCTCGTATTAGTACAGTTATAACCAATACGATATGCTCGGACCTGTCTAGTGGCAAGTATTGGTTTAATAAGCTAAGTCAACTATATCTTAATCCACGTAGAATAGTTATATGAAGAGCGAACCAAGTGCATTAAGGTTGATCAGACCATAATATACCAGTTCTGATTAGACAATATGTTAGTAGGTGCACCGAATAAAACATGTCATGAACAATCTCGATAAAAGAATAAGCTTGTAAAGCTAGGCTATTCAGTAGCATCGGTCAAAATAGTCCAAAAATATAAGTACGGAAGGTTATGTTTGAAAGAAAGTTTAAGTAGTTCAAGTTCATCAAAGTCTAAAGCTCGTCCGGTGTTTGTGCTTCTACAGTCCTTCTACTACCTTCTTGTATAAGGCTTTGGTCGACCAAATGGGGTATGGACCTCTAAACTCTATAGTCTAGGTAATATTCAGTGTCATTCAACTCTTTAATGGGTCATAAGGACATTGTGATGCTAGGTGGGGTATGCTACCCAACTTACAAGAAATCAACTAATAGTACTTGAATCATATATACCTAGTACGAATCATCTTCCTATCCTCTATTAAGCACGAAAGATAATATTCACGGTAGAAAATGAATCAAGCAAGATGCAAATCAAGGCAGTCAAACGTGAGTTCGAAAATAAAATCAAGAAAGGAGATCAAGTATGTGGATGAGATCCTATGGGTTTTTTCTATCCTATTTGGAGGCTCACATCGGTACAGTAACGTAACCGAAGTGATTAACGTTGAACTGTATGGGCCACCACAAAAATATATAACGCCCAGTTCTAAAATAAGTGCGACCAGGATACGGTACATGCCAGCAACACTTCACTAATCGGCAAAAATCTCAAGCAAGTCCATTAGCGAAATGTTTAAGCTATAAATCATGATAACAACCACAATGATAACACAGGTCACATGTCCCAGCTAATCTCATCCACACAGAATAACAAGTCACAAGATATCAAGTCCAAAAAAATAATACTAATAAAAAAGATCTGTCCAGCAGTAAATGAAATCGTAACTGTGCAGGTAAGTCATCCTGAAACCATAGTAAAAAAATAAGAATAATCATCAGCTACAAGTCAATGAAATAAAAGGAATAGAATAACAAGTCTAAAAATAGAGAGACATGTATGAAAAGAAGTCCTCGGCAATATCTCCTCCTCCTGTGAAGGTACGTCTCCAATCTGGACCCCTGAAAATGAAACCTCCGAACAGTCCTCCTCTTTAACTAAGCCCGGAGAGATCACCAGGTCCTTACGGGACTAGCAAGATACATATAAACATGCCCCTAATAACAATATATAACATGCAGTGGAATAATAATGAAATAAGGATAGAGTAAATGCGTAGGTGATGACATAAAAGTATGAGTAATGCTACTAGTCGTGGCTATAAGGTAGAGTCGAGTAAAATCGAATCACGGTACGAGCTAACGATCCTATAGACAGCAACACAGGGCATGCTAACTATCTATATAAAGTCCCTATAGCAGTACGGTGCGTGTTAACGATCGAGAGTGGTTAATAGCCAGGTACTAATAACATCGGGCAGGATCTAAGGATTAAGTCCTATATAGAGTCTCTATCGCATCACGGTGCATACTAACGACCGAGAGGGGAAAACAGGTGATGATACATAACAGGCACTGACACTAACAACTGTGAAAGTGTATGTAAAAGTAAACGATATGCATGTGATATGTAAAGCATGAAAAAGGCATCAAGTATATAATAGGAAAAGAGATATATACAATAGTAATAAAGAAAAGAATAGATGTAATAAAAACTGTATATAGGGCAAGGTATACTTGCCTGGTGTAGAATCAACTACGACCAAATAAACAACCTGTCATATCAAAGGCCCGCAAAAAATGGACTCCTACACATGCCCCCATATGCTGAAATAGACATCACCAACATATTTGGAATAAGAAAAATGTCTAAATTTGACTACCCATAAGTCCAATTTTGGATGCAGGGGCAAAATAGTAATTTCAAACCAAAACAGTGTCCGCCATTGGACCCACTTTGCACCAAAAAATGTATCAGAGCCTATGGTCTCTAAAGTGAATAAAGTATATACCTACGAGTCCAATTTTTTAATACAAAATCAATGGTATGTCCAGATTTGAATTCTGATGAACCCTGCATAAAATTGCCCGTTGAGTCGGATCGTAGGCCCGCCAAAATAGCGTTCCGGTCGACCTTTTCAGAATCGGACCAAACTTAGCTCACATGACCAAAAACAATAATACGAGTACAGTGGCACAAGTTTCGTCATGATATGACGAACATGAATAAAGTAATTAGCGAATTTGCAAATAGGTCGATACGTTGTTCTTCGACCGATACGCCTCAAATTCGTCGCACACATGCAAGCAATTCGAGTTACGTCAAAGCCCATACGTCCGCAACATCCGTACGCACCTTTTGATGCTCACGGGTTGCGATGAAGTTGCTTGGTTTGTCGGGACGGACCCCGTATCGGTGGTTTTCCTGAATTTTAAAACTGTTTTTGATACTTATTTTCTTTATTTTTGAATTAACCTAAAATAGAATTTAATCAATTAAAATAAAAACTAGAAATTGGGTTTCAATCTTGGGTAGGTAGTCTAAAAGGTTGTACAGGTAGATTCCTAAATTTCTTATTGTTCTGTCTGCAAAGTCCCTTCCAAAATAGGGTCTTCAACCTAAAAACCACATACATAAACATTGGATTTTATAGAGGGTCATATGGCCCTTGCATATGGCTTGATATTTCGAGAAACGATCTAGTAGAAGATAAGAAAAAAATTCAAAAGCAAGGTTCCTTGAAGTCGGATGACAGAACAGAGCCTTTATTCTGTGGTGGTTAGGCAGCTGGGCAGTAGCGTACATGTCACGCCCCAGAACCTGAATACTGGAGAGCGGGGGACAGACACAGCCAGCTACGTACATTGAAGTGAATTCCACCTCACAATACGGTCACGACTGTCTAGATGCATGAGGGTTTACTACAAGCCAATAGTCTCTTAGGGTCAAGAACAAGCCTAGTGTCTCAATCTCAAGCAAGCAAGTAAATGTAACAAGATGGCAGATCATCAGACATACAAAGTAAGGCGTCCCAAATATTATATATTCAGATGATCATGAAGCTAGTCATACAAAATGCGAAGACTAGCAAGAGTTTAAGTCATACATGATCAACCCTAGGATTTGTCAATCATGTTACAGCCCTTAGGTAGACAAGAATGTAAATTCAACACGAGCTAACACTTGTTCGACGGCTAAACGTCTCAAAATAATAATTTTACAATAGAGTGGGGGAGAGCAAAATAAAACCCACTCGTTGCCAGGGTTTCTTCTAGTGGTCACCATCTGGCAGGAAGACTGGAAGATCCTCGGGAGCTGTTCCAAAATTTGGCCGTACAAAACCTGCTAGGTCAGACCCCAGAAAGAGCAAGTGCCACAAAGGAGGCTTCACTTAAGAACTAAAACCAGCATATTAGCACATAAGGACATAAATGAAATAACTAAAGACATGAGTTAGAGAAAACAGGGTGATAAACGATAAGATAACTAAAAGACTATTTCGGTAACCAAGTTACAACCCGTTAACCAAACAAGGACCGGGGTTGTAAGCCTTCACCTGAACATAACTTAGGCTCTAACCAATTATCGATAAAGTAAAGCATACACAAGCATGTCCTGAGATAGCCATGTACTGGATCAAGGCAAGACTAGACAAGATGGGACTCCATCCAATATTCATGGCCAAGTAATGAGTACGGCTTGATACTTAAACTAAATAAGGTTATCACAAGCCTAGTTACTAGCAAGATGCAATGAGATATCCCTACGGCAATAAGCCTTGCAGACTATCCAGGTTATCAAGACGCAAGGTTCATGCTAAGAGTTATCAAGATTTGTTAGGTGACTTGAGTGCAACACATGACAGTGTGCGTAGTAATCGTTTCATGAAGTGCCCCATATAACAGTGAGCTGGAAATGTGCCCTACTCGTCGTCAGGCTACAAGTCCATCAGAGAAGGCGCCTAGATAATGGGATTACTTGTAGCCGAAATACCTCTCTATATGAACTACTTGATCAATCTAGTCATTAACCTAGTCCAATTCAGTATGAATCCCTGACCGTGGTAACCAGAAATACAAGTCCTAGACATGATGCGAGACAAGACAGGTAGCTTATACAAGCACATTCAATACAATCACCCACGGTGTCATGATGAGAATTTACTTAGCATATCGAGATAGCCTTCGCAACAGCATTCAAGATTACATGTTAGACTTACTTATCAAGATTACTTGTCAAGAGTGTGCCATGACGGGCCACTATCAAGATTTCTTATCATGTCAAGGTTGCTTGTCAAGAGTGCACCACAATGGGTCACTGTATAAGAGTTATCATGTCAAGTTACTTATTAAGAGTGCGCCTTAATAGGCCATTATCGTATCATGTTACTTGTTACTTGTTAAGAGTGCGCCTTAACATGCCACTATCATATGAGTCATATTAATCTATTATGTTTATGGAACACGTTCAGAATTAACATGGTATAAGCATTTCAATCAAGGACCCAAGTTACACAGAGGGTCATGAGACATAAGCATAAATGTAACAACCAAAATAGCAAAAGGGTGCAAAGGCTGTGGGGAGAGCCATGCGGCCCAGGAGCCAAGGGCAAAGGGCTAAAAGACAAGGGCCATGGCCTATGCGGCCAAGGATCGCCATGCGACAAGGTCCAAACGGCCATGCAGCAGGCGGCTAGAAGGACAGGGGCCGTGCGAAAAGGGCCACTCGGCTAAGGGAAGGCCATACGGCAAGGGGGAGGTACAAGGGAAGTCATGAGGCTTATGCGGCCAAGGCTAGAGGTAGCCATGCGACACGCAGCCAAGGGAGGGAAGGTGGCCCACATGGCCAGAGGATTGCCATACGGCAAGGGGGATCAGGGGCTATGCGACAAGCCGCCACACGGCAAGGGTCTAGGCGGCATGCTACCATGCGGCACGCGACCAAAGGGCTAATACGACAAGGGGATGGCCGCATGAAAGCTGGAGTGCCTATGCGGCCAAAGAGGAGCTGCAGGGGACCTTGCCGCATGAAGAGGCCATACGGGAGGCACTGTTCTTTTTCTCCAACTTTTTCGAAAAGAAGAACCTGGGAAGTTAGAGGTTCCCAGACTTCACAATCCTTCAATCCAAGCCCAAACCTGGACTTCCATAGGTCAAAATAGGGTAGAATGAGATGCTCGACATCATGGAACAATCAAAAATTAAAAATAATAAAGTTTGATAGATTAAAACCCAAGAAATCCGAAAATACAATAAACTTAGATCTACAAGAAATAAACCATGAAAATTGAAAAGGCTAAGTACTAAAGTGTCATAAAATCTCGTGAGGAAGAAAATAGAACAAAAAAAATAGAGTTTCTCCATGAAGCAAGTTGCACTTGCCTAAGCCTCTCTTGATAGGTGGAGAAGTTAAGAGGAAGAAGATGAAGAAATAAATGTAGAAGGAGAAGTAAATGAGGAGAAAGAGGGGTTGGTGGCTTTTAAAGGGAGGGGTTACATGTTGAACCAACCCAAACAAGCCAAACCAAACCCAACCAAGCCAAACCAATATTAAACCAAGATTAGCTAGTTAAGACAAGCCACAATATGAGTCAGAATTTTGTACACGTATACTAAAAATACGTAAAATAAAAACGGGGGTGACAACTCTATCCACCTTAAAAGAATTCCGTCCTCGAAATTTAATCAAGAGGCTAGTGATGTCGGGGCAAGCTATATAATTACAGGCAATATATGACTAAGCAACCAATCAAACAATCAATCATGCAAGCAAGTAATCGAAGGCATGAGACGTAAGGAATATATTATACCTCATGAATCAAACAGGTTAGGATATCGCGATCGAATATCATCCTCACGCTTCCATGTTGACTCGCCTAAAGAGTGATGACCCTAAACAACACGGACTAAACTAATAGTCTTGTTCTTGAGCACCTTCTCTCTTCGGTCCAATATGGACACGGGCCTTTTCTCATACGAAAGGTTGGTACCAACAACCAAATCCGAATGATCAAGGACATGGCTAGGATCCGGGATGTACCGTCATAATTGGGATACATGAAAAACATCATGTACCTCACTTAACGACAACAGAAGTACGAGACGATAGGACACATCACCTACTCGCTCCAGAATATCAAACAGCCCTATATACCTAGGACTGAGCTTTCCCCGCACGCCAAAACGAATGACGCCACGGGTAGGAGAGATCCTAAGGAATACGTGGTCGCTGATAGAAAATGCCGCTGAGAATCGGCCCAATAACGATGACGATCTTGTACAACGCGAAGATAATCTCTGACTCATTTGACCACCTCGATTGTCTGCAAAATTATTTCTGGATCAAGCATCTGTCTTTTACCGATATCAACCCATGCTAACGGGGATCTGCACTTTCTGCCATATAGTGCTTCAAAGGTTACCATTTGAATACTGGGCTGGAAACTGTTGTTGTACGAGAACTCCACTAGGTGCAAGTGATCTTTCTACGAACCACCGAAGTCCAGCGTACAAGATCGTAACATATCTTCGAGAGTCTGAATCGTGCGTTCTGACTGACCATCTGTCTGCGGATGATATGTTGAACTGAACTTGAGATGAGTCTCCAAACTCTCTTGAAGACCCTGCCAAAAGTACGATATGAATCTTGAATCTCTGTCTGATGTGATACAAACTGGCACTCTATGCAATCTGACAATCTACCTGAGGTACATCTCTGCAAGCTGATCCGTTGACTGGCCAATCCTGAAAGGGACAAAATGAGCTACCTTGGTTAGTCTATCAACTATAACCCAGATAACATCTCTTCTAGCTGGGGATTTAGGTAACCCAATTACAAAATCTATGGTGATGTCCTCCTATTTCCATTCTGAGATCGATAAAGGTTGATAAAGTCCAGCTGGTCTCTGATGTTCAGCTTTAACTTGTTGATAAACTAAACAATGAGAGACAAATAGGGCTATCTCCCTCTTCATGCCATTCCACCAGAAATACTGACGGATATCACGATACATTTTCGTGCCACCGGGATGAATTGAGTACTAAGAACTGTGGGCCTCTGCCATGATCTTCTGTCTGATATCACCACTGGGTACACAAAGATGCCTTCCATGTCGGAGAGTACCATCTTCGTGAATACATAACTCTGGTCTTTGTCCTGCTTCACACACTGCTATGAGCCGCTGAAGCTTAGAATCTGCAGATTGTGCCGTCTTGATCCTCTCAACTATGCTGGACTGAACTTGCATACTGGCCATCAATGCCACATTGGTAGGAAGAACTACTTCTATTCCCATCTTCTGAAGATCTGCTAACAATTCTGGCTGTGCTGTTAGAATATAAACTCCGACTCTTCTGCTCAACGCATCTGCAACTACCTGGCCTTCCCAGGATGATACTGCAAGTTGATGTCATAATCCACAAGTAGCTCTAGCCATCTTCTCTGATGCATATTAAGATCCTTCTGGGTAAACACATACTTAAGACTCTTATGGTCGGTGAAAATCTCTACCCGATCTCCATACAAATAATGCCTCCACAACTTGAGTGCGAAAACCACCGCTGCTAATTCCAAGTCAGGGTTAGGTAATTCCTCTCATGATCACGAAGCTAACGTGACGCATTAGCTACTACCTTACCATGCTACATCAAGACACATCCCAATCCTCTTCTAGAAGCATTAATAAACTAAAAATTCTCTAGTCCCATCTGGAAGTGTGAGAATGGAAGCCGTCATCAATCTTTGCTTCAACTTCTTGAATGAACTATGACACTCTGCTGTCCAAGAAAACTGTACATCCTTGTGGGTCAACTGTGTCAATGACGCAGAAATCCGAGCAAAGTCTGACACAAACCGTTGGTAATAGCCGACCAATCCTAGGAAACTCTGAATTTCTGCAATGGTGCTAGGTACTGGCCATGTCTCTATAGCCACTATCTTCTGGGGGTCCACTTCCACTCCACCTCTGGTGATAATGTGACCTAAGTACGAGATATGATCCAGCCAAAACTCGCACTTACTGAACTTCGCGTACAACTGGTGTTCCCTAAGTATCTGAAGAACTACACGAAGATGTTGCTTATGCTCTGCCTCATTCTTGCTATAGACTAAGATGTCGTCTATGAACACTATCATAAACTGATCCAAATAGCATAACAAGGAACTCCCAATGTCCATACCTGGATCTGAATGCTGTCTTCAAGATGTCTTACTCTCTAACTCTGATCTGATGGTACCCTGACCGTAAGTCAATCTTCGAGAATACTGCCGCTCCCTTGAGCTGATCAAACAAGTCATCTATCCTTGGTAGAGGATATCTGTTCTTGATTGTTATAGATTTCAAGGTACGATAATTAACACATAATCTTGATGTACCATCCTTCTTCTTCACAAGAAGCATCGGGGCTCCCCAAGGTGATCCACTAGCACGAATGAATCCCTTGGTTCTGAGTTCTTCAATCATCTTGTACAAGATTTTCAACTCTGAAGGGGCCATCATGTAGACTCTCAACGATACTGGTGCTGTCCCTGGAATCAAGTCGATGGTGAACTCTTATCTCTCTCTCTGGGGGCATGACTGGAAGCTCTTCGGGAAATACTTTAGAAAATTCTTCTACTACTCTGGGAAACTGAACTGCCACTGCTACTGCCATCCATAATACTGGAGGAGAAGGTTCTACTTCGCCCCTGGAAAATGAAAACTCCGGTTCACCGGGAATACCAAAAATAATCCTGCCAATATGACAGTCTATTCTTGCATATTGCTCCTTCAACCAATCCATTCATAGGACCACATCATAATCGGCCATCGGGAATTCTATCAACCTAGCGGGAAACTCTCTACCGCTAACCATAATTTGGCACGAGGAATAGACTCTATCTACTCCCACAAGACCGTTACCAGTAAGTATATTGAGCCTTACTGATAATGACTCGGGCTCCAGCCCTATCCGTGTTACGAATCGTGCAGACATAAATAAATATGATGCACCCGAATCAAATAATATTGATGCAGAAAAAGAGTTGACGAGAATGGTACCGGCCACTAGCTCACCTGATGCCAACTCGTCCCCTACGGTCAAAGCCATCGCTTGACCTTGCCCTCTGGGTGCTGGTCTCCTCTGCTGGAAACTTCTCTGGCGGTTCTAAATCTGAGCTTGGACCTGGGCATACTGCTGCGGCCTTTACTGGGGGTTCTGCTGCTGTAATGCTTGGGCCTGAGGTAAAAATGGTCTCAGAGGCTGGTACTGCTGTTGTTGCACTGGTGTTGGTCCCCTCACCGAGGGACTAGTCTGGGCCGATGAGGAGGAACCTGCTCTCTGTGGGCAGGACCCTTTCATGTGGTCCGATGCCCCACAAGCCAAACACAATCCTTGTGCTTTACGACATTCTGATACTACATGTCCTGGCTTTCCATAATGAGTGCAGCCCATTGTGGAAGACTACCTCCGCTTCTACTGCTGAGGGTACGTCGGAGGCGAATACTGAATCGACGTAACTGATGCCGCCCTCCTCGGAGCTCCAATAGTCAAGGCCCTAACTGCCGGGGCTGGGGCTGAGGACTGGGTCATCTGACCATGAGACCGCTTTCGTCCTCCAGTTCTGTCTACTATTCTCTGGAAGGTATACTCATGCCTCCTAGCTGCTCGCAAAACAGCATCAAAAGTCTGATGCTCAAACTGCTCCACTGCTAGAATAATCTCTAGGTAGAGCCCCTGTTCGAATTGCTGGGCTCGGTCCAATTCAGTCGCCACCAAGGTGGGAGCAAACTGACTCAGTCGTGAAAACTCGGCCGCATATCCATCGACCGTCCTGCTCATCTGCCTGAGATTGGTGAACCTCGTCTGTAGGTTATGCCGAGCTACAACATCGAAGTACTTTATCTAAAACTTGTCACTGAATATCGCCCATGGGACAGGCGTCGCCAACCCAACTGCTAACATCGCGCTCCAAGTACGGGCTAGGTCCAATAACTATAGGCGCACTACAGCTGCCTTCTCTTCTTCTGGATTCTTGGCTGCATCCAAAATAATCTTGATGTCCTGGAGTCACGCATCATCTGCAATAGCGTCTTCACTAACATCGAACAAGGAATGGTTAAGGCGCTTGAAACTGTTGGCCGTATTGTTCCCTTGATAACCAACACAGCCTATGGCATCTTGTACTGTCTGGTGCAGGAAATCGCTCCGACGTTCTTGGGATGCAAGTAATTCCCTGATAAGACCCACCAGGGTTCTATTGTCAGGCTCTGCAGGCTGGGCTGGCTGATCTGGGGGCTCTGGATCCCTAAAATGCATGACTCAGGAGGCCGCTCCATAGTGTTCGGCTTGGTCTCCAGGTTGTTGCTGGTTCACTGTAGGTGCTCCGCCTTGCTGATCGGTAGGACCAGGAGCAATGCCGCTGAAGAAACAACATGGGAAACAATAAGGAAGGACCATAATAGATCGAGGATATAAACATGTGATCAGGTTAATTTTCGAAAAGATTAGAAGATACGAGTAGAGATCAAGGGCGAGTGTTGATTGAGACATCTATTCAGTGAAACCCTCACACATCTTGATTTACAAGACCTGCATGGGCCACCACTTAAATCGTGTCACGCCCTAGAACCAGAATACTAGAGAGCGGGGGACAGACACAGCCAGCTACGTACATTGAAGTAAATCCCACCTCGCAATACGGTCATGGCTGTCTAGATGCATGAGAGTTTACTACAAGCCAATAGTCTCTTAGGGTCAAGAACAAACCTAGTGTCTCAATCTCAAACAAGCAAGTAAATGTAACAAGATGGTAGATCATCAGACATACAAAGTAAGGCATCCCAAACAATTCAGATGATCATGAAGCTGTCATACAAAATGCAAAGACTAGCAAGAGTTTAAGTCATACATGATCAACCCTAGGATTTGTCAATCATGCTACAGCCCTTAGAAAGACAGGAATGTAAATTCAACACGAGCTAACACTTGCTTGACGGCTAAACGTCTCAAAAGAATAATTTTACAATAGAGTGGGGGAGAGCAAAATAAAATCCACTTGTTGCCAGGATTTCTTCTAGTGGTCACCATCTGGCAGGAAGACTGGGAGATCCTCGGGAGATGCTCCAAAATCTGGTCATACAAAACCAGCTGGGTCAGACCCCAGAAAGAGCAAGTGCCACAAAGGAGGGTTGACTTAAGAACTAAAACCAGTATATTAGCACATAAGGTCATAAATGAAATAACGAAAGATATGAGTTAGAAAAAATAGTGTAATAAATGATAAGATATTTAAAGGACTATTCCGGTAACCAAGTTACAACCCGTGAACCAAATAAGGACTGGGGTTGTAACCCTTCACCTGAACAGAACTTAGTCTCTAACCAATTATCGATAAAGTAAAGCATACACAAGCATGTCCTGAGATAGCCATGTACTGGATCTAGGCAAGACTAGACAAGATGGGACTCCATCCAACATTCACGGCCAAGCATAGAGTACGGTTTGATACTTACATTAACTAGGGTTATCACAAGCCTAGTTACTAGCAAGATGCAATGAGATATCCCTACGACCACAATCCCTGCAGACTATCCAGGTTATCCAGACGCAAGGTTCATGCTAAGATTTATCTAGACTTATTAGGTGACTTGAGTGCAACACATGATAGTATACATAGTAATCATTTCATAAAGTGCCCCACATGACAGTGAGCTGGAAATGTACCCTACTCGTCGGCTGGCTACAAGTCCATCAGAGAAGGCGTCCAGATAACAGGATTGCTTGTAGCCAGAATACCTCTCTATATGAACTACTTGATCAATCTAGTCATTAACCTAGTCCGATTCAGAATAAATCCCTGACCGTGGTAACCAGGTATACAAGTCCTAGACATGATAAGAGACAGGACTGGTAGCTTATACAAGCACATTCAATACAATCACCCACGGTGTCATGAGGAGAATTTACTTAGTATGTCGAGATAGCCGTCGCAACAATATTGAAGATTACATGTTAGACTTACTTATCAAGATTACTTGTCAAGAGTGTGCCATGACGGGCCACTATCAAGATTTCTTATCATGTCAAGGTTGCTTGTCAAGAGTGCAGTATGACAGATCACTATATAAGAGTTATCATGTCATGTTACTTATTAAGAGTGCGGCTTAACAGGCCATTATCGTGTCATGTTACTTGTTAAGAGTGCGTCTTAACAGGCCACTATCATGTGAGTCACATTAATCTATCGTGTCTATGGAACACATTCAGAATTAACATGTTATAGGCATTTCAATCAAGGACCCAAGTTACACAGAGGGTCATGAGCCATAAGCATAAATGTAACAACCAAAATAGCAAAAGGGTGCAAAGGCTGTAGGGAGAGCCATGCGGCCCGGGAGACAACGGCCAAGGGCTAAAAGCCAAGGGCCATGCCCTATGCGGCTAAGGATTGCCATGCGGCAAGGCCAAACGGCCACGCAGCATGCAGCTAGGGGGACAGGGGCCATGCGGAAAGGGCCACTCAGCCAAGGAAAGGGACATACGGCAAGGGGGAGGTCCAAGGGAAGTCATGAGGCTTATGTGGCCAAGGCTAGATGTGGCCATACGGCACGCGGCCAAGGGAGGGGAGGTGGCCCACATGGCCAGAGGATCGCCATGCGGCAAAGGAGGAAACAGGGGCTATGCGGCAAGCAGCCATGCGGCAAGGGTATAGGCGGCATGCTACCATGCGGCAAGTGACCAAAGGGCTAATACGGCAAGGGGAGGGCCGCATGAAGGCTGGAGTACCTATGCGGCCAAAGGGGAGTCGCAGGGGACCTTGCCGCATGAAGAGGCCATGAAGGAGGCACTGTTCTTCTTCTCCAACTTTTTCGAGAAGAAGAACCTGGGAAGTTGGGGGTTCCCAGACTTCACAATCATTCAATCCAAG
>JANAVB010021881.1:0-110000 GCA_029216955.1 Iris pallida | reverse complement strand
AAATCATGGTCTATGGTCTGATCACACATCTACTCGATACTTCCCTACCCCGACACAACATGTAGGAGCGAAATCGTAAAGCAGAATACTCTAGAGAGGGGTGAATAGAGTAGGCAGCAGAATAATGCTAATTAAAAAATCTCGTTAGCTTTTGAGAACTCTTTGGAAGAAATGTAAGCTTTAGAAGAGAAAAGTGACAGTAATGAAAAGTGATCAGAAGGCAAACGCAAACACCGAGATTTGTACTGGTTTCCCTTTTGTGAGGACTAGGCCAGTCGAAAGAACTCTAGCTTCCAGTTGAATCCACTATTGGAAAATTTCGCAAGTTTTCATACGAAGTCCTTGTAACTTCTACAGACGCGAGCTTTGATACGAAGAACTCGACCAACTTCAATTGTGAAGAGTTGTTTCTTCAATCAAGCCTCTGATTACAACCGCTCTGAAACTTCTAGACCGTACCGCACTGGCAAATCAACTAGAGGATTGTAACTGGCTTGGGATTTGAAAATGAAAGCTTTTGAGAACTCTTTAGAAGAAATGTAAGCTTTAGAAGAGAAGAGATTAAAAGTGAATTGGTGATTTGAAATGATCAAAATTCTTCTCTATTTATAGTTTTTCCAAAGACAAAATTCTGGCAGAATTCGAGCTGAACTCTGACAGAGCTCTTTGTAACAAACCACAACTGAAGGGTGACTAAGTTCAAAATCAAACGTTCACATAATGTTCAACTTGGCCAAACTCTGGCCGAGTTCTACTAGGTTTCTGCCAGTTGATTTTAAGAACAATCATTTTGGCTTTTTGAAAAGTCATTCAGAAGCTTTTTGTAAAAAGGATATTTTTTAAAAATATAGGTCATTTTAAAAGGATAGGGTGATTTTGAAAAACGATTCCGGACAGCCTATTTGCCAGTATGACTTGGTGTACAATGTATTCCTATACTCAATAAAATGAAAAATTACATTGCTTTGAAGGAAATACATTCTGAGTGGCAAATAGCTTCGGTCTTGAACATAGTTGATATCCATCATTGAGCAGTGTCCAAAACGTCGTAGGTAAACATCTGAATTGACTTACATTGATATCGAGACAGAGTTTGATCAATTATTAAAATCAGGTTTGACCATGACCAATGGGCCAACAATCTCCTCCATTTTGATAATTGACAAACCTTGCCGATATAACATCTAAGTTTGAATCAATTCAAAAAAATTGTTCATAACCTGTACTCATGAAGATGTTAGATCTTATTTCTCCCCCGTTGTCACTTAGCAAAATAATTGAAAAAGAGAAAGCTCCCCCGCAATAAATGCAGAAGTAACAAACAGTGAAGAAACACAAGAAATAGATATAAAACATTCATCACAGGCATAGTATAAACAGTTAGAAAAGATAAAAGATATTGTATAAACAACACAGGCATGGTATTATCATAGGTAGTTTATATGGGAGCATAAAAAGAAAGATAATGCTATAATAAAGCTGAAACAAATAAAATGAGCTGAATAAGTGAACTAAATGTAACATATGCCAAACTGAGGCATAATAAAAAATGTCTATGAAGTGTCACAGATAATAACTAAAATAAAGAGTACTGATAGTATCTTGGAATGTCGGAGCATTTCCAAGTAAACATAAGACAAAAGTAAACAGTCTCAAAATAGTAACATCTCAAAAATCATCATCCTCATCATCATCGTCATCGACTGCAGCGCCAGCATGCCCAGATAGACCAGCTCCAGAAGTATGAGGAGTGGCACCAGAAGTACGATACCAATCGTAAGCATTCTCTGGCTGGAACAGAGAGTGGACCGCCTCATCATCAATGCGGTGGCCAGAAACAAAAGGGTCTCGAGGGAGAGAGCTAGCAGAGTGACCCGTCCGTACAAATCTCAGATCGGCGAAGGAGTTGGCAATAGCCTAGAACCGAGTCACGTTACGGAACTCTTGTTCCTTGGAAGTGTCAACATAAAATGACTGCAGATCTGATAGGTGCTGATGAATACCCTCAAATATTATAGGGTAGGACTGAGGAGGACCAGGTGCTGTGGGAGTAGGTACAGGAGGAGCAGGTGCAGTAGGTAGAGGAACAGTGGCAATGCTGCGATGAGAGAGTTTGAGGAACTTGGGCTCAGGGTCAAGAGTACAAGTAGATAGGTCAATGTCAAATCTCTGAAAGATGCGTGGGATGATCATCGCATAAGAGAGGATGCGGTCTCTTCTACGACATCTACCCATCATCTGAATAATAGTCTTAGGGGCAGAAAAAGGAATCCCCTTAAGAATGTGATATAGAGCAGAAAGCTCAAGTGCAGTGACATCATCTTTGGAAGTGGATTTTGGAATTAAAGTAGAAAAGATGACGCGATGTAATTCGTAGTTAAACAAGTTCAAGTTATCGGCCTTGAACTTTCCAGGATGAGCACGTGCAGGTGCATAAAGCTCATTCTTGAAACTAACGAGAGTCGTACCATCGGAGAAATCAAAATCAGAGATGTCATCGAGCGGGGCACCTTCATTTGGAATATAAAGGATTTCTGCTAACGTTTCATCAGTAAACTCGATATCTATCCCTCCGACACGTGTTCTTGCGTTAAAAGTGTCTAACACAAAATTACAGTAAAATAATCTAACGACATTAGTAGCTATAGGAAATTGTAAAGAAACAAAGTGTTGTAACCCTAATGCCTCAAAGTAAGGATGGTGGTCGGGAAAGACAGTCCATTTGATCGGAGATCCGGTACAAATAGTACGCATAATGAAATCGGCATACCACAATAAGGCTTGGTCGAGAGTTTTGAAGTAAAACTCGTCCGATGCACCGTCATCCGATTGGACCGAAGAAAAGAGAAAATTCGTATACGGATTCGAAGACGATGCCTCTTCACTAGCATTGGTCTTCTTCCTCTTGAAAGGATTGAATCCCTTAGGCATTCTATCCCAAAATCTAGAAACCCTAACAATTGGAAAGTGGAGGAGAGAAGGAATTATACATATGCTGTTGAGGACGAAATTCTTCGCACGAATCCAAAGTTTGGACGAAGATCTCCACGCGGATTGGAAAAAGGAAGGTGGAGACGAACTAGGGTTTAGGGGGTACGGATGCTGCTGTTTTGATGATGTTTGGATGAATAAAGAAGAGGGGGCCTCGAGTTCTGACTGGTACATATATATACCCAGCCAACTCTGGCCGAATTCGCCAAGGGTTGCCTGGCTATATATATATATATAAAAATAATAATGAGGCCACATCTTTTTCATTAATTCGTTTCAAATATTTAATTCAGAGTTTAGTAATTTTAAATCTCAATCATAATATAATTAATATTATTTTATAAATTAATATTTTTTACTCAGTATCTGTCTCAGATTAGCTGTAGGAGTACTGTCCCAGCTAACGGAGGTTCACCGGAGAACTCTTAAGTACCGCTTCGCTTCGACCGTAGTCGTGGTGACAGACAGACTATTTTTAGGCTTGTCTCAAAAACAGTTTTTGAGTATCGAATAAATTAATTTATAAAACATAATCAATTAATATTATTGATATCTAAAATTCCTAATTCTCGACGTAAATAATTGAAACGATCTTCCGCTAGAGATTTTGTGAGTATGTTAGCTAATTGATTCTGTGTGTCTATGTATACAAGGTCTATACCTCCATTTTTTTGATGATCTCTAAGAAAGTGATGTCTAATCTCGATATGTTTAGTACGAGAGTGACATACTGGATTCTTAGTCAAATTAATAGAACTAGTATTGTCATAAAAAATGGGCATGTGTGTAAAATGCAATCCATAGTCTTCTAAAGTTTGATTCGTCTATAAAATTTGTGCACAACAACGTCCTGTGGCGATATACTCAGCCTCGGTTGTTGATAATACAACAGAATTTTACTTTTTACTAAACCAAGAGACTAGAGCTTTTCCTAAGAAATGATATGTGCCGCTAGTGCTTTTTCTATCTACTTTGCATCCGGCAAAATCAGCATCAGAATAACTGGTCTGGTCAAACGATACAGTTTTGGGATACCATAAGCCGACAGAAGAAGTGCCTTTAAGGTATCAAAAGATACGCTTAACTGCGCACAAATGTGATTCCTTAGGATTAGCTTGAAAGCGTGTACATAAGCAAACACTAAACATAATATCTGGTCGACTAGCAGTTAAATATAGCAAGCTACCGATCATACCTCGATACTTACGTATGTCGACAGGTTTGTCTTGTTCATCAATATCAAGCTTGGTTGAGGTCGCCATTGGAGTGCTAAGTGGCTTTGCTGCTTCCATGTCGAACTTCTTTAACAGATCCTTTGTGTACTTTGCTTGATTTATGAACGTCCCATTGTTGGTTTGTTTGATTTTTAGTCCGAAAAAAATTTCAGCTCTTCCATCATGCTCATCTCTAACTCATTCTGTATACACTTAAAAAAATTTGACAAAGAGATTCATCAGTAGATCCAAAAATAATATCATCTACATAGACTTGAATCAAAAGAATATTATTATTCAAAGGTTTTATAAATAATGTAGTGTCAACCTTTCCCTTTGAAAAACTGTTATCAAGTAGAAAAGCGCTTAGACGATCGTACCAAGCATGAGGGGCTTGTTTCAAAACGTATAAGGCTTTCTTCAAGTTGAAAACATATTCAGAAAATTTGAAATCAGTAAAACCGGGAGGTTGAGCTACATAAACTTCTTTTATAAAACCATTTAAAAATGCGCTTTTGACATCCATTTGAAATAACTTAAAATTATGAAAACGTGCAAATGCACATAACATGCGAATGGATTCTAATCTCGCAACTGGGGCATAAGTCTCATCGTTGTCGATACCTTCTTCTTGATTGTATCCTTGAGCTACGAGTCGAGCCTTATTACGAGTTACTAAACCATTCTCGTTCAGTTTGTTTCGGAATACCCATCGGGTGCCAATGATCGGATGATTAATGGGCTTGGGAACAAGTTCCCAAACTTGATTTCGTTCGAATTGGTTTAATTCCTCTTGCATAGAATCTAACCAAAAATTATCAGTACATGCTTCATCAATATTTTTGGGTTGAAACTGTGAAACAAAAGCAACACATAAAGTTATACCTTTATTCGAGGAACGAGTACTTACACCCTTGGTAATCTCACCAGTTACCAAGTCCTTTGGATGATTAGCCAAGAATCTAATCTCTTTTGGTATAATCTCAAGATTGCTAGTTTCGACTTTTTACTTGGAGGTTCATCTGATGCCTGATGTGATGGTTCTGCATCTTTGTGTGAAGGTTTTGCAGTAGCTGTACTTGGTATGATTAAGTCTTCATTGTCATCATCGTCTAAGTGTTGATTTATCTCATCAAACTTGATATTGATAGATTCTTCGATGATCATGGTTCTTTTGTTGAAGACTCTGTATCCTTTGCTCTTTGCTGCATAACCTAAAAATATAGCTTCATCGGCCTTTTCATCAAATTTACTCAAATTATCTTTAGTATTAAGAATAAAAAATTTATAACCAAAGATCTTAAAATATGAAACATTTGGTGTTCTATCAAACCATAGTTCATAGGGAGTCTTCTTCGATATAGGTCGAATTAGAACCCTATTGAGAATATAGCACGCTGTATTGACAGCTTCAGCCTATGAGTATCTAGGTAGACTAAAATAATTTAACATTACTCTAGCCTTTTCAGATAGAGTTCTGTTCTTACGTTCCATAACTCTATTTTGTTGCAGAGTCCTAGGGTAAGAGAATTCATGCAGATAACCGTGTGTGTCACAAAATTGCTTGAATTCTGTATTCTCAAATTTGTCGCCATGATCACAACGAATGCGAGTAATCATGAACCCTTTTTTATTCTGTACTTTCTTGCAAAAGGTGACGAATTTTGATAATGCATCGTTCTTACGTGCAAGAAAATAAACCCATGTATATCTAAAAAAATCATCTGCAATGACAAATGCATATAACTTACCCCCTAGACTAGCAATTCTACTTGGTCCAAATAAGTCCATATGCAACAGTTGTAAAGGTCTAGTGGTACTTACAGCGTTCTTGGATTTGAATGCGGATTTGGCAGCTTTGTTCTTTTCACATTCACTACATACCGTATCCTTCTTAAAAGAAATATCCGGTAAGCCGCGTACCAACTTCTTTATAGATAGTCTTAAAATTGTGTCCATGTTTGCATGATCGAGTCTCATATGCCATAGTTGACTCTCAACGCTTTTGGCCATCAAACATCTACCTGCTTTGTTAGCATTAATGTCACCGGTACCAATTATGTACCCTCTTAAATTATTACCGAAAGAGACGTATCCTTCTTTGTTCCTCTTCGATAGTGCTGCGAATAATGAAGCGTCACCGGTCATGTGCCGTGAGCAACCGCTGTCGAGGATCCATTTGCTCCTAGCATGTGAAGAGGGTCCCACCTACATAACAATTTGCAGATGAAACTCTTGGTACCCATTTCTTGTAGGGTCCTGACTGGTTAGTTTTTGGTATCCATGCATAAACATTTAAATCTACTAACTTTCTGATTCTATATGCAGAAGATATATGACCAATGAGGCCACAATAACGATATTTAGCATATTGGGTGTTGAAAGTAGTGTGAGGTGCATGATTGGTAGGTTTTGGTTTTCTAGTATAGAAGAATGTATGCCTATTTGTCTTCTTGGACATAGTTTTGATATGGTTTGGTCTGACAGTGTTGGGCGTGTTTCGATGATTCGGTAATTGACACGTGTTAGAATAGGAAACAACAACTTCAGGCCATTTTCGTAAACTAATTTCCAACTTTTTGGAAGTGTCATATAATCTAGTATAGTCAGATGTGAGTGATTGTAATCTGACCTGTACACACTGGAGACTCTTTCTTTCCTTAGATAGGTCTTCCTTTAACTGGATAATAGTTTGGTCTTTTTCTTCGGATAGCTTAACAGTCTCGTGTAACAACAACTTAACAGATAAAAAATCACCAGACTCATTTAAAGAGTCATTATCTCTAACATGATCTAGTAGGTCGGTAAGTCTTCCTATTTCACCTTTCTACTCTTTGAGTACCTTCTTAGAGGTTTCATATTTACTACGCAGTTTCCTGTAATCATTTAGCAGGTCACTGAAAGCCTCTCCTAGTTGCTCAAAGGTGAAATCATCATAAGGATCAAATAGAGGATTAGTGAATACCTGATCGCAAGCCATCAAGCATACATTTGTAGCGTCCTTAAATTGCAACTCACAGCTTAACATCTTGCCGAATATCAAACCGGTCAAACAACAACAACGACGTTTCAAGCCTGAAATGATGGATGTAATTGATTATGAAGTCAAAAAGCTTATAGCTTGTGGCTTTATCAGAGAAGAACAACAGCCTGACTGGGTGGCCAATGTCGTCCCTGTCCTGAAAAAGACCGAAAAAGTTCGAGTTTGCATAGACTTTTCGGATCTCAATGATGCTTGCCCCAAAGACGAATTCCCTCTCCCAATTACTGATGTTATGATCGACAATATATGTGGATTCGAACGAATTTCTTTCATGGATGGGTTTTCTGGATATAATCAAATCCGGATGGATCCTGAAGATGAAAAACATACTTCGTTTCGTACTCCTCGGGGTGTGTACTTTTATACGTTCATGCCGTTTGGTCTTAAGAACGCAGGTGCAACTTACCAGCGGGCTATGAGCATTATCTTTCGACATCATTTACGAAAGACTGTCGAATGCTATGTTGACGATATTGCTGTCAAAAGTCGTCTCAAAGAAGATCACATTCAATATTTAAGAACTATTTTCAATCTAATGCGCCAGCATCAACTCAAAATAAACCCCACCAAGTCTTTCTTGGATGTCTCTAGTGGTAAGTTTCTCGGCTTCGTCATTACCTCTAAGGGTATACATGTTGATCCCAAGAAGATCAAAGCCATTCAAGAGATGCGTCCTCCACGCAATCTAAAAGAGCTACGTGGATTCCAAGGTCGGCTTGCGTACATCAGGAGGTTCATTTCGAATTTATCTGGACGTTGCAGACCATTTACTCAATTAATGAAGAAAAGTGTATCTTTTGTTTGGACGGAAGAATGTTAACGAGCATTTGATGACATAAAGTGGTATTTAATGAGTCCACCAGTTCTTGTACCACCGATCTCAGGAATACCCTTTTTAATGTATGTCCGAGCAATGGATCATTCATTGGGAGCTTTGCTGGCTCAGAAGAACAAGGAAGGTCATGAACAAGCTATCTACTATCTCAGCCGAACAATGATTGGAGCTGAACATCGTTATAGTCCAGTGGAGAAGGAATTTTTAGCCTTAATGTTTGCTGTTCAGAAGACAAGACATTACATCATAGGCCAGACTATTCATGTCATATCCTGGGTCAATCCTCTTCGAGTCTTAATAAAGAAGCCAAGCATACTCAATTCTAGACTTGCCACATGGGCCATATTGCTAGCACAATATGATATGGTTTATGTTCCTCAAAAGTCTGTGAAAGGCCAAGCACTTGCTGACTTTTTAGCAGCTCATCTTGTCCCTGAGACATCTAAACTCTATGATGAGATTTCGGACGAAACATTGGAATCAAATATGATCTCAGAAGAATTTCCTACTTGGAGGTTGTTCTTTGATGGAGCTTCTTGAATTGGACCTGGAGATACTCTTGTTGCTGGAGTAGGAATTGTTCTTGTTTCACCTGATGGGTTAACTATTCAAAGGGCCTATTCTTTAGACGAATCATGCTCCAACAATGTGGCAGAATACAATGCTTTGCTCATTGGACTTCAATTAGCCAAACAATTGAATATTGAATATCTCGAAGTATATGGTGACTCTAAGCTGATTTTTAATCAGGTTAGAGGCATATATGAAGTCCGACATCAAGATTTGGTACCATACCATTAAGCAGCAACCAGAATAGCTTCTTCATTCAAAGGATTCTTCATCGAACATGTGCGTCGTGCATGCAATACAAAAGCTGATGCTTTAGCTAACCTAGCTGCAGTATTGGCAGTTCCAGTCAAAAGACAACAAATGGTGGTTATCTCTAATAGAGAATTATTTTGTGTTGAAAACAACCATAACATTGAATTTAGCAACCTAATTGAAGTCAATGTCCTTAACGAGGATTGGAGAGTACCTATCATGGATTTTGCAGTACATGACATAT
Organism: Iris pallida; assembly: GCA_029216955.1. NCBI lineage: Eukaryota > Viridiplantae > Streptophyta > Magnoliopsida > Asparagales > Iridaceae > Iris > Iris pallida. Next base: position 100,851 of record JANAVB010021881.1, on the reverse strand, counting down.
TGCCAGAAGATCCTAAGGCAGCTACAAGTATCCGTCGTTGATCACATCGATTCTATTATAATCGTACTACTAAAACTCTCTATCGAAGAACTTTTGATGGATTACTCTTGAGGTGTCTTGCTGGTGATGAAGCAAAGCATATATTACGTGAAGCTCATGATGGTGTTTGTGGAGCACATCAACCTGGTCCTAAACTACAGGATCGTATCCGACGTATGGGCTACTACTGGCCTTCTATGGTATCATATGCTATTGATTATGCAAGAAAATGTCGTGCATGTCAAATTTATACAGATTTTATCCACCAACCATCGAAATTTCTTCATCCAACTGCAGCCTCGTGGCCTTTTGAAGCTTGGGGTATGGATATAATTGGCCCTATCAATCCTCCTTTATCTAAAGGGCATCGATTTATCTTAGATATAACCGATTATTTTTCCAAGGGGGTAGAAGCTATACCTTTGGCTAAAGTAAAAACTAGTAGTGTCATCAACTTCATCAAACATCATGTGATATAGAGATTTGGTGTCCCTCGCTGAATCATTCATGATAATGGGCCACAATTCATCAGCCAGAAGTTTTATAGGTTCTGTGATGACAACAGAATCAATAATGTTGCCTTAACAGCCTATAATCCTGCGGCTAACGGGTTGGCTGAAGCATTCAACAAGACCATTATCAAACTCCTCAAAAAGTTTGTCTCTATCAACAAACGTAATTGGAGTGATAAACTTGGAGAATGTTTATGGGCATATCATACTACTGTCCGTAACCCCATAGGTTGTACACCTTTTTCACTGGTGTATGGATGTGAAGGTATACTACCTTTGGAGATTCAAATTCCATCATTGAGAATCGCCATTGCTAATAAGATTACTACAGACAATAATGATCGTCTTCGACTTCAGGAATTGGAGGCACTCGATGAGAAAAGGTTAGTGGCTCAATAACACATTGAACTTTATCAGGCACAGATTTCAAAAGCTTTCAATCGCAAAGTCAGAGTACAAACATTTCAAGAAGGCGAGTTGGTTCTTACAGTCAGACGTCCTATGACTATGACACATATGAGCAAAGGCAAGTTCGAGGCAAAATAGGAAGGACCATATGTGATAAATAAAGTCTTTTCTAATGGAGCCTATCAATTAACAGATATGGATGGCAGAGTTGCTTTGATGCCCATCAATGGCAAATTTTTCAAGAAATATTATGTAGAAAAACAAAATATACTTTATTTTTAGAGACATGATGTAAATAAAAGTTTATTTTTTATTTCAAAAGCAGAATAAAATTACATAATATTAAGGACGGGGATGAGGCCCTGACCTTTCATGATTAAATACATAGTTCGCCAACAGTTCAAACATCTCATTGTCTGAACTCACAAAGAACTTGCAGGCAGCCATCCTCAATGCCTCTTCTTCGGCAGTCTTCCCAGGCTCTACTAGCTTGGAAATCAAGTCGTCTCCTGGTGCAGGAACAGTTAAGCCTTTATCCCTGTCTTTCTGAGGTGGTACTGAGGACTCAGCTAGTGGTGTCTCAGTCTTTCCTTCAAGCTTCGGGATGAGAAAATCTTTGGAGGACATTTTGTACAGAAAAGAAAGAAAGTGACGATATCTACGAAAGTTTTGATCTAATTTATAGACAAAACAATTAGATAGTCAATCTCGAGAACTGATGCGACTTTTTGAAAGAAGCCCAACTGTTCGTTCATTTATAACTGTTCGTTCATTTATAACTGTTCGTGATTGTCCATTCATTTTCAGTGTCCTTATCTCGAAAATTGAAGTGACCGTTCACTTTTCCTCATAAAAGTTCACATTCTCTATACTTTTGAAATTTTATATTACATCAGCAACTTGTCATCCATATTTTTCTTTAATTCTATGTTTCTTATCACCACATCAAAATCGAATCGTAAAAAAGAGAAAATTATTCTTTATTTCTTCTTTAAAAACATAGATACATCTTGATGAAAATCTATTACATCTTTGATTTTCATTCTAATGAAGGTCTGTTACATCTTTGGATCTTCCCATCGATAATGAAGGTCTATTACATCTTTGGATCTTCTTATTTGTTGGTGGTAATTCCTTGTCGTCTCGGTCTGAAGCAACGAGCCAGACAATGGAATTAACTCTGGTCTTCTCTCTGAGAAAGGTGAGAGGAGAACCCCAGAGTACAGCAGCCCAAAGATGAGCTGCTGTCAATACAACTGGTGGAGGGAGATGACCCGCCAGGGAAACTAGGAACGAGATCACCATTGTGATACGATTCCTAATTCTCTCTTTTCATAATCTAACTCTCATGTATAAAGGCTCTTCCTACCATCTGAGGAAGACCCTTCTTAACATGAAGAGTCCTGAGCTATCTGATTTGAGTGGCAGAACCATATGAGCTGTCTGATGTGGGTGTCAAAAGAATGTTCCTTGTAACATCCAAATCACCAATACCAGTTCTGAAAAATCTCGCTGACCAAGTCCCTGCAAATATCAATGAAATAGGAGAAGTTAGCAGAATCTATCAGCAACATTGCGTCTACAAACTGGCGCACATCAGTAAGCGCCTACAAACAGGCGCACATCAGGATTACGCCTACAAACTGGTGCACATCAGTATGCACCTACAAACTGGCGCACATTAGCAATGTGCCTACAGACAGGCGCACATCAGTAATGTACCTATAAATAGGTACACATCAGCAATGCGACTACAAAAACGTATATCAGCACTGAACACTGATCGAACAGGCATGTAACAAGCAATATGTGCCTCTGATCAGAGCTAAACACTGGACCACAATATGCGCCTATTCTCAGAAATAGTTAGCACACATCAATAAGTGTCTACAACATGCAGATTAATATTTGTCTCCAAAAGTGGTACAAAAGAAAAGTACTCATACTATTGATTCTTCATCAAGACTTACCAATTTTTGAAGACACAGCGTGCAAGAAAATAATATCAGAATGAAGTGGCGCAAGTGAAACTCTATGGAAAGACATTGGTTTTGAGAAAGTATGAATGGTTCGCTCATTTCTGAATGTCCTTTTTAAAGAGGATAAAAATGAGATCGGTGCGTCGTTCTAGCATCCTATTTTAGAAAAGAACTAAAAAATAGGCATCTAAAAAGCGTGTAACAACTGCCACGTGTTCTTCAGAAGAAACAGTAAAATGAAGGATTAGTTAAAAGAATATATCCATAAACACCATTCAAAATCACAGCCACACAAAATCAGAAATTCTAGGTTTCATTGCATAAAGACGGGTGAACCCCTACAATCAAGGACAGAAAAATAAAAAGGTTCTGCCCAGAACATTATTTTTTGTCCTTACCTTCATCAGTCTGACGAAGGGCGGCGTCCAATTCTTGCATAGTGCAGATCCCCGAGCGACGCATCAGGTTGAGAAATCCCTCTAAATTGGCGTGCTCCTCAGAGGATGATCCGCCACTCGAGCTATTGAAGACTGACGGAGTTAAACCGAAATAGTTCAGAAAGTTCACTACCCTCAAAGCTGGGTCAGCCTCCAACAAAAAGGTTGTAGGCACAATATCTTGTCTCGCTTCAGGAGACTTGGTTATGGTGTCAGTATTAGTCTCCATCTCTTTCTTCTTGGGGGCCATTGAAGAACAAAAGTGAACACCAAAGTACGAAGATCAACGACATATATATCAACAAATTGACTCTTTGCATTCTTCATAGGAAGCTGAAAGAAATCAATAAAACTCCGGAAGACGAAGAGAAGATTGAATATTTTCGAAAAAGGTATTTAATCATGATGACCGAGCATGAGACCGGCGCAACCTGACTTAGTCAAACTTTTATAAATTCAAAGTATTCTAAAACTTTACAATGTCTTTAATTTTTGAAAACTTTAAAGGGGGTCTTGTAGAGCCTAAAAATCAAGTTGCGCCTTCAATATATTGATCAGTGATCAAGTTACCCCCCAAAAATCAAGTTACGCCACTGATATGAAGCATACTGCGCCACCGATCAGATTGCGCCTGATATCAGACTGTGCCCAAACTTTTTGCGCCAAAGCCTACGTGGCATCTGACACTTAATAGTCATCATTACCTGACCATACTGACGACTGATACAACAGAGAACGAGGAAAATCTCTTCGAATCCCATAAATTGTGCCGCTCAAGGAAAAGTTGGTGGACATCTGTCTTGTACACTTCGTGAGTTGCGCACAGGCGCAATCTAAACAAAATCCTTAGTTGCGCTTGGGCGCAACCTGAACGACTTTTGATCAGAAGCTGCCACGTGTATAGACGCCGCTCAAATCAAGCGTAGTTTGACTTGTTGACTGAAGCTCGCACAACCTGATAAAGTTGAGACAACTTACATTCTAAAGCAGGATAACGTGGCGTACATGCCACTAATCTCTCAAGACGTGTCTACTATCCTGTATACGACCATGCGCATCTCAATCATACGATGCCATGTATCTAAATACAGTTAGTACACGATTGACAACTGAATGAAAGTTGGCGCAACAGGAGGTTGGCGCAATCCAGTATGGCACAATCCAGCCATGTGCACATCAGAATAACTGCTAAAACAGTTATTTCCTGAACTCTATAAATAGAGTTTCTAATCATCATCAAGGGAGATCAAGAAGAACTCTTGCAAAATTGCTGATGCGTTCTCTAGAGGCTACAGTCTTCAAGTTCACATAGTCCAAGGGATAAAGTGATCGTCTTCTGATCCGATTCCTAAAGTTGTACTTCCCCAGAATTCATTGTACTTTGTACTCTTTTACAAGTTTGGAATAAAAACAAAATTTTGTTTTTTGTAAACAGTGTAATCATGTACAAACTCGGTAGTGTAATCATGTATAAATTCAAGCCGTTCACATGTCTTTCTTGTACTCTACATCACTAGTCACTAACAATTCTTTACTTATAATAGATATTTCCAATTATAACTATCTTTCTTACTTTTTATGTATATTTTTTTACAGCATTTCATGTATCTTATTCTATTGCTTGATTTACATTCCTGCCATGATATGAACTGTATGAGATGTATTGTGCTTGTTCCTGTCCTGGCTGGACCTGTTGATAATATTACAGGGGATGAGGAGGACCTTTGTACCACTTATTATGGAGCAGCTATAGATGACACCTACGACTTGGATCTTCAGCAGGATCCACCTATTGCAGAGGATATTACCCCTTTAGTCTAGGCTTGTTAGCTAGACTTTCATCTTCATTGTCTTGTCTTTATTTGACATTTGAGATATATTATATTTGGGATGTTGTTGAGATGTTGTGTCGTTAGATACTTAGACTTATTTCCTCTGTTTGTATCTCTTTTATGATATTTTTCTCATCTATCATATCGTACTTTCTATCTTTGTTGTGATTGAGATGTACTTCTGTATTGTCCTCCGATTGGAGTGTATATACTGTACATGTACCTTATATATGGTGTTAGATGTATGTGACCTAGGACAGCATTCTACCGCCGACACTGTGGCGTAGGCTGGATGTACCCACTTCTCGTGCGCTTATACTGGGTGCGGGTCGTGACATTATCTAGTTAGCCTATGTCCTGGCTAGTATTTTATTTCAGCACTTTATTATTATTCCAGCAGTGTAGTTCTTTTTTGTGGATATATTTCTACTAGATTATTTGACTATTTTAGACAGTCTTCGGTATTGGTTATTCAGACTTATTTCTATTTCATTCAGACATCTTTATATATCACTGTCTTTATGTTATTGTTCTCGGGATGAGATTTTAGTGATTTTGGTGTTGTAGAGATATTAGTTGCCTGTGACTGTTATATTCGTTATTTTCAATAACATACTACAACTGGAGTATGTCCATTAAATTGGGATACTTATTTGAGTTGTACAACTGGCATACTCATGTCTTGGGTTCCTATGTATTTTAGAACTGGGCATGACACATGTCATGCATGTAGCTCATCTTTCTTTATTATTGTTGTTTCATGCTTGTATATTATATTGTGTAGTATAGTGTTATGGTGACCTTGCGCCAATACTAACTAGATAATTATTTTTTAGCTTTAGATGACGTGATTTCTCCTAAGATCTACGATGAGTATGTTGGTGACACTGACTTCACTGACGTACCATGTTCCTGTAATTATGTGAATTAGCATATTTTCTTCCTTATGCATTTCACATTATTTAGTAGACATTATTTATTTTATTCTACCGAGTTTGTTCCCGAGACCATTCGAGTTGTAGTGGATTGTTTGATGACCTTTCTTTAATTAATAACTGAGAGTGTTGGACATAATTTTCTTGTGATTGTTGGTGACTTAGTTGTGGGAGCTATATGTGTATTGTACTTGTTATGGACCATTGTTTATCATAAACAACGTACTATCATTGATGCTACGGTATAGGCTGGACTTGGCAACGTACTCGTATCCTAAAAAGTGTGGGCGGGTCATGACAGTGTCCAATGGCACCGACAGTATACGAGATGTTAGAAAAGGAAGGACATACTTGAGGGAAGTTCAAGGTGGCAAACATGTAATAACCGAGGTACAGGGTTCAGATCACATAATTAGCTCATGCCCTCGACTTCAGGCAACATGCATGATAGTATTAAAGTAACCATATCCACTAGCAACAACAGTAGCAATAGTTAGTGTAGGAACGAATTGTAAAGCGCAATACTATAGAGGGGGGTGAATAGAGTAGGCATCAAAATTTAGCTAATTAAAAATGTTAGCAACAAGATCACATATTATATATCACAAGTATGTAAATGTAAAGGCAGAGATCAGAAAGCAAATGCAAACACGATGATGTATACTAGTTTTCTACTTGTGAGGACTATTCCAGTCTCAAGAACTATAGCTTCCAGTTGAATACAATATGTAAAAATACCGCAAGTTTTTATCTGAATTCCTTGCAACTTCTACAACGTGAACTTTGATCCGATGTACTCGACCAACTTCAATTGTGAATTGTCTTTCTTCTATCAAGCTGCTGATTATGATCTCTCTGAAACTTCTAGACCGTACCAAACTGGCAAATCGACTAGAGGATTGTAACTAGCTTGGGATTTGAAAATGGATAGCTCAGAATACTTTGGAATACCCTAGTAGGCTTAGAGAGAATAGAGAAGAGAGATGTGTTGAAATGAGAGAAATTATTCTCTATTTATAGTTTTTCGAAAGGCAAAATTCGGGCAGAATTTGGACAGAATTCGAACAGAATTCTTTAAGAGAATCTCGGTAGATAGCCGTTGCATCCGTAACAGCAGGATGACCAAGTTCAAAATCCAACTGGCATTAACCGAACTTGGGCCGAATTCTGTTGAAGTTTTGTTAGGGTTTTTTGTAAATTGATTTTTGGGATTTTGAAATGTCAAGCAGTTTAGGAAGTTGTTTGGGCTTTTGTAAGTGGGCTTGTTTTCAAAATGAAAGGATATTTTGAAAAAGTTTCTTGGGTAGCCTATTTACTAGTACGACGCAGTGTACATCGTATTCCCAGACTCAATAAATATGAAAAATATATTGATGAAATAGGAAAATCAATAGCCCTTTGATGACGCTTTTCTTCTGATATTTGAGCAAACTTGAAGACGCCTTTTTCCCAGATGCGAGGCCCAGGATAGGTCGTTGGACGGTTCAGAGAAATCTTCTTGTATAACGTTGTCTTTGGTCCATCAATAATTCTCCATTGTATATGTCCTGGTTTGATCATGTTTGATCATGCTTACTGCATATCTGCAAATACATGTTAGGCAAACAAAATAGTATGATGTATTATAATACAAACATAACAATATGATATAGTAGGACAATGCTAAGTTTAAGTTGCAACATGATAGTGATTACATGAATATTAGTGATTTCATTATGTTAAACTTAATTGATTAGCCATATGCAAAAACATGATATAATCATTGGGCTAACAATCTCCCCTTTTTGATTATGGCAAATCAGTTAAGTGTAAGATATATATAATAGATGCATGTAGCACTAATAAACACATACTAGAATATTGTGTGCTAACTTAAACTTATTTCTCCCCCTTTGACATGATCAAAAAAATAAGCGCTCCTGTAATAAGAGATAAAACAAACTCAAGCATAAGTAAAGGAGGAAGGCAAAAATAATCATGATCAAGGATAAGGAGGACAGTGTAATGACAAGTTTAGAAAAATTACAAAAAATAGAAAAATACGTCAAAACACAATATGTTGAATAAATAAAACTGTAGTTTTAAAATAGACCAATAAAGGATTTTAATAAAAAGTAGATATTAATATAGTAAAAATCAATCATTGGTCATAAATAATCCATCAGGAAAAAAATTCGCAAATCTAGTATATTCAAAAAAATAAAAATATAATAAGACTATTAACAATGATCACAAAAAAATATAATTCATAATTTGTCCATACAAATTAGTGAATCACATCAATAAAGAGTATAATCAACAAAAAAGAAATCAAATAAATATACTAGAATCTATACACAATCTATATCAAAGTTCATGCATTTGAATTCAAAATCCATTAGATAAACATGAAGGTAATAAAGACAAAATACTTGAGAAGGAGAAATTCAATCGATTTGAATGCTTCCTTGCAAAGTATGGTAAGTCTAAATATAGATAATTATGAACTTTGAGATAAAACCTCAATAGGAGAGCCAAATTAATTTAACTCAAAAAAAAATCAAATAAGGATGATTAAATATATTTGGCAAGGTATTTTAAAAACTAATATAAAATGAGAGAGTCAAAAAGTGAAAAGAATAAACATATATTCTCTCATAAATCCAATAAATAATAATCATATATTCTCTCATAAATCCAATACAAATCCAAATATCATGAACAACTCAACAAGATATTTTAAGTAAAAGAATATATGTCCATGATGAACTAGGTATACCATATATTAAGGGCATAAAAGAATTTGAAATAATTAATTTGCCCTCCCTTAAAATGTGCGTATCTAGTTCCGAAATAATTTAAATGCAAGAATATATAAAATAAATAATCATAAGATCTAAGAAATATCCAAGATATGCATCTTTTCTTTCCTTGGATCAAATGCATATAATGTTCCAAACTTAAAAGAAATATCATCTTTAAGCAAAAAAAATGCTTAAAGATAAACAAACAAAATATGTCTCCAATAAAAATATATATTCAAATAACAAAAAGAAATGATTTCGAGATAGTAAAGGATTTTTGAAAAACAGTCTGAGTAACGGACATATTCAATAAATCAAAGAAAAATCAAAAAGATTTTTGAAATATGAAATTTATTATGAAAAGGTGTGTAGAAAAAATGTTCGAAAGCGTCCATTTAGTCTTCAGACTGACAGCTGACGATTTAAATTCTTATATCATGGAAACTGTTTTAATAAAAGAATCCATAAATCATAAATAGCCTATTTTGAATAAATAAATATAACTAGTTAAATGTCCAAAGAAAAATGTATTCTAGATATATGGCATGTCAAGGGATAATTGATTTGAAACAATTAACTGCTCCACCTTTACATGGGTATATCCAAAAATAGTAGTATTGACAAGAAAAATTTAAAAAAACTTCAGAGATATATTTCCAGAAGTAGGAAACTAATTCAAAAATATTAGGTCTTCTTATCAAATTTTATTTCTTCCCTTTTAAAACCTTAGCACGGTATCCACCTGACAATCGTAAGGTTAAAGAAAAGAAACGCTTAAAGAGAGATTCAATTTGCAAGACTTCTCCCCAGCAAAGAGTTACTGCTGTAGACAGTAAATAACTTGAATAAGAAGATCATAATAAAAAGCTTAAAATCATGAGTATTACACAAGCTAAAGACGAAATCACAAGACCATAATAATATTCAATGAGTGATCACAAGATCATCAAGTCTGAATATTGAATAATGTGATAAAAAAATAAATATATCAAAAGATGACAAACATTAACCTATGGAAGATCAATGTATGTTACCTTTTGTAAAATTAAATAATATTATCCATCAAAGTTAAAATCCAAAATCCATCAGATAATAATTGCAACTAGATCTTAATAGATCTTTAGTTTATAAACCGTTGATCAATCTTAGCTTAGCTATAGGGGTACTGTCCCAACTAACAGAGGTTCACCAGGGAACACTTAAGTACTGCTTCGCTTTAGCCGTAGCCGTGGTGACAGACAGACCCTTTGTAGGCTTGTACCCAAAACAAATCTCTTCTTTAATAACAAAAGATTTAAGAAGAATTTGTGCAATATGAAATCAATTAAAAAATCTTAGAACAATATAGCATAGGTATAAGATGTATCAATTACATTTATTCATATGTGCTACAAAATCATTGGATAACATTAAAATATAAAACATTTCTAAATCAAAATGTATGACCTAGATACGCTTGATGTATTCTGGAACCTAGGGGACTGGGTTCAGTACCTTGGATCCAGAACTAAATAATAGTTGTAAGTAGAACTTAATAAGTCTTAAGTCTATAATGTATTGATCACTTTGGGTTAGCTGTAGGGGCCGGTTCTCAGCTAGCGGTAGTCCGAAGACTACTACACCTTGTCGCTTCAGGCTATTTACACCTGTATGTTAGAAGGACCCTTCGGTTTGTACCCAAAATGATCTTTATTTTTATGAACACAGATTTAAAAGAATATATGCAGTACCATCGAACAACATGAAAATCCAGAATCCCTAAATATAAAAGAAGTAAATCCCCACATAATAGTTTATCAAGATCTAGATATTAAAAAATTATTTAAATAAGAGTCATGTATCCAAAATGTCAGCCAAGAAAAACATCATTAAAAGAGGCTTTGAGGAAGAAGCTAATAAAGAGAAGAACATAAATCTGTTCCAAGTAGTCAATAGCTAAAGTATGAGATAAGCACAAGTTTGAAACTACTTTTTAAAATAATATAGAACTTGAACTTAACTCATATATCCCGATAAAGATATTTACACAAAAATATATATTAATATAAGAAACATATGAGCAATATATGAATGACAACGTATTATTCATGTATCCTTAATAAGCATTAAAAAAATAATTATAAGATCAAAAACATGCATAAATATGCTTTATCAGACAGATGTAATTGATTCATAAGAAGTTATTCACAATAAAATATGAGAATCAATAGTGAATATATTATGCAAGCACAAGATTAACATAAGAGTATATGTATATACTTTTCAAGTAAATAGGAGACTTATGCTAAACATGCATACTTACAAAATACCGATCAAAGTAAATATGACATATTAAAGACAAATCAGTAAATGACCATTAAAAAAATATTAAAGACGAAGATTCAAAAACATATTAACCAAAAAAAACTCCTATGGACAACAGTGGTATGCATGCTTCAATAATAAAGATTAAGAGTAAATAGCATACATAGATAAATGTGTCACACTAATAGAAAATAAAATACTATATAGTGTGAACTAATCATTTAAGCTAAATAGCTAGTCAAGGTAGGATTATGTCTCACATTGATTGAAACAATAAATAACTAAAAGATATCAAATAGAAAGACATTAATAAGACCATGCTAGATTCTATAAATAAAACCATAAAATAAATCATTTAGCATGTTACCAAAATGGTTCAAGTGACCACACTTATATTGGTGCAATTGCATGGAAGATGACCTTTGTAGTTGTGCAACCACCAACATCTTCCATGGTTCTATGGTTCAGCATAAGTAGCTCCACCTGAAATATTAGTTGAAGACTTTGGTATCGAATACTTGAATCCACATTTGTTAGCTTTGGGAACCCATTTACACAAGTTCATATCAACAAGTTTTCTAATCTGACAACGATTAGAAACGTGTCCATTTATACCACAATAATGATAGAAAGTATTAATATTAGTACTATATGTTGACCCAAACTGGATCGCAGTCAACCTAATCTTGATAATTAACAAGACGATATCTGTTTTGATCCAACTTGACACATCAAGCTCCATCAAGCTCGAAAATAGACAATCACCATACATCAGCTCAAGACTAACATTATCAATAATTTCTATGACATGCTGCTGTTTACTTGTTCTCTGAGTCTGTATTTTATTTTCTATTGAGTCTAGGCTATTGTAAGTTGAGTCGCACTGAGTATCTCAACCCTAGACTTTACAACCAAAGCTCCACAAACAAAAGTCCAAAAACCAGCCAAACCTAAAATAATCTATTGAATATTCTGTCCCCAAGTAGACAGAGTTCGGGCCAAACTCTGCCCCACACAGAGTTCGTACTGAACTCTGCCCCACAAAGAGTTTGGGCCGAACTCTACCCCTGAATTTTAGGACCTAATTTTTAGGGTTTGCTGGTTGCTAGTTGTCCAACAGCCAAATATTTAAATATATGGGATAGAGTTCTGGCCGAACTCTGTCTCTATGGACTAGCATATATAGGCCTAGATTTCTCTCATTTTCAATCATCCAATATTCACATCTTCTCTTCTTCTATAGCCTATACATTCAAGAGCTTATTCTTTTCATCTAACTAGCGATAAAACTTCCGAAGCCCCCAAGGTGCTCAGTACGAGTCAACTAGAAGTTTGTGTACAAGAGTTAGAAAAGAAGTCACTTGGACAATTCCAAGTCTCGCCATCTGTGAATCTGTAAGAAGTTGGCGTACTCTTCTGAGTAAAGGTACGTAGTTGTACGCTATTTCACAAATAGTGGATTTCAATCCTGAGCTAGAGTTCTCAGGCCTGAACTAGTAATCCATGAGGAAAAATAGGTTAAAAACTGCTGTGTCTGCGTATGCTTCTCTGCTATCTATTTATATTATGCACTTATACTCTGATTATTATTTCTGTTGGGTGGACTTGAATAGAGTTATTTCTAATTAGGTTTTATCGCCACAAACTCTATTCACCCCCTGTAGAGTTGCCCAAACGTACTTTAATTGGTATCAGAGCTCTGTTCTCTTATATCATATTAACATTCTAAGAGCAGATCCATAGAAACCACACAACCTACCTTTTTCAACTATGGTGAGAGAAAGTCCACAATAGGCCACCCCTATTTGACAAAACTAACTACACCTATTGGAAAACTAGGTTGAGTTTTTATCTTAAGTCTATAGACTTTGATCTGTGGACCATCGTCATGGATGGTTATAAAAAGCCTTCCAGAATAGCTGTCGAGGGGACTCTTGTTGAAAAACCCCATAACAAATATTCTGACCAGGAAAAGAAACAAACAAGTCTAGATGCTAGGGCTATTAATGCTCTTTTTTGTACAATAGACAGGACTGAATTCAACAGGGACTCTACATGCTCTACTTCATACGAAGTATGGAGGCTTCTGTAGGTGACTTATGAAGGAACCACATAGGTTAAAGAATCAAAGATCAGCCGTCTGACATAAGAATACGAGGCATTCAAAATGAAGACAAATCAGACAATTACTCGGATGTTTACCAGATTCCTCGACATCGTCAACCCTCTATCTTCCTTTGGCAAAGTGTACTCCAACCATGAGTAGATACGCAAAGTGCTAAGAGGATTGCCAAAGATCTGGAATCCCAAGGTCACGACGATTATCGAAGGAAATGATCTTACGACTATGTCACTAGAAACTCTGATGGGTAAGCTAATGACGCATGAGCTCGACCTCAAAGATTTTGAAAAAATGGCTCCAAAAGAAAAAGAAATTGCCTTAAGAGCTCATTATCGAAGAACCATCACAGAGGAAACAGATGACGACGATTCCGAAGGTGATGATCAAGCAATCATGGTTCAAAATTTCAAGAAGTTCCTACGCTTCAATCGAAGGAAGAAGGAACAAAAAGACGATGAGGAAGAACCCACCTGCTTCAGATGCAAGAAGACGGAACATGTCAGAAAAGATTGTTTTGTAGCAGAGAAAGGATGCAGATATAAAAAGCCGTATAACAAGCCAACCTCAAGAAAATATGCCAACACTAGCATCTGGCACGAAAGCGAGGCCAGTGATTCAGACGAAGAAGAGGACTCTCCGCAAAACACGGCAAACGTCTGCCTAATAGCAACTTCAGATAAGGTAAATGATTCTTTTGACGACTTTTATTTTGATGAATTAGGTGATGCCTTTAGTGATCTTCTTGAAGACCGCAAAAAGGTTATTAACAAATATAAACATGCTAAGAATAATAAAATCACGGCTCATGAAGCCGAGATACATAGACTTTCATGCTTATTTGAAAATGTTAGAAACACTACATCCACGAAAAACACTGAGGAGGTATCCAAGCTTAAGTTAAGCTTACACGATGCCGAATCTCTTATTGAGAAGAAAACACATGATATCATTGCTTTAAATAAAGAACTTGCTGAAGATAAAAACAATTACAAGATTGCTACTGGTAGAATAAATGGTCTTACTACTAAATGTGATGAGTTGCATGCTGCCTCTAAGAAATTAGAGATTAGACTGGGTAACAGGTTATTCAACCTCAAACTTAGTCTTATAATCACAACACTTACACTAAACACAAGACGACTCAACACAAGAGAGCACGTCATTACAAGAACACTCATCCACATACCACACAAAAACATGCTTTTATGTACACCTACTCCCATGCAGCACGTAAAACACACACATGTAGTTATAATCATCCTACTGCTATACGTAATTATTATCATCATCATACTACTACACATAGTTATCATCATCCTACGCCCACATATAGACATCACCATCATCCTGCACCCAACACCAATATGCATGCTACATGTACTTACTGTGGTTTAGATGGACACATATCACCACAATGTAGAATTAGAAAACTAGTGGATATTAATCTATATGCATGGATACCGAAGACTCACTTTTTGTAACCTCTGTTAATTAATTTCCTGATTTTTTTCAAAATTTGGTACTTTTCAAAACTCTGAATTTCCTAAAACTACAAAAATGTAAAATTCTAATTTTTTTAGAAATATTTTTTTGACCGTGATTGCTATCGGTCTTGTTGTCTAGGTTTTTGCAAAAAGACTTGTGAGATGATTTCGTTAATTAAATTTTTGTCCACCTTAAGAAAATCTATAAGCCGTATATGTATATTTATATAGAGAAAATATTTTGTGAAGTTGTGTTTTATAAACGAAATATTTATTCACAAATTCTTTTAGTTAAAGGTTTTGAAAATTGTAGTTTATTGGATTTCACCAATCGTATCGACCTAAGACCATTTTGGTCATAATCCTGGTGGTTGCTAAATTGTAATTAGCTACCAATATTTTGTTTGAGTATTTGATTTTGTGAAACTAATATATATACGAGATTTTTTGTCAAATTGATTCTTTGCTTGTTTCCATGGATTTATATAATTCATAAATAATTAATTTTCATAAAGAAATAATTGTCAAGTTAGGAATGAAAATAGAAAATATATTTATTAGCTAATAAAATAATTAACTAGTTTTAATAACTAAATTACCATAGCTAGAAAATAGTTAGTAGTAATCAGCTAATTAAATCAGTAAATATCAATATGTTAGTTGTTAGCGACTAAATTAGCGTTAGTGTTAGTTTTACACTAAAATTCCTAATTTTCTATTACATATACAATTTGGTTTATGGTTTCTCCTATTTTCCAATAAATAGACACTCAACCCCAAAAACCTAAAATTCTCTACAAACCTTCCTAAACCTAGCCACCAAGTCAGCCGCCACCCTCTTTCTTTGCTGCCAATATTTTCCAACCTCTCGACAAAAACAGCAAACACCACCCAGGCCTCTCCTCATCATCTCCGATCGACTTCGGCATTAACCACCTCCTCTGCCATTTTTGTTCATCAGCAATCACCATTACCACCGCAGCAAACACCACCCTGGCCAATTAGCCTAGCTGCCATATTCAGCATCGCCACTCCCATCTGGTCCGGCTCCGGCCACGACAACCGCCACCATCAATACCGGCATACCCGACCACTACTACCAACATAGCCACCACCTCTGTCCCAACGTCGCCGCCCCCTACTCCACAGCCATCCCCAACCTCTCGACACAACCACCCCATCCACTAGAGTCACCATCACCGTTTCGACCACTGTCGGGACCGACACAACCACAACCGCCATGATTTACAGAAAGAGAGTGAGAGAGGGATATTATCTGCTCTCCCGCCGCACCCCTGGTTGGACCTCCCCGGCCGCCGAAGCCACCCAGACCCAGTGCCATCTCAGATCTCGACCACCGCCTGGACTCGAGCTCCGGTGATCGTCCTCACCGAGCTGGTGCCGCCCTGCCGCGTTCGTCGTCCTCACCGTTCGGAACTTCGCCGGGCTCAGCCAGCGCATTGGAGGCCGACGACCACACTTCTATCGTCGAGTTCGGCCACTTCCGTCGGAGCCCAAGGTCGAGAATGCCCCTAGGAGTAACCCCGTTGTGAGCCTCATTTCCATTCCCTACTCGATCTCCCTTTCCTCTTCGAGAGAAAATTGCTTTCCAATCCCTTTATTTTGGAAATCATGGGATGAATGAGCTCATGACCCCTCTTTCCCCATTTTTATTGCTGTGGACTTGACCATAATTTTTGGCTGAATCAACAGTATAAATGGGGTGTCGTTCACCTTAAATTTTGAATTCTTTTAATCAATGATTTGGGTTCTTAATTGAATGAGATCATAGGATAAAACCATTTTTTGTATATATATAAATATTATTGAGTATTTAAAATTAGTGTTAATTAAGGATTTTAATATTTTGCTCTTTTATCATTTTTTTTGTGAATTAAATAACATTAGATTTTGGGTTGTAGTGTGGGTCAACAACCTTCACTGATGTTTACTATTATCATTGTCCATATTTTTATTTTTAGAGTTAGGGTTAGCCCTATTATATATTATACATGTGTACGTATTGATAGATATTAAAACCAATAATATATTTTAATTATAATATTTATATTAAATAAATAATTTTCTCAAAATGATGTTACCTATAGTAGTAATATTTTGTTATAACTAATCACATACTGGTTAGTCTTAGGCCATTACTAATATTATTATAAATAAATTTAGAGTTAAAATATGATTAAAGATTAATGGGCGCTTATTGATTTTAAGGCCCATGTAGATAATTCAGTTTATATACTGCAAAATAATTTATGGGTTTCAACTATTATCTAAGGGTATTTTATAAATATATCTATATAATAAATAATTTTGAATTATTTACTCATATATGTAGCATTTCTTTTCCCTTAAACCATTAATCGTGACTAAAATAGTCGTTTCCCTTCTTGATTTGATTATCATGCCAACTCTTAACTTTAGGCCTTTATATACCAAACTAGGCTATTTGGACTACTCCGGACTTGATGGGACCGTCTGTACCATCGTTTGAGACCATCTTATGGAGCATAGCATCGTACCTACCTCGTGTCGACACGTTCGTGTCACGCACGTCGACTCCAACCAAATCGAGGCGAGTACATTCTCTGATCATTTCATATCTAGTTTAGGATTATATTTCCTACTTTAGATTGCTTTACTTGATGCTGACACGTTGTTATCATGGATTGGTACTATATGGATCTTTTCATGCGATGTTATCCCCTTACCGAATACATTGTGTATTTCGTGTTCGTGTACTTTATCATGGGCATCGTGTACTCCTTGTGTTCGTGTTATTCGTATGCAAATCGTGTGAAATTACGTACTTTCATGTGCTCAGATGATCATCGTGTACAACTATACTTCGTGTGCAATAACATAACTTGACTGGATCCTTATGTATTGATTGGGGACGGGGGAGTAGAAGTGGTTATGTACTCAATCTTGTAGCTTACTCGTGTATAACCTCTGTAGATTACTCCTGTACAACATAGTACCATTTACATAACCGTCTTGTGCTCTGAATCACTAGTCACTTACAGTTCTTACTTATCTTGTATATATTTCCAGTTTACAAATATCTCTTTAATTTTTATGTAAATCTTGTTACAGTTCATGTATCTTACTCTCTAACATGTTTATATTTTCTAACCTGTTATGATTTGCGTGAGATGTATTGTGCTCACTCCCGTCCTGACTGGACCTGTTGATAAATTTTACAGATAGCTTGGAGGTTACCTGCTAGCCTAGAGGAGACACAATAGAGGTTGGAGTCGATGGCTAAAGTTTTTCTTATTTTATTTTCAGTTGTCTTGAGTTGTATTTATTTTATGCTTGTTTGAGTTGGTGTTGATAACAACAAGATTTATTTCTCTCTGTTGTACTTCTCTTGTGGATTCGTAGTTATCTTATCTTGCTACTTCTAGTTTTGGTGATTGAGTTGTATCCTGCAGTGATTGTCCTCCGTACGGAGAGTATATCATATTGTATTAGTTTTTAATTGTGACATAGAACATCATTCTACCGTCGACACTTGCGGCGTAGGCTGGACGTACCCACTTCTTGTGTCCTATACTGGGTGCGGGTCGTGACACTTTTCAGGACCCACAAGAATCTGGGTACCAAAGGTCACATCTACTCATGGTGTAGGTGGACCTTCTTTCTCAAACTTGAAGCAAATGGATTCTCGATAGTGGGTGCTCTCGACATATGATTGGAGATGCTAATCTATTAGCAACACTATCGATGAAAAGGGAAGGATATGTATCCTTCGGCAATAATTTGAAAGGCTATATTTTAGGTAACGGTACAATTGGTTATCCTCCTTCTCTCGTTATTAAGGATGTCTATTTAGTGATCGAGTTAAAGCATAACCTGCTAAGCATCAGTCATCATGCTGGTCATGGATATGATATTAACTTCGGTAAAACTAAATGCTTTATCTATGATAGATCATCTGGAGACATCGCGTTCGAAGGAATAAGGAAAGATAAAATATATATTTTCTATCTATCTAGAGATACTAACAGTGCAGGTAGATGCCTTTACGCCCACAAATATGAAAGGCTATTATGGCATCAGCGTCTTAGTCATGCTAACATATACACCATGTCAAGACTATCTACCAAGAAGCTAGTAAAAGGATTGCCTGAAATCATATTCAAAAAGGATACGGTATGTGCCGAATATAAAAAAAAGCTATCAAATCTTCTTTTAAATCCATCAACACTGTAAGTACCACTCGACCTTTACAATTACTCCATATAGATTTATTTGGTCCTAGTAGAGTAGTCAGTCTTGGCGGAAAACTCTATACTTTCATAATTGTTGATGACAACTTAGGTTTTCTTTCTTGCAAATAAAGGTAATACTATTTCAATTTTCAAAGCTTTTGCTAAAAAGGTCCAAAATGAAAAGGCTACATGATTACCCGTATCCGAAGTGATCATGATGGCGAATTAAAAAAATCCTATTTTGAAAAAAATTATGATTTCAATGGTTTTAATCATGAGTTTTCTTGTCCTAGAACTCCTCAACAAAATGGTTTTATGGAGCGAAAGAATAGGACTCTTGGCGATATGGCTAGAGTCATGCTGAATCAATTTTCTCTTCCGAAATATTTTTGGACAGAAGCTGTCAGCACAACGTGCCATGTTTTGAATAGGGTTTTGATTTGAGCTATCTCGAAAAAAATTTCCTATGAGCTTTGGTTTGTTAGAACTACAAATGTTTCTTATTTTCGAGTGTTTGGTTGTCGCTGTTTTATCCTGAATACCAAAGACAACTTGGACAAGTTTGATGCCAAAGCTGACGAAGGTATTCTTCTTGGCTATGCTGCCAAGAGTAGGGGATATAGAGTGTTCAACAAATGCTCCATGATTGTTGAATAGTCTACTAACACAACTTTTGATAAGGACAATAGTACAGCTATCATTCCCGATGATGATGAACCAGAATTTATTCCTAAATTGAATGAGATCGGAGGAAAAACCCTTTTTTTGTTTATATATAAATATTATTGAGTATTTAAAATTAGTGTTAATTAAGGATTTTAATATTTTGCTCTTTTATCATTTTTCTTGTGAATTAAATAACATTAGATTTTTGGGTTGTAGTGTGGGTCAACAACCTTCATTGATGCTTACTATTATCATTGTCCATATTTTTATTTTTAGAGTTAGGGTTAGCCCTATTATATATTATACATGTGTAGGTATTGATAGATATTAAAACCAGTAATATATTTTAATTATAATATTTATATTAAATAAGTAAATTTCTTAAAATGATGTTACCTATAGTAGTAATATTTTGTTATAACTAATCACATACTAGTTACTCTTAGGCCATTACTAATATTATTATAAATAAATTTAGAGTTAAAATGTGATTAGAGATTAATGGGCGCTTATTGATTTTAAGGCCTATGTAGATAATTCAGTTTATATACTGCAAAATAATTTATGGATTTCAACTATTATCTAAGGGTATTTTATAAATATATCTATATAATAAATGATTTTGAATTAGTTATTCATATATGTAGTATTTCTTTTCCCTTAAACCATTAATCGCGACTAAAATAGTCGTTTCCCTTCTTGATTCGATTATCATGCCAACTCTTAACTTTAGGCCTTTATATACCAGACTAGGCTATTTAGACTATTCCGAACTTGATGGGACCGTCTGTATTATCCTTTGAGACCATCTTATGGAGCATAGCATTGTACCTACCTCTTGTCGACACGTTCGTGTCGCGCACGTCGACTCTAACCAAATCGAGGCGAGTACATTCTCTGATCATTTTATATTTTGTTTAGAATTATATTTTCTGCTTTAGATTACTTTACTTGATGATGACACATTGTTATCACGGATTGGTACTATATGGATCTTTTCATGCGATGTTATCCCCTTAGCGAACACATCGGATATTTCGTGTTCGTGTACTTTATCATGGGCATCGCGTCCTCCTTGTGTTCTTGTTATTCGTGTGCAAATCGTGTGAAATCGTGTACTCTCATGTGCTCACATGATCATCGTGTACAACTATACTTCGTGTGTAATAACATAACTCGACTGGATCCTTATGTATTGATTGGGGACGGGGGAGTAGAAGTGGTTATGTGCTCAATCTTGTAGCTTACTCGTGTATAACCTCTGTAGATTACTCGTGTACAATATCGTGCTGTTTACATAACCGTCTTGTGCTCTGAATCACTAGTCACTTACAATTCTTACTTATCATGTATATATTTTTATTTTACAAATATCTCTCTTGTTTTCGTGTACATCTTCTTACAGTTCATGTATCTTACTCTCTAACATATTTATATTTTCTAACCTGTTATGATTTGCATGAGATGTATTGTGCTCGCTTCCATCTTGACTGGACCTGTTGATAAATTTTACAGATAGCTTGGAGGTTACCTGCTAGCCTAGAGGAGACACAGTAGTGGTTGGAGTAGATGGCTAGAGTTTTTCTTATTTTAATTTTAGTTGTCTTTAGCTGTATTTATTTTATGCTTGTTTGAGTTGGTGTTGATTACACCGAGATTTATTTCTCTCTATTGTACTTCTCTTGTGGATTCGTAGTTATCTTATCGTGCTACTTCTAGTTTTAGTGATTGAGTTGTATCCTGCTGTGATTGTCCTCCGTACGGAGAGTATATCATATTGTATTAGTTTTTAATTGTGACCTAGAACAACGTTCTACTGTCGACACTGCGGCGTAGGTTGGACGTACCCACTTCTCGTGCCCTACACTGGGTGCGGGTGGTGACACGTTTTTAGTGGTGGCCCATGCAGGTCGAGATTCGTATTTATGTGATATCGTAGTAGTGCAATGACTTAGTTGTACGACTACGAGCCTGCTATAGAGTATAAGAAGTAAGATGTTAAAATTAGAGGATACTCAATCACTGTTAGAATTCCTTGAGAGATTCCTGGGACGACCCTTGAGAATCTCATCTTAGCTTCGATTTGAAATCTTTTTCCTTGATTTGATTCACTCATTACCAAATTGTTATTGAATTTGATTTTGATGAATTCATTATTGAATTTTGAATTTTGATGTTAGTTGTTGACTTTGAGTTTGTATATATATATATATATATATATATATTTTTTTGAAAGAAGCTTTTATTGAATAGAAGACAAAAGCAAGCAACACAGTACAAAGAAGTTGGGCCCACCCAACATTTAAAAATTCGAAATTGAAAGCAGGCTCCGCACACAGCCGAATGGGGGGGGCACGTGGCGGACTGACGCGGGTTTCGAGGGGCCAGGTCCAGGCGCGGGGACCGAGGGGGCCTGGTCCTGGCGCGGGGCCCGAGTGAGTGGGCGCCCCTGCGCGTGGGCGTGAACCGAGGGGTCGCACGAGCCGCCCGAGGAGGAAGTACGGCGGGGAGGGGAGGAACTCCGGCTGGGGGAGGGGCTACGGCAAAGGGAGGGAGGGCCGAGGCGGAGGGACGTCGGATGAGGCATATATATATATATATATATATATATATATATATATATATATATATATAATATTTCTGGAATTTAGGGTATAACCTGATAACATACTTAATAAGGACAGCGAGAAAGGTAAATGTCTGCCTTATTTATGGAGTTTAGAATTTATCGCAGTCATATTGTCTAGCATGATAAGGACATAGTGCCTGATTTTAGATATACTATCCTAGTTATGGAATTTAGATTCTCTTGCAGCCATACCGGTTAGCGTGGTAAAAATTCTAGATAAATTGATTATAGGGTGTATATCTTAGTTACGGACATTATCGTTTATTGCAGCTATGCTTACTGGCGTGGTGAAATCTGACAACATGATTTTAGGAAGACGTGTATGGTATCAGATTCTATTTTTAGTTGGTTCATTTCTTTTAAAACAGATGAGCAAGAAGAGATTTTATTATTATTTCCTTCTTGGCATTATTTCTTGTATTACTATTTTTACTTATCTTAAATAAAACTGTCCTGATTACATTAATCACCTGTCTCGTATCTAATTTTGTCAGCTATACTTTAAAACCCTTGAATCTTCATATCTTTTCACCTTCGAAAGGTCGAAGAAGTAACGTAAATCATCTAACTCGAAAAAGACTTGATTTGTTATCTTGTGATAATCTTGCTAGGGGTTTAATATGATGAACCTTGATATAGGTTTGGGATAGAGATGCGACTGAATTTGAGGATGAAATCAAGACATTTATATTATCAATTTAGGAACAATAATACTTAGAGAAATCTTTTGGGTATGAATAATTCATAGATGTATTTCATAACTGATGAGGATATTCAAGGTCAACTTAGTTTTGAGAACTTGGATAAATTTTGGTTATTGATTCTTGAAACATTACACTTTAAGGATATGATGTTAAATTTAGGAATTTAGTAATAGAGAAGAGATTTTAAATATATGTAATGATGATACAAAATTGAATAAGATATTGTAAGAAATTGCTAGAAACAGAAAGAACGCAAGGATTTTGAGTTATATAAAATATAGAGATTTTATGAAAATTTTAAATTTTAGGAGAATAATATTGAAGGTGCACGTTGAAGGAAATATGAAGATTGAATTTATAATGAAGAATAAGTTTTTTAAGACCTAGTGGGTTTAGATTTAAATAATACAAGGAAAGTAAATTTAATAAGTTCAAGGATTACATAAAACTTGATTTAGAGGCTTTGAATCCAATTTAGGATAAGGTGGAAGAATTTTGATTTATGATGATTAAGTGGTCAGTTTTGATTCCTAGTAAGAAGGGTATGCTTCATGAATAATGTTTCGGAACTTAGAAATTTAGCCTATGGTGATCGTGGCAAGGTCAAATCTTTATGACGGAAGGATAAAATTTTGATGGTAGTCATATAAAGGTTGATTTTTATATTGGGACTTGTGAGACAAAAACATGAATGGCAAATGATAAACTTGATAGTATCAGAGAGAGACTTTCCTATGAAATATTTTCTCTTGTTTTCCCTTTAAAATAAGAAACTTGACTTATACCATATCTTTGAATCACCCTTTAAAAGTTGTCAATATCATTGAATCCTAGCTCCCTTGATGACGACCAATCGACTTTGATCTTCTTTTCTTATCATATTAATATCTTGGGTTGTACTCAATTGAATTAAATTTAATTGTGACCTGAATCTCCATCCTTGTATGCTCGTGCTCAGACTTCGATGACCTTGTCCTCCATATTGCCCAAATCTTGATTACCCAGAATTGATCAACTTAGATCGTATCGAGACTAAATATTCTTAATATATATATTGTGATTGTATTTCAATGCTATTGACATTCGTTCTTTAAACTTTTGATTTTGATTTTTCTTTGAATAGTACCCCTTATCGTACCAATAGTCTTGATCCTTTACCGTACTCAATTGATTTGAATTCTATCGTAACCTGGATCTTTATTAATATGTTGCTCGTGCTCAGAATTTTGATTTCGTTCATAACAAACCTAAATTCCATTTAACCAAGAATTGATTAGCCCTCATCATGTCAATATTTTAATTTTGATCGCGATTAAGCTTCATACCATCCTAGATCATACCAAAATTTCATGATTGGTCGTGCCTAGACTACTATCGTACTCTTCATCATATCTAAATACTGTTTGACAAAGGTTAGAATGACATTATCTTTGATCGAGTTACGATTATGATCATGTTTGAATTTTAACACTCGTGCCTAAACTCTTTTCGACCATGATTTGATTTTCTGATTATATGGCATGACTAGACGACTATGAATTTCATGGTCGAGATTTTAACGATCATGATTATACGTACCAATTTTGCCTCTGGATCTTGCTTGAAATTTTTGTTCTTGATCACGATTATCCGATTTGTTGTGAACCTTGTCATGTCATAAATTAAGTTCTGATCTTGTCGGAATAAATATTCCCATTGTGCCTAAAAGACTTGGGTTTCTTCCTAAATCGTGCTTATAAGACCTTACTTTTGAAATCGTGATTTTATCATCATTCACAACTAAACTTGGATCTTGATCGAGCTTATAAGACCTAGAGTCTGATTTTCATCAAATCTAACTACCGATCGTTCTATACTCAAACTTCGTTCTCCATTCACTCCTCTTAGCCGTGATTAAGATCATGACTAAATGACTTGAATTTATTCCTAAATTATGTCTAAAGAATTTTGAGTTGATTATCTTGATCGTGCCGAGTCGTTGTCTTTGATCGTATCTAAGTTATTTTCTAAATTTCTATCATGTTTTAACTCCCCGACCAACCTTTAATTTCGAGGACAAAATTTCTTTAAGGAGGGTAGATTTGTAACCTCTGTTAATTAATTTCCTAATTTTTCGAAATTTGGTATTTTTCAAAACTCTGAATTTTCTAAAACTCGAAAAACGTAAAATTCTAATTTTTTAGAAATATTTTTTTGACCGTGATTGCTATCGGTCATATTCTTGGTTTTTGCAAAAAACTTGTGAGATGATTTCGTTAATTGAATTTCTATCCACTTTAAGAAAATCTATAAGCTATATATGTATATTTATATAGAGAAAATATTTTGTGAAGTTGCGTTGTATAAATGAAATAATTATTCACAAATTCTTTTAGTTAAAGGTTTTGAAAATTGTAATTAGCTACCAATATTTTGTAATTAGCTACCATTTTGGTCATAATCCTGGTGGTTGCTAAATTGTAATTAGCTACCAATATTTTGTTTGAGTATTTGATTTTGTGAAACTAATATATATACGAGATTTTTTGTCAAATTGATTCTTTGCTTGTTTCTATGGATTTATATAATTCATAAATAATTAATTTTCATAAAGAAATAATTGTTAAGTTAGGAATGAAAATAGAAAATATATTTATTAGCTAATAAAACAATTAACTAGTTATAATAACTAAATTACCATAGCTAGAAAATAGTTAGTAGTAATCAGCTAATTAAATCAGTAAATATCAATTTATTAGTTGTCGACTAAATTAGCGTTAGTGTTAGTTTTACACTAAAATTCCTAATTTTCTATTACATATACAATTTGGTTTATGGTTTCTCCCATTTTCCTATAAATAGACACTCAACCCCAAAAACCTAAAATTCTCTACACACCTCCCTAAACCTAGCCACCAAGTCAGCCGCCATCCTCTTTCTTTGCTGCCAATATTTTCCAACCTCTCGACCAAAACAGCAAACACCAACCAGGCCTCTCCTTGTCATCTCCGATCGACTCCGGCATTAACCACCTCCTCTGCCATTTTCGTTCATCCGCAATCACCATTACCACCGCTGCAAACACCACCCCGGCCAATCGGCCTAGCTGCCAAATTCAGCATCGCCACCACCCATCTGGTCCGGCTCCGGCTACGATAACCGCTACCATCAACACTAGCATACCCGACCACTACTACCAACATAGCCACCACCTCCGTCCCAACGTCGCCGCCCCCTACTCCACAGCCATCCCCAACCTCTCGACACAACCACCCCATCCACTAGAGTCACCATCACCATTTCGACCACTGCCAGGACCGACACAACCACAACTGCCACGAATCACAGAAAGAGAGTGAGAGAGGGATATTACCTGCTCTCCTGCCGCACCCCTGGCTGGACCTCCCCCGGCTGCCGAAGCCACCCAGACCCAGTGCCATCTCAAATCTCGACCACCGCCTGGACTCGAGCTCCGGTGATCGTCCTCACCGAGCCAGTGCCACCCTGCCACGTTCACCGTCCTCACCGTTCGAAAATTCGCTGCGTTCAGCCAGCGCGTTGGAGGCCGGCGACCACACTTCTACCGCCGAGTTCGGCCACTTCTGCCGGAGCCCAAGGCCGAGAACGCCCCCAGGAGTAACCCCGTTGTGAGCCTTATTTCCATTCCCTACTCGATCTCCCTTTCCTCTTCGAGAGAAAATTGCTTTTCCTTTCCTTTATTTTGAAAATCATGGGATGAATGAGCTCATGACCCCTCTTTCCCCATTTTTATTGCTATGGACTTGACCATAATTTTTGGTTGAAGCAACAGTATAAATGGGGTGTTGTTCACCTTAAATTTTGAATTCTTATAATCAATGATTTGGGTTCTTAATTGAATGAGATCAGAGGAGAAACCCATTTTTTGTTAAAATTAGTGTTAATTAAGGATTTTAATATTTTGCACTTTTATCATTTTTCTTGTGAATTAAATAACATTAGATTTTTGGGTTATAGTGTGGGTCAACAACCTTCACTGATGCTTACTATTATCATTGTCCATATTTTTATTTTTAGAGTTAGGGTTAGCCCTATTATATATTATACATGTGTACGTATTGATAGATATTAAAACCAGTAATATATTTTAATTATAATATTTATATTAAATAAATAATTTTCTCAAAATGATGTTACCGATAGTAGTAATATTTTGTTATAACTAATCACATACTGGTTAGTCTTAGGCCATTACTAATATTATTATAAATTAATTTAGAGTTAAAATGTGATTAGAGATTAATGGGCTATTATTGATTTTAAGGCCTATGTAGATAATTCAGTTTATATACTTCAAAATAATTTATGGATTTCAACTATTATATAAGGGTATTTTATAAATATATATATATAATAAATGATTTTGAATTAGTTACTCATATATGTAGCATTTTTTCCCTTAAACCATTAATCGCGACTAAAATAGTCGTTTCCCTTCTTGATTCGATTATCATGCCAACTCTTAACTTTAGGCCTTTATATACCAGACTAGGCTATTTGGACTATTTCGAACTTGATGGGACCGTCTGTACCATCGTTTGAGACCATCTTATGGAGCATAGCATCGTACCTACCTCGTATCGACACGTTCGTGTCACGCACGTCGACTCCAACCAAATCGAGACGAGTACATTCTCTGATCATTTCATATCTAGTTTAGGATTATATTTCCTGCTTTAGATTGCTTTACTTGATGCTGATACATTGTTATCACAGATTGGTACTATATGGATCTTTTTATGCGATATTATCCCCTTACCGAATACATCGGGTATTTTGTGTTCATGTACTTTATCATGGGCATCGTGTACTCCTTGTGTTTGTGTTATTCATGTGCAAATCGTGTGAAATAATGTACTTTCATGTGCTCAGATGATCATCGTGTGCAACTATACTTCATGTGCAATAACATAACTTGACTGGATCCTTGTGTATTGATTGGGGACGGGGGAGTAGAAGTGGTTCGGTACTCAATCTTGTAGCTTACTCGTGTATAACCTCTGTAGATTACTCGTGTACAACATCGTGCCATTTACATAACCGTCTTGTGCTCTGAATCACTAGTCACTTACAGTTCTTACTTATCATGTATATATTTCCAGTTTATAAATATCTCTATTATTTTTGTGTAAATCTTCTTACAGTTCATGTATCTTACTCGCTAGCATGTTTATATTTTCTAACCTGTTATGATTTGCGTGAGATGTATTATGCTCGCTCCCGTCCTGACTGGACCTGTTGTTAAATTTTACAGATAGCTTGGAGGTTACCTGCTAGCCTAGAGGAGACACAGTAAAGGTTGGAGTAGATGGCTAAAGTTTTTCTTATTTTAATTTTAGTTGTCTTGAGTTGTATTTATTTTATGCTTGTTTGAGTTGGTGTTGATAACACCGAGATTTATTTCTCTCTGTTGTACGTCTCTTGTGGATTCGTAGTTATCTTATCTTGCTAGTTCTAGTTTTGGTGATTGAGTTGTATCCTGCAGTGATTGTCCTCCGTACGGAGGGTATATCATATTGTATTAGTTTTTAGTTGTGACATAGAACAGCGTTCTACCGCCGACACTTGCGGCGTAGACTGGACGTACCCACTTCTCGTGTCCTATACTGGGTGCTGGTCGTGACACTTTTCAGGACCCACAAGAATCTAGGTACCAAAGGTCACATCTACTCATGGTGTAGGTGGACCTTCCTTCTCAAACTTGAAGCAAATAGATTCTCGATAGTGGGTGCTCGCGATATATGATTGGAGATGCTATTCTATTAGCAACACTATCGATAAAAAGGGAAGGATATGTATCCTTCGGCAACAATTTGAAAGGCTATATCATATGTAACGGTACAATTGGTTATCCTCCTTCTTCCGTTATTAAGGATGTTATTTAGTAATCGAGTTAAAGCATAACCTGCTAAGAATCAGTCATCATGCTGATCATGGATATGATAATAACTTCGGTAAAACTAAATGCTTTATCTATGATAGATCATCTAAAGACATCACGTTCGAAGGGATAAGGGAAGATAACATATATATTTTCTATCTATCTAGAGATACTAACAGTGCAGGTAGATGCCTTTACGCCCACAAAGATGAAAGGCTATTATGGCATCAGCGTCTTGGTCATGCTAACATGGACACCATATCAAGACTATCTACCAAGAAGCTAGTAAGAGGATTACTTGAAATCATATTAAAAATCGATACGGTATGTGCCGAATATAAAAAAAAATAAGGCTACCAAATTTTCTTTTAAATCCATCAACACTGTAAGTACCACTCGACCTTTACAATTACTCCATATAGATTTATTTGGTCCAAGTAGAGTAGTCAGTCTTGGCGGAAAACTCTATGCTTTCGTAATTGTTGATGACAACTTGGGTTTTCTTTCTTGCAAATAAAGATAATACTATTTCACTTTTCAAAGTTTTTGCTAAAAAGGTCCAAAACGAAAAAGGCTACATGATTACTCGTATTCGAATTGATCATGGTGGCGAATTCAAAAATTTCGATTTTGAAAAAAATTGTGATTTAAATGATTTTAATCATGAGTTTTCTTGTCCTAGAACTCCTCAACAAAATGGTTTTGTGGAGCGAAAGTACAGGACTCTTGGCGATATGGCTAGAGTCATGCTGAATCAATTTTCTCTTCCGAAATATTTTTGGGCAGAAGCTGTCAGCACAACGTGCCATGTTTTGAATAGGGTTTTGATTCGACCTATCTCGAAAAAAACTTCCTATGAGCTTTGGTTTGGTAGAACTCCAAATGTTTCTAATTTTCGAGTGTTTGGTTGTCGCTGTTTTATCCTGAATACCAAAGACAACTTGGGCAAGTTTGATGCCAAAGCTGACGAAGGTATTCTTCTTGGCTATGCTGCCAAGAGTAGGGATATAGAGTGTTCAACAAATGCTCCATGATTGTTGAGGAGTCTACTAACATAACTTTTGATAAGAACAATAGTACAGCTATCATTACCGATGATGATGAACCAGCAACCTTCACTCCTGTGGATACACCACCCGAAACCAACTCTCTGGAGGGTTACCAAAGAAGTTCCAATTCAAACCTTCGTATCTAGAAAACTTGGTAATAGGTGAGGTATCGAAAGGGGTAACTACTCGATCTTCTTTGAAAGATTCTATTGCTAGCACTGCTTTTATTTCTAAAATTGAACCTAAAAATATTTTAGAAGCTTTTAACGATAAATTTTGGATATCTGCAATGCAAGAAGAACTCAACCAATTTGAACGAAATCAGGTTTAGGAACTTGTTCCTAGACCTGCTGATCATTCAATCATCGGTACCAAATGGGTTTTCACAAGAAAGTTAATGAGGACGGTTCGGTCACTCGCAACAAGGCTCGTCTCGTTGTTTGCCATTAAATATCAAGCACAAAAATTATAGATGAATTAAACCTGATTGCAAACTCGTTTGTACAGAAAAAAGCCTAGAAATAAATCCTAGGGAATGATCTAAGTACAATTGTTTAAATTTTTGATTCTAGGGGGGTGAAGGTGGAGGCTCGGGAAAGTGTAACAACTCTGCCTTACTCCTTGGACTATCAAACACAGTCCTTGCTCTTGAAGAAATTGCCAGCCTTTTGCATGGGTGTGGTACTCAGCTATTTATAGTGATTTCGAGATAACGCATATTTTGAGCCGCATAGATGGCCACGTGGCCACGTGGCTGCAACAGCGTACGAAGACTCGCTCTTTGGCTGTCAGCTGGTAGTTTGTTGAGATTTCTTTGTTGGAGCAAATCTGTGTAGTAGAGACTTGGTCAACTTGCCACGTATTTTTCCCCACAAAGTAGAGCCTGAATCTTTTTGGCCGCATAGTGGCCTTAGGAGCCTTGCCTCTGCGGCTCGGCTCTGCTTGGCCGCATAGTATCTTCGGGAGCATTCCTTCTGCGGCTTGGTTTCACTTGGCCGCATGGGATCTTCGAGAGCCTTGCTTCTGCGGCTCGAGTCTACTTAGCCGCATGGGGTCTTTGAGGGCCTTGCTTCTGCGGCTTGAGTCTACTTAGCTGTATGGGGTCTCTAGGAGCATTCCTTCTGCGGCTTGGTTTCACTTGGCCGCATGGGATCTTCGAGAGCCTTGCTTTTGCGGCTCGAGTCTACTTAGCCTTTTGGGGTCTTCGAGAGCCTTGCTTCTACGGCTCGAGTATTCTTAGCCGCATGGGGTCTCTAGGATCATTCCTTCTGCGGGTTGGTTTCACTTGGCCGCATGGGATCTTCGAGTTCCTTGCTTCTGCGGCTCGAGTCAACTTAGCCGCATTGAGTAATGATCCGCATAAACTCCATCTTTTCCATGCTTCTACAAGACCCTCTTCAAATTTTTTAAATTACAAATTTGGAATACTTTGAATAAGAAGCATGGAGACATGCATAAAACGTCAAGCCGCAGGGAAGCTTTGAGCCGTAGGGAGATTTCGGTCTGCAGGGAAATTTTGAGCTGTAGAGAGACTTTGTCCAGCTGTCACTGCTGTATTTAATGCTCGGATTTGCTTTTTAGATTTGGGCTCTCTTTTCAAGATAAAGATGACTGTTATGAAAGATAAAATCTAAAAGGTCATCATTATCTTTAATGGAACAATAACCGAAGCGATGCCTATCCGTTTCAGTTTTCGTTTAGCCTATAAGTACAGGCCGTGTGACAGAGAGAGAATTTCTTCTACTCTCTTTCTATTTTCATTCTCTTTGCAGTGTTTTCTTCATCTTTCCGACTAGCCATGGCCCCCAAAGCTTCTAAAGCCACTAGTGCAGCCGACAATGGGAAGGGGCCCGCTTTTGAGAAGTCACCCTCTTTCCAACAAGACGTTCAACCTCTGTAAGTCCATGAGTCCAATTTTTTTTTATTTAGTTATCTTATTGTTGACACATTTAAGTTCTCTAATGGATCAAGTTAAATAGTGAAGACTCTGAAGTTTTGCAAAAGGGATTTATGAAGGGGTCTCAATGCAAACGTTTAGTTTTGAATTTAAACTGCTGTTGGCCGATCAATTAGAGGGGTGGATCGATGAGATCAAAAGATTACTCAGGCCCTACTTTAAATCTAAGCTGGAATTTATGCCAATCTGATTTAAATCAGATTCTCTCTATCCCGTCCTGAAACCCTAGGTATATGTATAGGACATGATAAAGCAGTTGCCCTTTCCTATCAACCACAAGCTAATTGTTCTTCCCCATCGCAAGGAGACAAGAGGAGGAGACGAGGTGATTTCAGGAGATATCAAGTCCATACCAACCCTCATAGGTAAGTGTTATTCCTACATTTCTAATGTCTGCCTTTCAAAAACATATGAATAGCTATGTATCCTTGGAGGAATTAGTCAAACATGGTTAACAGGACAACCAGTAGGATCCCCTGATTTCCAAAAGACCTGTAGCATACAAGTATGGTTAATAGGGGATTTGTACCCATGTCCTTCAGATCTGAACCATGAACTGACAAACGGGGCATGGGGAAGAAATCGAGTATTGGGGGATCTTTGTTCACCCTTGACTTACTTGTAGTTGAAGACTCTAGTATAGGGACAATTTAGTATTGCAGAGATTTTACTAAGAGGACCTTTTTAGGGTTGAACACTCGGTAAGGTTTTGCCATGCGAATCAGATGGTTATTAGGCAGCACAGGCATGCGCTGGTATCAGAGCTTGATGTCCTACTCAACGTGGAGTAGCATAGTTAGACCTCAAACTGTAAAAAAAAACCCGACCATTGGTATCAGGAATTCTGATACTCTTCATGCTAGCCATTATATCGACTATAATTCAATCATCTAAACCATGTATCAGGTGAACGCTTGATACCGAGCACGATACACAGGTATTAGAGAAAATCGAACCCCTGAAACTAAGTGTAATCGACTTCATAACTGCATAATGGTAATCCGATGCTACATGGTATAATACACATACTTGGGTATCAGGTTTCTAAAAGCCTAGATTTCCTTAAACATCGATACAATGTATATTGTAACAGTTGACACTATATATATATATATATATATATATAGATATATATATATATTATATATATATATATATATATGTTATCAAGAGCACAGAGTTACCAGGATTAGTTAATTTTCCATAAGCTCCTTAATACTGTCACATAAAAAAAAATTCTTTTTGTATCGTTAACCACTTTATGACAGTTATGATATCCGACACTTGGTATCAAGGTGCACACCCGGCTCTTGGAACCATATCCCCTATTTGTAACAGAGGAATACCTAGTATTCTATTAGTTTTGTTCCGTTGCAAATACTTGACTTCTATCATACAATAAAGAACAAACATTTACAGTCATGATAAGGTACCCACTATATGCTGCTAGGTTAGGCCTCTCTCGTATTAGATAGCAAATGATAAGTCGGGTTTACTTGGTATCCAGTAAGTGATACCATGCGGACACCTTTGTAATCAATGATACTGACACAAAGATGTCCTATGACAAAACGATACCTACTGCCATTTGGCAATTACCTAGTAAAACTAGCCTTAGACCAACCTGGAAATAGGTACGAGTACGGTGAAGTAAACTCAGGTACGACCACCTAATAGGTAACCTCTGCCAAGAGTAAGTGTAGCAGTTGCCTGAGGTGACATATAGGCGTCACAAGTATCAGTTATGCAACAAATTCCTTTGAAAAGTTAGAACTGTCAATAACTTCCCTAAATGTTAATAACAGTAGATAGAAATTGGGATAGGCAACCTAGGCTTACCCAATACTGGGTAGGGTTTCAAAATTGAAGTCCATCAGGTACTAGAAAAAGGAATGAGGTTCATGAGATCAACTCAAGATGGTGTCAAGACACTAGACCAAACATAGCAGCTATAGGAAAACCTCACCAATGTTGAAGGCACCACGTTAGGATTCTAAGAGATATGTTATATAGGAGTATTATTGATTTATGATTAGTAAAATGACATTGTAATATCCTTAAATACGTTACTTGGACCTCGACTCGGACTCCGACCCGTGCTAGCAGCTCAGGATGCCAGACGAGTACAGTTTGTTGTTTGTTTTCGATATTGATCTTTACTATGCCTCATTGTTAGTAGATGGATATGTGATTTTCGTTTTTGTGTTTTGATATATTTTGTCATGTCGGGGAGGTAAAGTCCCAAAGATGTGTGATATGACCTTATAAAGTGTATACCGTGTAGACAGTAATTTATCATATCATTATACCATGTAGACAGTGATTCATTATTGCATTATAACGTGTAGACAGTGATTCATTATTGTATTATACCGTGTAGACAGTGTTACATTATACCGTGTAAATATCGTAGACAGTGTCGTATAACTGTCCCGAGATCGGTCACATATCAAAGGTATTTCAGTCAGTAAATCGGTGAGTATTTTTCTTTGTATTCTATTTATTATCTTTTTGTATTTAGGTTTTAATCTGTCTTCCTTCGTCTTATTTTCCAAATCATATATTTAAAGGCTAACCTTTGTTGTATAGTCATTTTCATATATTGGAACTGCATTCAGTGAATTGTACGCGTTCTATCCTGACTGGGTATCCAAACAAATTTTAGAAGATTGTGAAGAGGTCGTGTGCCCTGACTAGTATGGCCCGTACTTGGGAGATACAGTAAAGACAGACTTTATCTATCAGGAGGAGTACGTAGCATCTGATCCTGCTGTGTTTGCTTAGTTATCTTTAGTTAGTGCTGAGTCATTGTAGTGGATACTGAGTTGATTTTGAGACATGTAGTTGAGATTTTATTGTTCTTTAAACATCACATATTTCCTATTATGAGATGGTTCTATTTATCTTCATCTTTAGAGCTGATTTGTGATATGGAATTGTTTGTTCCCAAGTAGAGAATATTATTTTTGCGTGGTTGTTCATCATATTATTACAGCGTTCTACCACTGACTCTGTGGCGTAGGCTGGGTGTGTGCACGGTTCATGCCCAAATCTTGGGTGCGGGTCATGACACGTTTTTATGGTGGCCCATGTAGGTCAGTTTTCGTAAAGATAGCAAAATCGTGGTAGTACTTAAGTTAGCCGTACTACTGCGGGCCTACAACTAGGAATAGGAATAGGAACCTGAGGACCGTCTCCACAAGTTTAAACTATGTTATTGACTTCTATATTTGACTTCAAGTACCCTTTATGCATCCTGTTTGAATCTTTCTACCGTCTAATGATTTCCTTTGTTTTCAGCTAATGGATTCATAAGATAGGAACAATGCTGCCCTGAACACTCCTTCGACCCTTGGCAGATTTTTCACCTAAGGGACCCCATCGACGCAGGGAGGCCAGCATACTCACCAGGGTGACCCAGCTCAGCCGTAGTACTCGAGGTTCCGCAGGGATGACATTCCACCACCTTTGCAGTTACCTCTGAAGACTCCAGTACTTGCTTCTA
Organism: Iris pallida; assembly: GCA_029216955.1. NCBI lineage: Eukaryota > Viridiplantae > Streptophyta > Magnoliopsida > Asparagales > Iridaceae > Iris > Iris pallida. The sequence continues at coordinate 65,375 of JANAVB010021881.1, read as the reverse complement.
TTCCTCCTCCAGCACCTGTTCTACCTACCATGCACCCGGCACCAGCAGTCTATCCACCACCTACGAAGAATCCAGCACCAGCCATGTATCCGGCGCCTATGATGCATCAGGCACCCTTTATGTACCCAGCACCTACCATGCATCCAGTGCCAGTGATGTACCCGACACCTGCTCTGCACCCGCCACCGGTACTGGAAAATATTATACTCCTAGGAATTTTCCAACAGCTGGCCAACATCTTTCGCGATACTTTGCGAGAGGCTCTTCAGCAAAGAGATGCTCCCCAACAGCGCCTTGGAACTCCCAAGAACTTCATGGACCTCAGGCCCAGGGAATTCCATGGGAGGGAGGGAATTATCTACGCTGATGAATGGTTGGAGAACGTAGAACGATACCTGAAGATGGCCCGAGTCTCAGAAGATCTAAAGTGGAGTCAGCTAGTCGATAACTTTTCGATATTGCACTGACATGGTACCAAGGCGAGCCCCAATTTGCTGCTCCAGACGTGACTTTGGAAGAATTCAAGCAGCTATTCAAGAATAAATTCTACCCCGACGTTGCACGAGTGGCATTAGTGAGTCAGTTTGAGCACTTGGAGCATGGAAATCTCACCGTCGACGAGTACACTTCAGAGTTTTCCCGCCTCATCCGCTTCGCGGAGAATATGGTCAACACCCTAGAGAGCAAGGCCAGAAGGTTTAGGAAAGGATTATCTCACGAGATTCGCTTGCCATCGCCATCAGTCGAGCCACTACTTACGAAGAGATTCTGGAGGTCGCCCAAGCTGTAGAAGAAGAGCTAAATTATAGGCCAAAGAGGAGTCGAGATACTTTCGGAGGAAGCAACAACCAGTTAACACCGGCGAAGCATCCCTAAATTCAGTCGAGGACCTTCCAGCACCAGCAGCAATTCCAGTCCGCTAGTAGATCCCCAGCACATCAGCAGAACCGAGGTCCGGCCAGACCTCAGACACAGCAGCCACAGGGACAGTTCTAACAGGCTCCACATTGTACTATTTATGGAAAGACTGGACACATTTGAGACGACTGCAGACAGAGACTTAGGTCGTATTTATACTGCGGATCACCTTCACATCAGCTGAAGGATTGCGCACTAGCTTCTGATCGAACAGGACACGAGGCAGCTCCAGCACAAAGTGGACCAGCTAGACCACCATCCGCCACCCAGCCACGAGGTCCACCACTCCCTACTCAGCAACAGCGATTCACGCAGCACCAGCAGAGAGGAGCACCCCAACAGGACAGAGCTTTTACAACGGATATTGAGGAGCCCGAGCCTACCCCAGATGTGATACCAGGTTCTATATTTCTCGAATCTTTTTCTGTTATAGCTTTGTTTGATTCAGGTGCATCCCACAGTTTTATTTCTATAGCTTTTGTATTCAAGCATAGCATAGCATCCGAACCCTTGGGTGGTAGTTGCAAAATTATGACCGGCGGAGGAGCTATCCTAGTCAAGGATATTTGCATGAGGTGTTGCATCACCTTGGGAGGAAAAGTGTTGCGCGCTAACCTACTCGTAATGCCACTACCGAGTTTCGATATTGTTCTTGGGATGGATGGGTTGAGTAAAAATTTTGCCAGTATAGACTGCCACCGAGGATGTGTCGTATTCTGTCCTCCCGAGGAGTCTGCATTCGAGTTCACCACAGGGGCAATAGAGCAGCAGAGTAGGGATTTTTACGAAGCTATGATTAAGGAGAAAGAGGCACCGTATCCCATCATCACGGAATTCATGGACATTTTTCCTAAGGACTTATCGAGATTGCCGCCAGATAGGGATATTGTGTTTGCTATTGATCTAGTGCCAGGCGCAGAACCAACAGCACAACCGGTGTACCGGATCAACAACAAGGAAGCTGAAGAGTTGAAGAGGCAGATCGATGAATTGCTAGAGAAGGGGTTCATCAGAGAGAGTTCGTCACTATAGGGATCCCCTGTTCTTTTTGTGTCGAACAAAGATGGTACGGTACGGATGTGCATCGACTGCCAAACCTTGAATAATCATACTATCAAGAAAAAGTACCTATTGTCGAGGATTAACGATCTCTTCGATCAATTGAGCGACGCACGGGTATTCTCGAAGACAGATTTGAGGTCGGGTTACCATCAACTGAAGGTGAAGAAAGAAGATATACCAAAGACTGCCTTCTCTACCAAGTACGGTCAATACGAGTTTATGGTAATGCCGTTCAGGTTAACCAATCCCTCGGCAGTCTTCATGAACTCAATGAACAAGGTATTCCATCCGTACCTTGACAAGTTCATAGTAGTGTTTATTGATGATATACTCATTTACTCGAAAACACCAGAAGAACACGAGAAACATCTCACGATCGTGTTAGAGACCCTTGTTTGCCATTGATTGTAAAAGAACAGAACAATTATCGGAGCACTGAACTTAGACTCACAATACAAACTCGCTTGTACAAAGAAAGCCCAGGGACGAAAACCTAGGTACAGCAATCTAAGTACAATTGTTTATTTTAGATTCTGGAGGGTGACGATAGAGGCTCGGGAAAGCGACGACAGCTCTGCCTTACTCCTTGGACGATCGGGTGCAGCCTTGGCTCTGAAGAAGAACTGTTTGACGTTGATGAAGAAATGCTCTCTTTATTCTCTCTTTGTGCTCCTCTCTCCTTTCGACCTCTATATACTCTCTCTCTGATTCTCTCTGGACTCGGGCAGGGGGGGGTCTCTCTGTCTTCTGCTCCTTCTTTGTCTCCTCTTGCAAGGGAATGGCACCTTGCTATTTATAAGAATGGGGGGAATCATTAGGGTTTTGCAATGATTGCCCATCCAAAAGTCAGCGGCCTGAGAGTTAGTTAATCTGGGCCGTCCATCTCGAATATAATAGATTTACACAATTAATGTGATAGCGTTAAATCTCTGTGGACAATAAATGTTGATTGCCATGAATATTTACGACTTGTAATGGCCTGCCACGTATCTAATTTGCTTGATTTGATTTCATCTGGGCATTTATTACAACAAATCTGATTAAGATTTGTTAACACCTATAATCCCAGGAAGATAAGACTGCCACGTGTCTCAATCATCTTGGCAGAGCCGCAGATGAGTGGGCCGCATGAGGCTAAATGGCCGCATGAAGATGGGCAGCCTCATGGGGATGAACAGCTGCATGAAGATGGGCAGCCGCATGGGAGTGGGCGGCCGCATGCTGATGGGCGGCCGCAGCCGCATGCCTCGAGATTAGATGGATTCTGCCAGCTGTGAGAAGATTTTCTTCTTTTCCCTAGGAATGCGCCATTACGTCAGTCATTATTGCACCTTTTTGTCAGTGCTGTCATTTGTCAGAGCTGTCAGCCGTCAGGGTATTAAATGCAGCAAAAGACGAAGGAAAGAGCTGGTGAAGGCCACGTGGCTCCTCTCTGGGCCGTATGAATTATTCGAGCCGTATAGACGCTAGAACCGCATGGATCCCTGAGCCGCATGGGCTCTCTGAGCCGCATGGGGATCCTTGGCCGCATGAACCTTTCTTTATTCTTTTCCATGCTTCTACAACCCTCTAGAAGGAGCAGCTCTATGGAAAACTCTCGAAATGTAAGTTTTCTTGGACAAGGTGGAGTTCCTTGGACATGTGGTGACAGGCGACGGTATATCCGTCGATTCAAAGAAGATTGCAGCTGTGAATGCTTGGACTATGGTAGAAGAGATATGAAGCTTCTTGGGATTAGCACGGTATTATCAGAAGTTCGTACAAGACTTTGCTCGAATTGCGGAGAAGATGACAAGGCTCACTCGAAAGGATGAAGAGTTCGTGTGGACAGAGGACTGCCAGGCTGCGTTCGATGAGTTGAAGAAAAGGCTGACGACGGCCCCTATTTTGGCGTTGCCTTCAGGAATGGAAGGTTTCACCATTTATAGTGAGCCCTCGGACAAGGGACTGGGTTGTGTTCTAGAGCAGAACAATAGAGTGATAGCCTATGCGTCTCGACAGTTGAGACCGCATGAAAAGAACTACCCGACACACGACCTAGAGTTGGCAACCGTAATCTTCTCCTTGAAGTTGTGGAGACATTATTTGTACGGAGAGCGAGTGGAAATCTTCACTGACCATAAAAGCTTGAAGTACGTATTTACACAAAAGGAGTTGAATATGAGGCAGCGCAGATGGCTTGAGTTGATGAGTGACTATGATATTTCTCTAAAGTACCACCCGAAAAAACCTAACGTTGTTACGGATGCTTTGAGCAGGTATCCCATAGCAATGTGCTTGACTCGAGATCGTCACTTATTAGCGAATTTGGAGAGTTTCGACATTGAGATCATCATTCCAGGGGTCGAGATACAGATGATGGGCATACAGATTCAGTTAGGACTGATGGACAGGATTCGAGAGGCACAGCACCAGGACGAGCAGCTGAAGAATATCATGGCTCAGGCACCGGCTGGGTTGTTAGACGACTTCACTATTGCTGAGGATGGTTCGTTAAGGCACGGGGCGAGGCTTTTGTGCCTAGTGGAGAGCTTAGAGAGGAATTTGTGTAAGAGGCACACCATTCCCCGTATTCTTTACATCCAGAAGCCAACAAGATGTGCAAGGATCTGAGAAACCACGTGTGGTGGTATGGTATGAAACAAGAATTGGCCCATTTCGTTTCTAGATGCCTCGTGTGTTAGCAGGTCAAGGCCGAGAGACAGAGAACATGAGGGTTGTTGCAGCCTCTATCGATACCGAAGTGGAAGTGGAAACACATCATTATGGATTTTGTTTCCAGCCTTCCACGGTCGTCAGGATGGAATAATGCAATTTGGGTCATCGTTGACAGTTGACCAAATTGGCCCACTTTATACCATTCAAAGTGGGGTTATCTACATAAAAGTTGGCAGAGCTTTATGTGAAGCAGATAGTCAGGCTGCACGGGGTTCCAGTGAGTATCATTTTTGACCGTGACAACAGGTTCATGTCCCACTTCTAGACGAGCTTACAGGCTAGCTTGGGCACAGCGCTCAAGCTCAGTACCGCCTATCATCTATAGACGGATGGACAGTCAGAGGGCACCGTTCAGACGTTCAAGGTTATGCTACGGACGTACGTGCTAGATTTTGGTAGCTCGTGGGAGGACCACCTTCACCTCGTGGAGTTCTCCTATAACAACTACTACAAAGCTAGTATCGAGATGTCCCCTTTTGAAGCGTTGTATGGTCGGAGATGTCGAACCCCATTATCTTAGGACAATATGGGCGAGCGAGCACTGTTGGGACCAGAGATGGTAGTAGATGCTACGAAGAAGGTCAAGCTGATTAGAGAGTAGCTTCGCGTGGCTCAGGACAGACAGAAGCACTAGGCAGACAGTTACCGTAGACCGTTAGATATTGATGTATAAAATCTCTTTACTATAAACTACATATATAGTTATGGGATTAGTGGTAACATTTTGTGCATTTAGGTTGGCGATTTGGTGTTTTTGAAAATTTCCCCGACGTGTGGCACTATTCATTTCAGTAAAGACGGTAAACTCAGCCCACGTTTCATTGGGCCGTTCGGTATTCTCGAGAAGATCGGTGCAGTAGCATACTGATTGGCCTTGTCGCCTACATTGGATGGAGTGCACAACGTGTTCCACGTGTCTCAACTGAGACGATATATGGCGAACCCCAGTCATGTGTTGGACCATTCGGAAGTCGAGGTAGGACCGAGTCTCAGCTATCTAGAGCAGCCCGTAGAGATTCTAGACTGCAGAGAGATGGTACTGAGGATTCAAACAATCTCCTTGGTTCGTGTCGCGTAGAGACATCACTCTACGGGCGAATCCACATGGGAGAGAGAAGATGAGATGTGCGAGCGCTATCCCTATCTTTTCGAACCTTAAGGTATATTTCTATCATGCGCCTAATTTAATTTCGAGGACAAAATTTTTTCAAGTAGGGTAGATTTCTAAGTCCATGAGTCCAATTTTTTTACTTGCCTTATTTCTGACACATTTAAGTTCTCTAATGGATCATTAGATAGGTTAAATAGGGAAGACTCTGAAGTTTTGCAAAAGGCATTTATGAAGGGGTCTCAATGCAAACATTTAGTTTTGAATTTAAACTATAGTTGGCCGATCAATTAGAGGGGTGGATCGATGAGATCAAAAGATTACTCAAGCCCTACTTTAAATCTAAGCTGGAATTCATGCCAATCTGATTTAAATCAGATTCCCTCTATCCCGTTCTGAAACCCTAGGTATATGTATAGGACATGATAGAGCAGTCGCCCTTTCCTATTAACCACAAGCTAATTGTTCTTCCCCATCACAAAAAGCACTCGAGGAGGAGACGAGGTGATTTCAGGATATATCAAGTCCATACCAACCCTCATAGGTAAGTGTTATTCCTAAACTTCTAATGTTTGCCTTTCAAAAACATATGAATAGCTGTGTATCCTTGGGGGAATTAGTCGAACATGGTTAACAAGACAACTAGTAGGATCCCTTGATTTCCAAAACACCGGTAGTAGGCAAGTATGGTTAATAGGGGAATTAGTCGAACATGGTTAACAAGACAACCAGTAGGATCCCCTGATTTCCAAAACACCAGTAGGATCCCCTAGATTTTCTTTAACATCGATACAATGTACATTGTAACAGTTGACACTATATATATATGTTATCAAGAGCACAGAGTTACCAGGATTGGTTAATTTTCCATAAGCTCCTTAATACTGTCACATAAAAAAATTCTTTTCGTATCTTTAACCACTGTATGACAGTTATGATATCCGACACTTGGTATCAAGGTGCACACCCTACTCTTGGAACCATATCCCCTGTTTGTAATAGAGGAATACCTAGTATCCTATTTGTTTTGTTCCGTTGCAAATACTTGACTTCTATCATACAATAAAGAACAAACATTTGCAGTCATGATCGGGTACCGACTATATGCTGCTAGGTTAGGCCTATCTCGTATTAGATAGCAAATGATAAGTCAAGTTTGCTTGGTATCCAGTGAGTGATACCATGCGGACACCTTTGTAATCAATGATACCGACACAAAGATGTCCTATGACAAAACGATACCTATTGCCATTTGGCAATTACCTAGTAAAACTGGCCTTAGACCAACATGGAAATAGGTAGGAGTACGGTAAAGTACACTCAGGTACGACCACCTCATCGGTAACCTATACCAAGAGTAAGTGCATCAGTTGCATGAGGTGACATATAGGCGGCACAAGTATCAGTTATGCAACAAATTCCTTTGAAAAGTTTGAACTGTCAATAACTTCCCTAAATGTTAATAACAATAGATACAAAGTGGGATGGGCAACCTAGGCTTACCAAATACTAGGTAGGGTTTCACAATTGAAGTCCAATTGGTACTAGAAATAGGAATAAGGTTCATGAGATAAACTCAAGATGGTGTCAAGGCACTAGACCAGACATAGCAGCTATAGGATAACCTCACCAATGTTGAAGGCACCAGTCTAGGATTCTAAGAGATATTTTAGATAGGAGTATTATTGATTTATGATTAGTAAATTAGCATTGTAATTTCCTTAAATAGGTTACTTGGACCTCGACTCGGACTCCGACCCGTGCCAGCAGCTCAGGACGCTGGGCGAGTACAGTTTGTTGTTTGTTTTCGATATTGATCTTTATTATGCCTCATTGTTATTAGATGGATATGTGATTTTTATTTTTGTGTTTTGATATATTTTGTCGTATCGGGGAGGTGAAGTACCAAAGATATGTGATCTGACCTTATACAGTGTATACCGTATAGACAGTGATTTATCATATCATTATACCGTGTAGACAGTGATTCATTATTATATTATACCGTGTAGACAGTGATTCATTATTGCATTATACCGTATAGACAGTGTTATATTATACAGTGTAAATATCGTAGACAGTGTCGTATAACTGTCCCGAGACCGGTCACATATCAAAGGTATTTCAGTCAGTCAGTCAGTCGGTGAGTATTTTTCTTTGTATTCCATTTACTGTCTTTCTGTTTAGTTTTTAATCTGTCTTCCTTCGTTTTATTTTCCAAATCATATATTTAAAGGCTAACCTCTGTTGTATAGTTATTTTCATATATTGGAACTACATTATGTGAATTGTACTCGTTCCATCCTGACTAGGTAACCAAACAAATTTTAGGTGATTGCGAAGGGGTCGTGTGCCCTGACAAGTATGGCTCGTACTTGGGAGATACAGTAGAGACAAACTTTGCCTATCAGGTGGAGTATGCAGCATCTGATCCTGTTATGTTTGCTTAGTTATCTTTAGTTAGTGCTGAGTCATTGTAGTGGATACTGAGTTGACTTTGAGACATGTAGTTGAGACTTTATTGTTCTTTAAACGTCACACATTTCCTATTATGAGATGGTTCTATTTATATTCATCTTTAGAGCTGAGTTGTGATATGGAATTGTTGGTTCCCAAGTGGAGAATATTATTTTTGCGTGGTTGTTCATTATATTATTACAACGTTCTGCCATCGACTCTGCGGCGTAGGCTAGGCGTGTACACGGTTCATGTCCAAATCTTGGGTGCAGGGCGTGACAACCTCCTATCAAGGGTAAGGAGGCAGAATGATCACTCGAACATAAGAAGCCATGTCGCATGTTTTATGCGCAGGTCTGACCATATTTTTCTGCTGTAGCATGGCTTCAACGTCTTTAGTGCACGGTTGGTCTCTATAGGGTATATGCGCCATGTGCTCTGTGTAACTGGGCCGCCTGGACCGAGCCGCCTAAGTATCAGAGCACATGCGGCATATATCATGTCCGTATCTAGGCCACATAGGTCTCATATGACTGAGCCGCATGGATCCTCCCCATATATGGGCCGTATATGTTCAGTTTGCCTAGGCCGTATATGTTACTTGATTTGAGCCGCATATGCTCCTTTTATAACTGAGCTGCATAGGCTCTGTGTATTGCTTAAAAACCTATTTATTTCTATTTTCTTCTGACTGTCTTCTTTCTTTGTTCTTTGTAGTGAACTTGCCCATGGCTCCTTCAGGGAAGGTTCTGGTAGGATATGCTCAGTCTGCCTTGGATGCTAGATTTGACCATATAGTCCAAGATGTGTCAACTCAGATCACCTGAGGTCAACCTGAAGACAGATTGAGGGAGATTAGAGGCCAATCTTTCTTCTACTTACTTAGTATGATGAACTCGGGGTAGCTGAGTCACGCTCATCTGAAGCCTATGTTTCTGTTTGGGGATGCCCTGGCTCTTTCGGACCCGAGCATTATAGAGATATCTGAGAACTGGGACTTCTATTTTTAGGGGGAAGAGATTAACATACCCCTAATGGAGTGCAACTTTCCCCTATCAGGTATCAATATGGTGCCTCTTAAGAGAAGGATGCCGGGTTCCCAAACTCTGGATTAACAGGGAGTCTTTGTGTGACATATCTGTTTTAATAATCCTACGCGGTCAGTGGTTGCAGTAAAGGAGACAACGAGCTACTCTGTCGTTGGGCTGGCTCTTGGCAGTCTCATCAACGAACTGAATCCCAACATCCGATTCTCTAAGGTCGACACTTTTTGAATCGGATTGCTCGCAAAGGGTCATACCCTGCAGACAGATTGTCGCTATTGAACTGGCTGCACCATTCTCCACTATGGGTCAATCTGACCTCTTGGATCTTGGCGGAGTATGAGGACACCCTATGGCAGATCGGCCTCTATTACGTTGTTAGGGGCTCCTGCTATGGCTTGTTTATGAACCCAAAGTTGTTTATAGCACTTCTCGAGATATACAACTGTCAGACTGGACATTCTTTAATCCCGAGGGAGAGATGGGGCTTGCTCTTCACGAGATACATGATGTGTCTAAATTGCCATGGGGAGATGAAGTTTATTGCGGTGGTTCCCCGGATTCCTTGCCGTATACCAGGAAGTGCTATGTCACCATAGCACCTGTCAACAAATATCCAAGAAGAAGGACGAAAGCTCAGAAGGGAACCTTCCTCATACCAAGGCTTGGATCGGTTATCTTTTTGACCTTAGCGCCTCTGGTCGGGTTACCGTTAGGAGTCTCCAGACTCAGGAAAAAGTGGGTGCTCAGGTACGAAGCACAAAGTAGGCCCGGGCTGTTGGTGACAGGTTCAGGAGTTTGAGCGACACTTTCAGCTATTTTTATCATGATACCCAACCTCTGTCTCTGCTAAGACCATCCTGGCCGGGTACCTGATGATATGGCTGAGGATTTGTGTCCTCTCGGGGGGCTCTGGTTCGATTGAGAGGATCAGCCGCAACATGATCTTTTCGACGGTAAAGCTGGTCTTCGAAGGCAAGTTGGCTCTGCTTCCAGCTATGGTATGTAGCATTCATCAGAGTGTTCATATTTTTACGTCAGAAGTTATTGCTCGTGAATTTAAGAAAGCCTTCAATAGAATTGAGCTGCCGTACCATTATTTAATGGGGTGGCTGTCGATGCATTGCCCCTATGTGATGCGACCTGGCCCGGAGGGTAATGCGACAAGTAACGATGCCTTCATCTATCACTATCGCGACATGCCCTGGAACTATACCACCTTTTCCGACTGTCGAGTCGCTCTTGCGCGGGTGGACAGATACTCTTTTTTTTGTGTCTGTCCCGTCTTTTACTGATGAAGAAATGGGACGCGTTCAACTCAATAGCACTGCTTTGCCTCAGGCCCGGTCCGAAAGACTGTGATTTATTATTGCATTATACCATGTAGACAGTGTTACATTATACCGTATAAATATCGTACACAGTGTCGTATAACTATCCCGAGACAGGTCACATATCAAAGGTATTTCAATCAGTCAGTCGGTGAGTATTTTTCTTTGTATTCCATTTACTACCTTTCTGTATTTAGTTTTTAATCTATTTTTCTTCGTTTTATTTTCCAAATCAAATACTTAAAGGCTAACCTCTGTTGTATAGTCTTTTTCATATATTGGAACTGCATTCAGTGAATTGTACTCGTTCTATCCTGACTGGGTAACCAAATAAATTTTTGGTGATTGCGAAGAGGTCGTGTGCCTTGACCAGTATGGCCCGTACTTGGAAGATACAGTAGAGACGGACTTTGCCTATCAGGAGGAGTATGCAGCATCTGATCCTGCTGTGTTTGCTTAGTTATCTTTTGTTAGTGCTGAGTCATTGTAGTGGATACTGTGTTGACTTTGAGACATGTAGTTGAGATTTTATTGTTCTTTAAACATCATACATTTCCTATTATGAGATGGTTCTATTTATATTCATCTTTAGAGCTGAGTTGTGATATGGAATTGTTGGTTCCCAAGTGGAAAATATTATTTTTGCGTGGTTGTTCATCATATTGTTACAACGTTCTACCACCGACTCTACGGTGTAGGCTGGGCGTGTGCACGGTTTATGCCCAAATCTTGGGTACGGGTCGTGACACATTTTTATGGTGGCCCATGCAGGTCAGTTTTCGTAAAGACAGCGAAACCGTGGTAGTACTTAAGTTAGCCGTACTACTGCGGGCCTGCAACTAGGAATAGGAATAGAACCTAAGGACCGTCTCCATAAGTTTAAACTACGTTATTGACTTCTATACTCGACTTCAAGTACCCTTTATACATCCTGTTTGAATCTTTCTACCGTCTAGTTATTTCCTTTATTTTTAGCCAATGGATTTGCAAGACAGGAATAATGCTGCACTGAACACTCCACCGACCGTTGGCAGATTTTTTTCCTACGGGAGCCCACCGACGCAGGGAGGCCAACATACTCACCAGGGTGACCTGGCTCATCCGTAGTACTCGAGGTTCCGTAGGGATGTCATTCCACATACTCTGCAGTTCCCCCCACAGACTCCAGTACTAATACCTATTCCTTCTCCAGCACCTATTCCACCTACCATGCACCCGGCACCAGCAGTCTATCCACCACCTACGATGCATCCAGCACCAGCCATGTATCCGGCGCCTATGATGCATCAGGCACCCTTTATGAACCCAGCACCTACCATGCATCCAGCGCCAGTGGTGTACCCGACACCTGCTCTGCCCCCGCCACCGGTACTGGACAATATTACACTCCTTGGAATTTTCCAGCAGCAGGCCAACATCTTTCGCGATACTTTACGAGAGGCTCTTCAGCAAAGAGATGCTCCCCAACAACGCCCTGGAACTTCCAAGAACTTCATAGACCATAGGCCCATGGAGTTCCATTATATGACGGGAACTATTTATGCTGATGAATGGTTGAAGAACGTGGAACGATACCTGAAGATGGCCCGAGTCTCAGAAGATCTAAAAGTGGAGTCAGCTAGTTGATAACTTTTCGACATCGCACGGACATGGTACCAAGGCGAGCCCTAATTTGTTGCTCCAGACGTGACTTGGGAAGAATTCAAGCGGCTATTCAAGAATAAATTCTACCCCGACATAGCAGAGAGGCATTGGTGAGTCAGTTTGAGCACTTGGAGCAAGGAAATCTCACCGTCGACGAGTACACTTCGGAGTTTTCCTGCCTCAGCCGCTTCGCGGAGAGTATGGTCAATACCCTAGAGAGCAAGGCCAGAAGGTTCAGGAAAGGATTATCTCACGAGATTTGCTTAGCCATCGCTAACAGTCGAGCCACTACTTACGAAGAGATTTTGGAGGTCGCCCATGCTGTAGAAGAAGAGCTAAATTAAAGGCCAAAGCGGAGTCGAGATACTTTCAGAGGAAGCAACAACCAGTCAACACCGACGAAGCGTCCCCAAATTCAGCCGAGGACCTTCCAGCAACATCAGCAATTCCAGTCCGCTAGTAGAACCCCAGCACATCAGCAGAACCGAGGCCCAGCCCGACCTCAGATACAGCAGCCACAGAGACAGTTCCAGCAGGATCTGTATTATACTTTTTATGGAAAGACTGGACACATTTAGGACGACTGCAGACAGAGACTTGGGTTTTGTTTATACTGTGGATCACCTTCACATCAGCTGAAGGATTGCGTACTGGTTCCCGATCGAGCAGGACGTGAGGCAGCTCCAGCACAAAGAGGACCAGCTAGACCACCAGCCGCCGTCCAGCCACGAGGTCTACCACTCCCTACTCAGCAATAGCGATTCGCGCAGCACCAGCAGAGAGGAGCATCCCAACAGGGTAGAGCTTTTGCCAAGGCTATTGAGGAGCCCGAGCCTCCCCCAGATATGATAGCAGGTTCCATATTTCTCGAATCTTTTTTCGCTATAGCTTTGTTTGATTCGGGTGCATCCCACAGTTTTATTTCTGTAGCTTTTGTATTCAAGCATAGCATAGCATCCGAACCCTTGGGTGGTAGTTGCAAAATTATGATAGGCGGAGGCGCTATCCTAGTCAAAGATATTTGCATGAGGTGTCGCATCACCTTGGAAGGAAGAGTGTTCGTGCTAACCAACTCGTATAGCCACTACCGAGTTTCGACATCGTTCTTGGGATAGATTGGTTGAGTAAGAATTTTTCAACTGTAGACTGCCACCGAGGATGTGTCGTATTCAGTCCTTCCGAGGAGTCTGTATTCGGGTTCGCTAGAGGGGCAATAGAGCAGCAGAGTAGGGCTTTTTACGGAGCTATGATTGAGGAGGAATAGGTACCGCATCCCATCATCGTGGAATTTATGGACATTTTTCCTGAGGACTTACCGGGATTGCCGCCAGATAGGGACATCAAGTTTGCTATTGATCTGGTGCCAGACACAGAACCAACGGCACAACCGGTGTACCGGATCAACAACAAGGAAGCTGAAGAGTTGAAGAGGAAGATCGACGAATTGCTATAGAAGGGGTTCATCAGTGAGAGTTCGTCACCATGGGGATCCCCTGTTCTTTTTATATCAAGAACAAGTACCCATTGCCTTGGATTGACGATCTCTTCGATCAATTGAGCAGCGCACGGGTATTCTCGAAGATAGATTTGAGGTCGGGTAACCATCAACTGAAGGTGAAGAAGGAAGATATACCAAAGACTGCCTTCTGAACCAAGTACGGATAGTACGAGTTTATGGTGATGCCGTTCGGGTTAACCAATCCCCCGGCAGTCTTCATGAACTTGATGAACAAGGTATTCCGTCCGTACCATGATAAGTTCATAGTAGTGTTTATCGATGATATACTCATTTACTCAAAAACACCAGAAGAACACGAGGAACATCTCAGGATCGTGCTAGAGACCCTCATGAAGGAGCAGCTCTATGGAAAACTCTCGAAATATGAGTTTTTCTTGGACAAGGTAGAGTTCCTTGGACATGTGGTGACAGGCGATGGTATATCCGTCGATTCAATAAAGATTGCAGCTGCGAAAGCTTTGACAACGGTGGAAAAGATATGAAGCTTCTTGGGATTAGCAGGGTATTATCGGAAGTTTGTGCAAGATTTCGCTCGGATTGTGGAGCCGATGACTAGGCTCACTCGGAAAGATGTAGAGTTCGTATGGACAGAGGACTGCCAGGCTGCGTTCGATGAGTTGAAGAAAAGGCTGACGAAGGCCCCTATTTCTGTGTTGCCTTCCGGAATGGGAGGTTTCACCATTTATAGTGATGCCTCGGGCAAGGGACTGGGTTGTGTCCTAGAGCAGAACAAGAGAGTGATAGCCTATGCGTCTCGATAGTTGAGACCGCATGAGAAGAACTATCCCACACATGACCTGGAGTTGGCAGCCGTAATCTTCTCCTTGAAGTTGTGGAGACATTATTTGTACGAAGAGCGAGTGGAAATCTTTACTGACCACAAAAGCTTGAAGTATGTCTTTACACGAAAGGAGTTGAACATGAGACAGTGCAGATGGCTTGAGCTGATGAGTGACTATGATATTTCTCTACAGTACTACCCGGGAAAACCCAACGTTGTTGCGGATGCTTTGAGCAGGTATCCCGTAGCAATGTGCTTGACTCGAGATCGTCACTTATTAGAGAATTTGGAGAGTTTTGGTATTGAGATCGTTATTCCAGGGGCTGAAATACAGATGATGGGTATGCAGATTCAGTCAGGACTGATGGACAGCATTCGAGAGGCACAACACCAGGACGAGCAACTAAAGAACATCATGGCTCAGGCACCGGCTGGGTTGTTAGACGACTTTACTATTGTAGAGGATGGTTCGTTAAGGCACGGGGCGAGGATTTGTGTGCCTAGTGGAGAGCTTAGGGAGGAAGTTATGAAGGAGGCACACCATTTCCAGTATTTTTTATATCCAGGAGCCAACAAGATGTACAAGGATCTGAGAAACCACGTGTGGTAGTATGGTGTGAAATGAGAAGTGGACCCTTCCGTTTCTAGATGCCTCGTGTGTCAGCAGGTCGCGGCCGAGAGGCAGAGAACAGGAGGGTTGTTGCAGCCACTACCGATACACGAGTGGAAGTGAGAACACATCACTATGGATTTTGTTTACGGTCTTCCACGGTCGTCAGGAGGGAATAATGCAATTTGGGTCATCATTGACAGGTTGACCAAATTGGCCCACTTTATACCATTCAAAGTGGGATTATTTACAGAAAAGTTGGCAGAGCTTTATGTGAAGCAGATAGTCAGGTTGCACGGGGTTCCAGTGAGTATCATTTCCGACCATGACAGCAGGTTCACATTCCACTTCTGGAGGAGCCTACAGGCTAGCTTGGGCACAACGCTCAAGTTTAGCACCGCCTATCATCCGCAGACGGATGGACAGTCAGAGCGGACCATTAAGATGCTCGAGGATATATTACGGATGTGCGTGCTAGATTTTAGCGGCTCGTGGGTGGACTACCTTCACCTCGTGGAGTTCTCCTATAACAACAGCTACCAAGCTAGTATCGAGATGTCCCCTTTTGAAGCGTTGTATGGTCGGAGATGTCGTACCCCATTATCTTAGGACGACGTGGGCGAGCAAGCACTTTTGGGACCAGAGATGGTAGTAGATGTTACGGAGAAGGTCAAGCTGATTAGAGAGCGGCTTCGCATGGCTCAGGACAGACAGAAGCACTGGGCAGACAGTCACCGTAG
Source organism: Iris pallida (assembly GCA_029216955.1). Classification (NCBI taxonomy): domain Eukaryota; kingdom Viridiplantae; phylum Streptophyta; class Magnoliopsida; order Asparagales; family Iridaceae; genus Iris; species Iris pallida. The sequence goes on along the minus strand of JANAVB010021881.1, from coordinate 49,444 downwards.
ACCGTTAGAGTTTGAGGTATAAAATCTCTTTACTATAAACTACGTATATAGTTATGGGATTCGTGGTAACATTTTGTGCATTTAGGTTGGCAATTTGGTGTTTTTGGAAATTTCCCCGACGCGTGGCACTATTCGTTTCGGTAATGGCGATAAACTCATCCCACGTTTCATTGGGCCATTCGATATTCTCGAGAAGATCGGTGCAGTAGCGTACCGATTGGCCTTGCCACCTACACTGGAAGGAGTGCACAACGTGTTCAATGTGTCTCAACTAAGATGATACGTGGCGGACCCTAGTCATGTGTTGGACCATTCGGAAGTCGAGGAAGGACCGAGTCTCAGCTATCAGGAGCAGCCCGTAGAGATTCTGGACCGCAGAGAGAAGGTACTGAGGAATCAAATAATCTCCTTGGTTCGTGTCGCGTGGAGACATCACTCTCCGGATGAATCCATATGGGAGCGAGAATATGAGATGCGCGAGTGCTATCCCTACCTTTTCGAACCTTGAGGTATATTTCTATCATGCACCTAATTTAATTTCGAGGACGAAATTTTTTCAAGTGGGGTAGATTTGTAAGTCCATGAGTCCAATTTTTTTTACTTATCTTATTGTTGACACATTTAAGTTCTCTAATAGATCATTAGAAAGGTTAAATAGGGAAGACTTCGAAGTTTTGCAAAAGGGATTTATGAAGGGGTCTCAATGCAAACGTTTAGTTTTGAATTTAAACTACAGTTGGCCGATCAATTAGAGGGGTGGATCGATGAGATCAAAAGATTACTCAGGCCCTACTTTAAATCTAAGCTGGAATTCATGCCAATATGATTTAAATCAGATTCCCTCTATCTCGTCCTGAAACCCTAGGTATATGTATAGGACATGATAGAGCAGTCGCCCTTTCCTATCAACCATAAGCTAATTGTTCTTCCCCATCGCAAGGAGCACTCGAGGAGGAGACGAGGTGATTTTAGGAGATATCAAGTCCATACCAACCCTAATAGGCAAGTGTTATTCCTAAAATTCTAATGTCTGCTTTTCAAAAACATATGAATAGCTGTGTATCCTTGGGGGAATTAGTCGAACATGGTTAACAGGACAACCAGTAGGATCCCCTGATTTCTAAAACACTAGTAGCAGGCAAGTATGGTTAATAAGGGATTTGTACCCACGTCCTTCAGATCCGAACCATGAACTGACAGACAGGAAAAGAAGGAAGAAATCGAGTATTGGGGGTTCTTTGTTTACCCTTGACTTACGTGTAGTTGAATACTCTAGTATAGGGACAATCTAGTATTGCAGAGATTTTACTAAGAGGACCTTTTTAGGGTTGAACACTCGGTAAGGTTTTTCCCTGCGAATCAGATGGTTATATGGCAGCACAGGCATGCGCTGGTATCAGAGCTTGATGTCCTACTCAACGTGGAGTAGCATAGTTAGACCTTAGACTGTAAAAAAACCGACCATTGGTATTAGAAATTCTGATACTCTTCATGTTAGCCATTATATCGGCTATAATTCAATCATCTAAACCATGTATCAGGTGAACGCTTGATACCGAGCACGATACACAGGTATCAGAGAAAACGAACCCTTGAAACCAAGTGAAATCGACTTCATAACTGCATAATGGTAATCCGATGCTACTTGGTATCATACACATACTTGAGTATCAGGTTTCTATAAGCCTCGATTTCCTTTAACACCGATACAATGTACATTGTAACAGTTGACACTATATATATATATATATATATATATATATGTTATCAAGAGCACAGAGTTACCAGGATTAGTTAATTTTCCATAAGCTCCTTAATACTGTCACATAAAAAAAATTCTTCTTGTATCTTTAACACTACCAAAATTTATCGTTTTAGCGACGGCCGCATCCGTCGCTAAGACGACGGTAATTACAATTAGCGACCGAATACCGACGGATATTGGCCAAAAATATCCGTCGACAATCAGCTCGTCGCTAATAACCTTCCGTCGCTAAGTTGTCGTCATATGACAGATTAGCGACGGATAGTCGACGTTACAATTCGAAGACTTAGCGACACGTTTCCGACGGATTCCCGTCCATTTCAACTATTAAGTATTGAACTGTGTAGGAAATAGCGACGTAACTTTCCGTCGGTAACCCGTCGTAACAGCCTATCAGATCGTATCGATCCGTCGCTATGCCGTCGGTATCCGTCAGTAATTAACGACGGAGTTGCGACGATTTTATGACGGACTATCCGTCGATCAGGTTCTGGAAATGCTTGGCATTTCCAGCACTATGGCGACGGAATAGTCGTCGCGGACCCGTCGCGGACCCGTCGCTACCGCGACTCAACAGCGACGGATTACTGACGGATTATCCGTCGCCATGGTTCTGGAAATGTCATGCATTTCCAGAACCATGGCGACGGATAGCCAGTCGCTAAGCCGTCGTCAATTACAGCGACGGTTTAGCGGCTGTTTATCCGTCGCCCGGGCGACGACGTGTCCGTCGCTGTTCCGTCGAAGCTTATACCACCAGAACGTTGCCGACGGATAATCCGTCGCTGCTTGGAAACAGTTTAAAAACTCCAGATAGTGACGGATTATCTGTCGAAAACCCGTCGACAATTGGGAATATCCGTCGCTAAACGGTCACTAGTCCGTCGCTAACTGTGTTTTTTGGGAAAAAAAATTGCAGCACTTTCCCTGTTCACAAATATATGCATAAACCAAACCAATATATAATGCACACCAATTATCCAACAATCACACGGACCAAATATATAATGCACACCAATTATCCAAGAATCATATAGACCAAGTAATGCACATACGACTAATTATCCAAGAATCACAGACCAAACCAAATTAATAGAAAGTAAATATCAATTATCCTAAAGAGTAACATAATATCCGGTGCTATAAGCCAATTATAGCACAATTAGTTCAAAGCTCTCACAAATAATCCAAATTTTCTTAATACAACATTTTAAGAAGAAGGAGGTCGATTGTCCGTTCCCGTATTCGACCGACGCATATACTCCTCCACAAGGTACGGAGGCAAGGAGTCGTAGACAACACTCGGAAGTCGGCGAAGCTGATCTGGGGACATGAGATCCATGAGTGCCGTCACAGCCGTAGGCGGTAGCACAGGGGCTTCAGGGTTGAAAGAAAGATGGCCAACGGAAGACTGACCGACACCTGCAGTCGACGGACCAGTAGAAGACGGACGAGCACCATCAGCAGACGTACCGGCAGCAGCAGACGGACCGGCAGCAGACGGACTGACAGCAGCAGACGCAGGCGGAAAGTGCGTGGCAAATTGCTCCCGCAAGGACGACACCGCCTCGTGCAGCTGCGTAAGCTGCGACCTAACATCATCGTCTGCCCGGGCCACGGGAGGAGGCGGTGTCAGTAGAAATCTCTACATCGCCATATGCAATGGCCCTAGGGAGCCGACTCCGTACAGGTACCCTTTCTTAAAGCCGCTGACGGTATCTACGAACAAGTCATTCCGAGCGGCCAAAGAAGAGGGCGTCCGGAAGGGCGTCGTTTCACCGACATCCTCGGTATCAGGTAACTGAGCCCGACTACGGGTCTCATGATACGCAGCCTATCAAATGAATGTGTTTATATTATAAGATTTACCTAAGTTGTAATCTAAATCCTATGTTTCACTAAGTTAAGTGTGAATCCTAAGTTTACCTAAGTTATAGTCCGAATATTTTTAATTCTAACGTTAATCTCATAATCATAAGTACTTACATCAGTCTCCTTGGCCCTCTCGTCGACGAAGCTCCCGTCCTTCCGTCTTTTGTGCGTATGCTGGAAGACGTCGTGCATGGTGACCGATTCTAGCGCCCTTTCCTCCTTCACCGCCCGTTGGGCCAGCATACGAAATTTGCGTAGAAACTAATTAACTCCTTTAATTAATAATACCTAATTCGATAGTGAAATAAATTTACGGTTGCTCACTAGATCTGCAAGTGTCGCTGTGTGAGACCTTGATCCCCCCGTATGAAGGCCCGCGGCAGATCGGTTCACCTTCGCCTTCGCCGATTTCTCCTTGTATGCAGGGTTATCCATCATGCCTAAGAGGTCCTCATAATAGTCCTGCCGGATCCAATTCGGCCTCGTATGCCCTATCTTTAGGTCATGAATCATATCCCGTATCTTCTTCGAGCATGCGCTTCGGTAGGTCCTGCGGATCCCCTCCTCGCGATGGAGGGGCCACCAGTACGTTCTCTAACACAGAAAATCAACTATCAGGTAATTTACAAAATGGTTGATTAAAGAATCACATAGACTTAACCAAAAAAATATAGATATATATCCTCAACTCGTCGAGCCAGACGTACTGCTCGGTTGGGGGCACCGACGTAAAGTTGAGGTAAGGACCGTGGAAGTTAGCCCTGATAATTTCTCCAAGGGCCCTGCCAACATTAAACGAAAAAAACCTACAAAGAAGAAACGACTGGATTATTAACTTGAATAAATGAAAGAAATTTAATAAATTAACTTAAATTTACTTACGAGGTCCCCGCGGGCCATAGCTCTCGTCGGAACTCGCCTCTCGGCCTCTCTGGTGCCGTCGGAGGATCCGCGGGTCCGTGTATGTACTCCCCAGTAACCAGATGGAACCGAGTATGGGGGTACTCCGGGGCCCACTGTACAGTAACTGGGGCATCCCCTGGTGGATCCGCTGCTGGTGGTTCCGATAGCGGATCGAATCCGCTAGCAGATTCGGACTGATGCCTCGATGAAGTGGTCGATCGAGGGCGGGATGCGTCTGTGCCCGGGGTACTCTCCGGGTCGGGCTCGCTCGATGGGGTCACATCCCGGGAACTCTGAACGCGACCACGACCACCAGCACCAATACGACCACGACCACGACCCGTACCACCACCACCACCACCACCACCACCATGACCAGCACCACGACCACGGCCAGCCATCATGACCTGTAAATAGAACACATAAACATAATTAACAATATGAAAGTGTAAATGGATATAAAAAACTAAACTAAAATATACATACCACCAGTAGGGAGACGAGTGTCGCCGCGACGAAAAAGACTAGGAGTGCCATCTACAATAAGTAAATAATCGAATGAAAAAAATATGAATTCACGTAATTGCTTTTATAAGGTCAAACTTAATTCACGTAATTGGAAGTGTTTTTACTATACAACAATATTTAACCTAATCATCGTCTTTGTTCTCATCCTCGACCTCGTCTTCATCATCATCCTCCTCATCCTCATCCTCATCCTTATCTTCATCGTCGATTTCATCTGTATCCTCATCCCCATCAAGTTCTTCTTCTTCTTCTTCTTCTTCTTCTTCTTCTTCTTCTTCTGCCTCAAAATTTGGGACAAGACGCCTCTTTCTCCCCTGGTTGACAGCTAAGTCTTGTGTATCAACCTCTTCCTCCTCTCTATTTTCCTCAACAATATCTTCAACATCCATTGTATCTGAGTGTTGTCCCAAGTATTGGGAATTTTTGATCTGGTCCTCTTGGTATGCTGGGTCTCCAACGTTGAATGTATTTCTGGATTTAATCTTGCATACTGTCCACCAGTCAAATCGATCTCTACGACGCCTTGGGTAGCTTGTATAGTAGACTTGAACAGCCTGATTTGCTATTGCAAATGTATCGGACCCTCTATACCTCCTGCGATGATTTATATCGACGAATCCAAATTGTTTATCGATTCTCCAACCGATATTTGGTGTCGTATCGAACCACTCACATTTGAACATCACAATATGCATATCATGTGGGCCAGTATATTGTAAATCTATAATATCCCGAAGCACTCCATAATAGTCAAAGTCCGGCTAATCGTCATAGACGGTGCCTCTTATGCAAACACCGGAATCCTTGGTATTGATGCCGTCATTGATAAATTCGACATTTATAGCATTCTGAGTTGACTTAAACCTGAAGCCATTAACGACATAGCCTGGCCAAGTCTTTATTTGCTTCTTCGGTCCCAGTGCCAGATAACGAACACTCTCATGAGTGAGTGTTGTTTCAGGCAATAAAACCTGTAAACAAATATTTATAATTTAAATGTTTCAGATTATATATTAATAATCTCAATTATAATCACAGTTACTTACGTATTTGTGAAACCATGACGGAAATGTACAATCAACCTCTCTTTGAAGTCCCTCATCGGTAATATCGGGTCTCCTCATTTTGATTTCATCTCTAAATACACTATTAGAGAAAATAAGAATATATAAGTGTAGTCACTTACTTCATCAAATTCGAGATTATAACGATATTTAGTGTACTGACTTACTTCTCCAAATCTCTCACTTCTTGTATGTCACAGTTTAACAAGACATATCGGTGAGCGGCATCATACTCGTCGTCTGTCAACCACCGTCTTTTACTAGCCCCAACAGGCTTGTCCCTTACATTGAATATTCCTCCATCCTCAACGTCCTCGTCATTCCTTTGAGGTCTATTTCGATTTGTTTTAACATGAGTATCGAAATAAATAGAGCAGAAGTTTGAAACCTCTTCGATAAGATATGCTTCGCATATCGAAGCCTCTACATGAGCTTTGTTGCCAACTTTCTTCTTTAGATGGTGTAGGTATCTAGAGAGACAAATTATCTTAAGAATTAAGAAAGAATTTTAAAATAAATAGAAATTCAGCTTAAATTATATCGATATTTATGTACCTTTCAAATGGGTACATCCATCGATAATGAACAGATGCACCGACACGGGCTTCGTATGCTAGATGAATCGGTAGATGTTCCATGCTGTCGAAGAAGCCAGGAGGAAATATTTTCTCCAACTTGCAAATTGTTAAGATAATCTTCTCCTCATGTTCAACCATGTGTTGCACAGTCAACTTAGTTGAACAAATATGCCTAAAAAATATTGATAGTTCGGCCACCGGAACCCATACAGCAGAAGGCAACAACTCTTTCAAAGCAATGGGCAGTAATCTTTCCATAAACACGTGGCAGTCATGACTCTTCATTCCCGTTAGCTTGCGTTCATTGAGGTCAACACATCTAGACAAATTCGACACATAGCCGTCGGGAAATCTTAAAGTAGATACCCACTTGCAGATTATTAATCTATCTTCTTTGCTCAATGTGTATTGTGCTATCGGCTTACTTAATTGTCCAGCAGCTCCCCTTTGTATCAAGTTCAGATAAGGATGCTTGCATATCTCGGTAATGTCTTGTCTTGCTTTTGGATTGTCCTTCGTCTTTCCTTTAATGTCCATGACGGTATTGAAGACATTATCGAACACATTCTTTTCGATATGCATAACATCAAGATTATGCCTTATAAGATTATCTTTCCAATAAGGCAAGTCCCAGAAGATACTCCGTTTGGTCCAGTTATGGGTTTGTCCGAACCCATCGATCCTTTACATCTTCCCAAATATCGTATCCCGACAATCTGGCAGGCGGATGAGAAAATTCTTGTTTTCCAGCTCTGAATTCGTCCTTGTTCTTTCTCCAAGGATGACTCGCGGGCAGAAATTGACGATGACAATCAAAGAAAGAAGTTTTTCCTCCATGCTTAAGGCGGAACGCCTTACTATTTTGCATACATATCGGACAAGACAGGGTGCCGTGAGTACTCCATCCCGACAGCATACCGTATGCGGGAAAATCATTGATTGTCCACATCAGTGAAGCTCTCATCTGAAAGTTCTATTTCCTTGAAATATCATACGTCGTGACACCGATCTCCCACAGCTGTTTTAGCTCATCCACCAACGGCTGTAAATATATATCGATATTCTTCGTCGGATTTTTGGGACCCGGTATGATAGCTGTCAAGAACATATAAGGAGTCTTCATACACATCCATGGTGGCAGATTGTAAGGGGTCAGAATGACCGGCCAGCAGGAGTATTGAGATCCCGACTGCCCGAAAGGGGCGAATCCATCAGAACATAGCCCCATGCGTACATTTCTGGGCTCTGCAGCAAAATCCGGATGGCGAAAATCGAAATATTTCCACGCCTCTCCATCCGAAGGATGTGACAATTATCCATCATCCTTTGTGTGTTCTTCGTTGTGCCACGTCATGTGTTCTGCTGTATTCTGAGACATATACATCCTCTGCAAGCGCTTCGTGATCGACAAGTAATGCATATACTTGTAAGGACGTCGTTTTCTAGTTGACTTTCCTTTTCCCCAGACTTCCTTGTAATGATCCGCATTACAGAAGTGGCAACTTTCTACATCCTCGTTCTCCTTGTAGTACAACATGTATCCGTTGCGACAACAATCTATCTTGTCGTACCCCAGTCCCAGTTGTCGGACCATCATCTTCGACTTGTAGAAGTTTTTTGGAAGCTCTTTTGATTCCTTCGGTAACACCTCCTTCATTAGTTGTGTAATCCGATCATAGCAAGTTTGTGGCAAGTTAAAATCGGACTTTATGTTCAACAACCGCATCGTCACTGACAGTACGGAATGTGGATCACAACCAGGATATAAAGAAGTTTCAATATCCTGAAACATATCATAGAACTCCTTCGCCTCGGGATTAGGATCCTCCGGATCAAAATTAGGCCCTGTCGCGTCGTACACCATATCTCGTGCAAGGTTCTGCACGTCTCCATAATCAACGGAGCATTCGTCGTCATCGACGACAAAATCCGCTGCAGCATTATCATCAAAAGCATAAGTAGCAGCATTCGCAACCTGTCTTTCGGCATATAGTTCACCTTGCGATGACCACAGGTCGTAATCACGTACGAAACCCTTACGGGTCAAATGATCTCTTACACTCACCACTTCTTCGTAACGTCTATTACGACAATTACGACATGGACACTTGATTTTGTTATCGTCTATAAACTGAGCTTTGCTCATGGCATACTTAAGAAACACTTCCACGCCTGCCAGAAAATCGTCACTCACACCTATTCTGCTCTCGTGTTGTCGTTTGTACATCCATGTACGATCAACGAAATAACGATCCATCACAGATTAGATGTAAAAATCTGTATAGTAAGACAAACTAAACAGAATTAGTATATAATCATGTAACTGGTGGATCCGCTAGTATTCTAGCTCGAGAAGAGAAAAATATAAATACAATTGTTACTAGTAGTTCGATACCGATACCGATAGTTCGATATCGATAGCATGGTTTAAAGTATCGGCCGATACCGATCCGATACGGTCGATACCGATACGGTTTGGCATGTTCCGATCCGATACCGACCGATACCAAATATTGACCGATACCGACTATATATGGGGGTCTTTGTTCCGGTCAATTCGGCAAAACCAATCGGTAAGGGTGACTACTATTTCATATAATTTCAAAACTACTAAGAAATAACGCTAAAATACTTAAAATTATGCCTACATGTATAAAATATATGCTTTTAAATGTAAATAATTTATTAATAATTATTTGTTTTCCGATACCAAAGTTCGATGCTCCGATACGATACCGCCGATACTACCGATATCGCCGATACCAATACTCATAGGAATAGTCCGAAACCGATTCCGATGATTGTGAACCTTGACTGATAGTGCGATACCGATACCAAACTAAGCCAATCTATCTATTTCTAAATTGCAAGAGTCCACTTCTAGGATATGGGAGCTATATCCTAAATATCTAGTCTAAATTAACTTGGTTAGGATACTAGAGTGTCCTTATTATCTAGCAAGCACTACCTTAGTTTAGTCACACTAGCGTTAATTACCTATAATTCCTACCATGTCTACAATCACACATTATACCTCAAGCCGTCCTGCATGCTAATTATAATAGGCACATATATATATGTATATCACAGTTAGATGCATAGACCATGAACCCAAACACTGACTTATGCAGATGAAGAACTCGTACTGTCCTTGACACAGTGAACATATACACCATGAACCCAAACGCCATATTCACATTTACTAATCCAAACACCACCAAACTAATGGATAACACCCAATATGGATAACACATTATTTAGCCAATATATAAATTAGATGAATTTGATAAGCAAAGCCCCCCGCCGCCCCCGACCAAAGCCCGTCGCCCCAAGCCCGCCGCACAGCCCCCGACGCCCCCGCCCCAAGCCCGCCGCCCAGCCCCCGACGCCCCCGCCCCAAACCCGCCGCCCAGGCCCCGACGCCCCCGCCCCAAGCCAGCCGCCCAGCCCCCGACGCCCCTGTCCCAAGCCCGAATGTCCCCAAGCCCGCCGCCCCCGCCCCAAGCCAGCCGCCCAGCCCCCGACGCCCCCGCCCCAAGCCAGCCGCCCAGCCCCCGACGCCCCCGCCCCAAGCCCGAATGTTCCTAAGCCCGCTGCCCCAACGTCGACACCGCGACACAGAGAGAGAGAGAGAGAGAGAGAGGAGATTACCTTCGGGAGAGAGAGAGGAGAGGATGCCGTCGCCGTTCACGAAGCCGCACGAGAGAGAGAGACAGGGAGAGAGAGAGAGAGAGAGAGAGAGAGAGGAGAGAGATTGAATTTGGGAGGAATGCCAAAAGTTCTTCCCGCCTTTTCATTTAAGTCTGGAACGCTAATTTAGCGACGGAATAGCGACTAAGACAAATCCGTCACCAGGTAGTCGCTATTATTGATTATCCGACTGAATATCCGTCGCTACGTAGTCGAAGATATGTCCCGCCAATTATATACACAATTCCCGCCAAATAAACGACTACGTGGCGACGACCGAATATCCGTCGCTATAACACCGACACACTAGCGACGGATGTGCGACCTTTTCTGCCCCTAAAATTAGAATAAAAAATGGTAAATGTTTGTGGTCGGTAATCAGTCGCTGAGCGGCCACGAACCCGTCGCTAATACCGACGGAATAATTCTGTCGCTAAACCGCCGTCGCTAAATGAGCATATTTTGGTAGTGTAACTACTGTATGACAGGTATGATATCCGACACATGGTATCAAGGTGCACACCCGACTCTTGGAACCATATCCCCTGTTTGTAACAGAGGAATTCCTAGTATCCTATTAGTTTTGTTCCGTTGCAAATACTTAACTTCTATCATACAATGAAGAACAAACAATTGCAGTCATGATCGGGTACCCACTATATGCTGCTAGGTTAGGCCTCTCTCGTATATGATAGCAAATGATAAGTCGGATTTACTTGGTATCCAGTGAGTGATACCTTGCGGACACCTTGGTAATCAATGATACCGACACAAAGATGTCCTATGACGAAACGATACCTACTGCCATTTGGCAATTACCTAGTAAAACTGGCCTTAGACCAACCTGGAAATAGGTAGGAGTATGGTGAAGTTCACTCAGATACGACCACCTAATAGGTAACCTCTGCCAAGAGTAAGTGTAGCAGTTGCCTGAGGTGACATATAGGCGTCACAAGTATCAGTTATGCAACAAATTCCTTTGAAAAGTTAGAATTGTCAATAACTTCCCTAAATGTTAATAACAGTAGATAAAAATTAGGATGGGCAACCTAGGCTTACCAAATACTAGATGTGTTTCACAATTGAAGTCCAACTGGTACTAGAAATAGGAATGAGGTCCATGAGATAAACTCAAGATGGAGCCAAGGTGTAACGCCCCAGTCCCAAAAATCATAGGACTAGGAACGTAGACATGCCAGCCGTATAATAAATATACGTAAGCTGTAAAATATAGTAGAACCGTGACTAATCTTATCTACACAAAATAAATAAATAAAAGATATCATATAATGATAATGAATTATCTTGATACAATATGTTGGATAGGTACACATCCACTACCAACCAAATAAAAGAAAAGAAGTACATAATGTATAAAAGATTTTGACGAAGGTAGCAAGATAGATCCAAGGCATGTCATCTTTGAATAAATGGAGAAGACCACAACCTCGGCTAGAATACCTGCGGAAGACATGAATACACACCTGGGGAGATAACCAGGTCCTCAGAGGAACGTAACAAGACACATAATATCATGCCAATATAACTGAATATAAATTGATCAAATAAATAAGTTAATTGAATTATAACATGGTCCAATACACACCATTGAACTAGCGTACCATCCCTCCAACCAAACAAGGACAAGAGATGGTAAACTAATTCATAATGACGTATCTTTCCATGCTATGAATCCAATATAGTATCCGGACCCTAACAAGGTTCAATACCTTCTCATCGGAGTAGTAAGCCGTACCTACAACCAAACAAGAACAAGGTGTGGCGAACTAATCCACGACAAGTTATTGTTCCAAGCCACGGTCAGATACAAGTACCCAAACCAAAAGTACTCGTACCTAACGGATAAAGGTGCCTAACCGTTCTAAGTGAAATGTAGCTAAGAACAATCCTTCTTACGTATGGGCCCTGGCTTAAAAGGGATCGGCATGGTCCCTCCTTGGGGCACCAGAGGTCCAATCAATAAGAGCATAATGTTCTGCAGAATGCCAGTGGCCGTCAGTAATCATGGGTCATCAATCCCGTATCTCCAGCGGAGCATTCGGGTCACAAAGGAAAGTGTATAGTAGCCCATATGCTAAGGAATTGTCCCCCCGCCCAATGACTACTATGTTGTATCCACCTCTATAACCGCTAAGTCAAACTAGCATGCAATTTTATTAGCGGTTAACCCTATCGCACGACTTATACGTACTGGTGGCCAGCAAACCACGCACGTCCGTGTTATGCGACACACAACTTGTGATACAACGTGTTAAGGCTAATGAATGCAACACACAAGGTGGACCCTTAAATCTATGTTTAATGTGTAAAAAAAATAATACATAGCAGAAAATATAACTGAACAGTAAGTCCTAACAAGTTATGCCATGTATCACAGTGTATTTTGCATAAAGAAAATAATTAATAATATATGAAATATGAGCTAAATAAATAAATAACAAATGGCAAGGTGTCCTGCCTGGTAGGATGCCTGGTGTACTGCAATAATCAAGGTGGCACGAACTGTGACTTCGGTGCAACAACTATGCAAGGTGACCTCGAGTGGTGGCACGGACAGTTCCATTGGGTTCAGAAGGGTCAAATTAGTTAGGGTGGACATAAGGTAGTCTTGATTTGGCGAGAGAATTTGAATAAAGATATTGGTCACGGACAAAAGGATAATCGAAGGTATTTTGGTAAATAATATATATTCTATTTTATAAAAATATTTATAATACCTGAAAATGTATATTTTACTGCCAAAATATTTATAAAATTACAAACTTAAAATCAAATAGTTTTTAGACTAAAACCCTAAATTTGTCAAAATAATATTTTAGTAGGAAACTATATATTTTTATTAGCCAAAATAATATACTAGAAATTCATAGTATAATTTGGTGACTACCTTTTTATTGACCAAAATATTTGTTTTCTTTTAGTCAGAAAATAATATTCTCATAAAATTTTATAAATAATAGTATTTAGCAAATACATAGTTTTACAAGTAACAACAACAATATTCATAATGAAAATAATGAGAATAATAATAATTATATTATATCAGTAAAATAGCACAGCTTCTTCTCCATTATATAGAGAAACAAGATAAAAGTAATAATAATAAAAGTTATAAACTTTTAGTAGTTGATCTTCTTAAAATACAGAACAACAAAAAAACTATAACAATATTAATAATTATAATAATAGGAATAATAATCGAAATAATAATAAAAGTAGAAACCTACACTACTGTTACCTACTCTACTTTCAATCGAGAGAGAGGGTCACAAAAATAAAGAAGGTAAGAGAGGAAGAGAGTAAAAATTCAGTAGAGAGGAAAAGAGAGGGGGTGGGAGAGAGCGGAGCCGACCGGGCGTGTGCGGGGGGCGCTGCGCCGGAAGAGGCTGCGGAGGGAGCGTCTGGGCACGACGGTGGCTGGCTAAGGGCTGGCGCCGGACAGGAGGAAAGGAGGAGAGGTCGGGAAGCTTACAGGAGGTTGCGCTGCGTTGCGCCAGTGGAGTGCGAGCACGCGACGGTGGGGATAGATGCCAGCGTACACGGTGAGGCGCAGAGGAGGGTCTCCATAGTGGCAGCACGCTCGAAAGGGGGCCAGATCTGGGCCATCGGTGCATTGTACTGTGGTCGAGGAAGAGAAGGAAGCCATGGCTTGCCGGTGCACGGTCGCGGCTCGCCGATCGCGACGAAGAGGTTGGGTTAGTTCATCTTCTTCTTCTTCCTTTGATTTTGGTGTGGTGGTTTACATGGTGTGGGTTGGGTTTTGGTGGGGACAGTGGTGGCTCACGTATGGGCGAGAGGTTAGGCGCTAGTACTTGGATCCGGCGGGGAGGGTCTCGATAAACCAAGCACGACGTTGAGGTTCGTGTTCACCGGTACGTCGGAGAGAGCAGCGGTCTGGTGGTGGAGATGAAGGTGGTGGCTCGGGCGGTGTCACGATTCGCTACCCAAATTGTTGGGCCGGGCTGAGTCATTTCCAGCCTACGCTTGAGATAAAGCGTAGTAAGCTGTTCTAAGGATAAATAAGATCAGACCAAAGTGTGCTAACAATTCTATATGTAATAATGAGTCAAAATATATCCAAACACAAAATCATCTCGTATATAAGTATGTTCCGAGTACAAGGCTAAAATATAAAACTGGATACAGGTCCAGTTACAAAATACATAGTCTAATACATGACTACTCTCAAAAGTCACAAGTAAATAAACAAACTAGACTAGTTTCCCCGCAGGTACATCCTCGTAAAGTATAGCCTGGTCCTCGGCAGCAACTCCATAATAGGAATCACAAAGCAACTCCTCCTCAGAAAGTATACCTACAACGTTATCCTGTCAGGACAGGAGCAAGTACTGATTCTAGCAAACTAAATATATGAAACATGAAATGAACAGGAGTGTAATAAACATGAATTATGTTATATCATAATCTATCATGGCATCATATGTTTGTTTTAGAGTTTAAAACCGTAGCATGTACGTGATCGGTCAATACGTAAATAGGATGTATAGTGGTACATATCAATTTTTCTGGAATGCACATACGTGTACTAACGGCATTGGTGTATAACCATACACAAACGTGGGATCAGAACATACGACAAAGTTACATAAAGAATGTAACAGTGCTTGGTAAATACATACGGAGAAAGGGGGCATGATCACATACTCTACTAACAGTTTTCCCATAACCCCGTTGTTTAACATGTGAGAGATATAAGAACTGTTCTAAGCATGGTAGGAATTAAAAATAATATAACATGTGAAGATTTAACTTGCTACCCCAAGGATCAGCATTTAACATGGTTGGATCATAGTTTATTGTTATAGCAGTATGTAAAGTTTGTAGAGGTACTTGCCTCTAGCAAAGCGAGATAGTGAAGGAAATGCTACAGATGTCTGATGTCTCATTATTGTAAAAATAATACATAAACTTAGTTTTATACTAAGTTAAACACTAGGACACTAGTTGTGCGACACGACTTTCTGACTGGACATCTAGCCAAATGATGACTTTAGCGTAGGAGACCAATGTGGGGGTGACACAATACCTAAAATAACTTTTTAGGGCCTTTACACTATGGTAAGGTGAGGTCCAATATTATAATACCCCAAAATCACACCACACATCGCAAGTCGTAATTAATCAATAATAAAAAAACTGTACACTATTTTCCAACAATTTTTAAGGTAGACAAAATTCTTAATTATACATAAACTAAAGTACCAAAATGATCCTTGTTAATTATAGAAATTTATACCTATTTTTTTGGAATTTATAAACCCTCATAGATATTTATTAAAAATCAGTAAACATAAGTACCTTGAAAATAATTTCTGTTTTCCTATTTTTATAAAATGCCACAAGTATTAACTAAATGCTAGAAAAATTATATTAAATTCGCTAAATTAACATAGTTTTTAAATATAATTTTTTCCATATTTTTACAGCATTTAAATATATATAAAAATTCAAAAACAGCAAGATACAAATTTTGGAAAATAATTAATTAATTATTTAATATTTTGTCCACGTATTCAAAATTGAAACGAAGTCCAAATACGGGACCCAAAGTCACTACAAGAAAATAAGGCTTTGCCAACGTTTTTTTGCCCGACGCTTGTCGAAACGTCGGTTCCGTCATTATATACCGACGTTTTGAGCGAAATGTTGAGAATTACCAACATTTAAGTTGAATGTTGCAACGGTTACTGACGTTTGGTCAAAAATGTTGGCTATATTGGAAATATTGCGACGTTTTTCTCTAGCAACTGCTGACGTTCTGAGATTAATGTTGGGATTAGTATGCATTTGTGTTTAAACATCGAGTAATATCCAACGTTTGGTAAAAAATTCCGAATATATTGAGAATTACCTACATTTAAGTTGAATGTTGCAACGGTTACCGACGTTTGGTCGAAAATGTTGGCTATATTGGAAATATTGTGATGTTTTTCTCTAGCAATTGCTGACGTTATGAGATTAATGTTGGGGTTAGTATGCATTTGTGTTTAAACGTCGAGTAATATCCAACGTTTGGTAAAAAAATGTCGAATATTTTAAATTTTTTTGATATTATTTTCCAGGCGTTTACAGTTAAGTCGGCATAGCCAAATTGATCCGACGTTTTGAACTAAACGTTGGAAAATGCCTACATAGACCAAATTAAACCCCAAATTAAAATTAAATTTGGCATATACAAATATGGTAATGTCAGTCAACAATTCAATATAAACCCAAATTAGAGATGCGTTTATATGTATATATGGTAACGCTCCATCTATATATACACGCTCTGGCGGGTGCAAAGAGAAAAATTGCTCCCAATATTTTTTTCCCTCTTTAATTTCCCTCCTAATCCTCCCTCCAAAATTTTTTCCTCCTAAAATAAACCCTTCACCGATTTACATGTGCTCTCCTATCCAGACCTAGCCTCCTCATCATCGAATAGAAGGCAGCCTCCCTCTATTTTGGCCACTGCAATCGAAATCAACGCCGGCGGCCGGCCGTCCTCCTCTCTTTCGCCCACGCGCTAGTAGTCGCTCCCGCCAGGTCCTCCTCTCTATCGGGTATTAGAAGTCGATCCTGGCCAGCTAGTCTCTCTTTCGGTCAGGTGTATTGTTACATTATTTCTTTATTTTCATCTATAGGTTTATATATACATGTCTTATACCTGTAAAAAATTATTAAAGAATGAAGCATGACAATAACCGTTCTAATTGACGTCCAATTGATAAGTTATAACTAATATTTATTCACAAATACTAATGAATATATATGCTTATATTTTTATGCAATTTTCTGATTATAAAAATAGAAATCGGAGATTATTTGTATTGATCTATATTTTTCAGATTTTTATTGATCGATACTTTTCAGATTAGGCCCAAAGCACTCTCTTATAGTTTTAACAAAGATTAAGATGACTAGGAGTGTTATTTTTGCCCTGGCTGAATCTTTTCGACAGTTCGATACCTATCGTATCGACAATAATACATGTTCTTTAGGAGCATGAGTACTATTATAGTGAGCAAATTTAGGTCATACTATAATAGCAACATTGAAAAATTTAGGTCATATTATGAAAAACTCAAAAAACATTGAAAAACTTAAGGTCATGTTATACTGCACTTCTACGAGTGTCAGATATGATAATTGGAAGAAACCATGAACTCTCTACCCGAAGATCCGAAGATTCATCTTATAATCCATTAGAGTCACACCTACTACACAACATATGTTTGTAACTGACTTGTCTAGATGTATGGGAAAAAAATTGGATTACTTTGGCCATATTTACCAATTTTCTTAGCTGTATTTTCTCGGTATTTCTCAAAAAAATTCAAAATATTAAATGAACCATGCTTGAGAATACATTCCTTTTGAGTTGTATTATGTATTATTTTGATGTTATATTAGCGATATGTGTATGCTTGTTAATTTGATTTGTGTCATGTCATAAATGATTATACCGTTAGATTACCTCCTAAGTGAATTGTATAATATTTTTTACCTCCCAAGTGAAAGTTGCAAAATGCTAAACCATTTTCCATGTGAAAAATTGATATGTTGTTTAGAGAGCCTTTATGCTCTGGTAGTAAGAACATGGCAAAAGCTTCAATCGAAAGGCCTTAATGTATAAGTTTATATTTCTATGCAATTTCTGATTATAAAAAGTATAAATAAGAGATTATTTGTATAGATATTTTTCATATTAGAAAAATATATAGGAACCAGACATAAAGCATTCTCTTCAAGATTTTAAAGAAGATTAATACGATTAGGAGTGCTATTCTTGCCTTGCTAACACTATTAGAAAATGTCACATACCACACAAAAGCTACAAGTTGTCGAATACCACACTATAGGTTATGTTATCCTTTTTGTGTGCATTTTTCTAAATTTTGAGGCCAAAACGTTATCGTATGACTTATCAAAAGGTGGCACTCAAAGTTGTCGAATACCACACTACAAGTTGTCGAATACCACATAATAGGTGGCACTCAAAGTTTTTCCATCATTTATAACTGTGAAATAATCAGGAGGCAGATGATTTACTTGATTTAAGGATGTGTATTATTAACAGGTTAGGATTGTCTGCACTCTGCAGGATAACTAAGTCATACAATTTGAAAACTAAAGTTATGTGTTTTTCATCCTTGTCTTTTCTTTGTTCATTGTTCATGAAATTTAGCGATGCATGTTTGGACAAAACTTTCGAGTGTCAAGGCGATAGTTTGCTTTGAGTGTCAAGGCGATAGTTTGCTTTGAGTGTCAATGTCATGACGGCACATCTAACCAAAGAGTTGTTACCATGATTAGATATGACTATGTGGAGAGTTTGGTGAGTAAATACAGATCCTATTTATGATGATTCCGCTTTGATGATGAGGTGGCATGTAATGGAGTAGCCTACTGATTCAATACAAGATGGATTCAATGAGAGGAATAGTTTGCAAGACAAAGCAACAAAATAATAGTACGAGACAAAGCAATAGTTTGAGAGACTGCACGGCAAAATTCATACAACAAAATAGGCGACATTAGTAAATAAATACTCCATCATGAAAGATTGTCCAGGAGCATAAAGCGGTGAATATTAGAGGGCATCCAATTTGGCAATTCTATAGACCAATTTTGGGTTATAGCTGAACATAAAATATTAGAGGAACCATAACATCAAGTGAAGTTTCTCTACATAACATAAACCCGACAACCAAAGTCCTCAACCCTCCAAAAAAAGACATTTTTACAGTGTTTTGTATTCCCCTCTGACCCAACTCCTGCCCAATTTGTATGTTTAAAGATTCATGTATGAAATATCAGTCCCTTAAGGACACATAACACATACATATACATATACATATAATATATAGACACATGACCCATACATATACTACTAATGCCAATTAATCCCATTCTTCTTATGATATCCAGAATTGTTATCACCTGGATTTCAATTGAAGTTTCATTTGTGGGATAAAATTGGTGTTGTACAGTACAACATCTCTATAAAATTCCTGGCACTAGCTCTCCTGTTATAAACTTTGCATTATACCAAGGAATCCTACTACCTCCCCATTTGAGGATGCCTCTCCTTTTGCTTCTCAAAGATTTGGTGTCAAAAAAAAATTTTGAGCACGAAGCATCCAAAGCAATCTTAACATGTTATTAACCAACAAAATCAGCTTTCATCAAACTGCTCATACGGTATAAAAGCATACTTGTTCACCAGGGTTCAAACTATCATCATCCAACGCTTGATCATATTCTGTCAGAGACAGATGAGATGAGCGGAAATTTCCCCATTCCATGTTGATAACCTACAATGCAGCACACATGACTAACATGTTGACATATCAGACGAGGTAGACACATTATTGTCTTTTGTATATTAATTCCAGTTTCAATGGATTTTTCTCTTAGTGAAGAAACAAAATAAGGAATTATAAGGCCTCCTACCATCTCTCCAGATTTTGGTAGGAGGCCATGCCACTTAGGAATAGCCTGAGCTCTCTCTACGTATGCTGTATTCGTGCCGGTACCCAATATTACAGCAATAACCACGTCATTATCATAATACCTTCCCCCAGCCAATGTCCCTATTGTGTCGTTGACCTACATCAATACCATTAGTCCAGTGTTACTAAATGTACTGAGCACAATATTTCAATACCATTAGTCCCTATTGTATCAGTTAGAGGATTGATGAGGAAAGGATGAACGTATCAGTTTAAGTAAGAAACATGGGTCTTGCAGATGGGGGTTAGGCAGAGGGGTTCAACCCCCATTTACAGACAGCAGTTGGCAACTTGGCCATTAGGCCATAACCACTTGGCTATCTAGCCTACGTGAGAAATGTGTATGGGTGTTTAGGAGAGATCAAGAATTTAGTTAGTATCAGAAGTTAGGGATAGAGTTAATGTTAGAGTTAGCTGCTGGAGTAGCTCAGTTGGGTTTCGTGTGTGTCAAATTCGAGAGGAGTTTAGACTTGTGGCATGTGGGGATGCATATGTGAGCTATCACATGGACAGTGTCAGTGTGGCACAGGCCATGTTGGCTGAACAGAGCCATTAGGACCAGTTGTGAAGTATAAGTTAGGATTTAGGTGAACATGTGTTAGTGAGTTTTGAATTTATATTTGTGTGAGTGCAGTTAAGTAGTGTCAGTCCATTTTCCTTCATGGTTCAGATCACATAGGTTCATTCTATTGTATGATGAATCAGTCCCAGGTTTTGAGTACATTTTGACATGGGGAGTTAAGAGTTAGGAGGTTAAGTGCAGTGGTTGGCTAGTGAGGGATCATGTATGTCTCAGTTCTAGTAAGTTGAATGTATCAGAGAGTATCGGAGAACAAGTGAATATTTAGGAACTCGAGTGTAGGAAGCCCACTACAGGGCATCTCATTCGAGTTATGCATCTGTGTGCTTGTGCATAAATTTTTTAGCAGCAGGTCATCTACAGTAAGAGGGGTGGGGTATCCCATAGGGTGTTTTGATGAATTGCCAAATGAGGTTTGAAGTATAGATTGGTCATAGGCCATTAGGTAATGTCAAGTTTAGAAGATGAGTTGGTTTTAGGCCAATACTATATGTGTGTGTGTGACTTGAGAGTGTCCAGAGGTGAGAAGTTAGAGTGTGAGTTAGTCATGTAGCGGTGAGGTATCTCAGAGTATCAGAAGGGTATCAAGAGTTCCTGTAGAGAGAATATCAGTAGAAGCATTAGCAGCTAAGGGGGAGTGAAGTATTAGAGGCTTTCAGATTTGTGAGAGAGTGGATTAGGATATATAATATACATATGTATTAGTCAAGGATATAGGTTAGAGAGGGGTGTCATTTATTATATCAATCAATAATGAGTATCAGCCATGTATCCTTGGGAATTTCTGTCATGTATTAGTGAGTGTTTTGTGAGTGTCTATAAAGGGAGAGGATGTGAAGTGAGTATCTCATGTATTAGTAAAAATAAGTAAAAAAAGGAAGAAATAATATCTGGTAGGTGACTGGGAATAAGAAAAGGAGCAGTAGAGGCAGGGAGTTTGGGTAGCAGTTCACTGCCTGGGGCTTTACCTTAGTTTTGATTGCCTTGCCTTGAGTTAGCTTGGACTTTAGGCAGAAGATGTTAGTTCAGTGGTTTGGGCAGTGTATTGGCAATGCTTGTGGCCTTTGGCCTAGATCTTAGAAGCTTTCACCTTGTGTTGGGGTGGCCTGCAAGGCTTTGCAGCAACAGCAGCAGGTGCATGCTAGAGCAGCAGCACAATATTTCATGCCAAAATGTTGCTCTACAGCTTGCTCACTGTTAATAACCAAAAAGGATTAAACACACTCACCAGTGCTGTTACTCGCATATCAAGACCTTGTCTTTCCATGGCTTTAGTCAATTCACCAACTACATCTTCCCCTACCTGGTATCAATGGAATCACAAGGGACCATTAGATAGAAAATCCAAATACTAACATCATATGAATCCAATGCAGTATTGCTTTAAGCATCTGGAAAGGTATGAAAGCAAAATTGAAGTCAATCTGCTAGCATACATTTCTACAAATGTGATTGTATAGCATTTCAAATCGGACTGGATGAGGAATCAAGTATTTAGCCTATATTGGCGCTCGAAGCCAAGCCACCAAGAAAACAACTAAAAATTTAGATTAATGAGATCGACGACAATCTTTTAAGCAGAAAGAGACTCTTATTTGGTCGTATGGAGTCTGGTACCAAAGAAGCCTACCACCATCACATTTGAGGATGCCTCTCCTTCCCTCTGTTGTATTGGATATTGTATTGGTGCTTGCAGGATACTCAAAAAAGATTAAACCAATAAATACCAAGGAATCCTACTACCTCCCCATTTGAGGATGCCTCTCCTTTCATTTATCGGATAAAATTGGTGTTGTAAAGTACAACATCTCTATAAAATTCCTGGCACCAGCTCTCCTGTTATAAACTTTGCATTATACATCTTATGGGGTGAGGTGCCGAGAAATGGTCAAAAAGCTTTCTTCTCTCTTGCTTATTGGTATGTCACACAATGAAGCTCATACGTGAGGCTGTTCATCCATTTGATTTGATAAGCATATTATTTAAACTTATGTATCATGGAACTCCATTCTTCTTTTGATTAGATGTTAGCATATACCGACATTCTTACTTTTACAAACAAGTTCTCTGTTTTAGGCTCCTTTAAAATGTTGGCATATAAAATGTTTTTCTTTTTGATAAATTATTTCTTTTTGGAACTTGTTATTGTCAATATATAATTATTATACATCAAGTTCAATATTATTTCTTTCTTTCTTTCTTATAACTTGTATACTGATTTTAATTAGGGTATTTGTTCCTTTTTTACTAAAATTCTTGAATTTTTCTTTGTAGTTGTGAGACAATACCGTTAGGTTGAACGTTCTTATGGACAAGAGCTGGATTAATATACGAAACAAATGCGATCCTTTGTATGAGAAAGGAGCAGAGGATTTCGTGGAGTTTGCTTCTGCTAATAGATCGAATGCCGAAAGAATATTATGCCCGTGTAAGAAATGTCGCAATATGATATATGTGAAGAAAGATGATGTGGTCGAACATATACTACTAAATCGTTTTTTAGAGAGCTACACGTGTTGGACTTTTCACGGAGAGTCTCCATCATCTTCAAATCCTTCTTGTGATTCTGTTGTCGGTGATGAAATGCGAGAGATGTTACATGATGCATTTGGAATTCCTCCGACTGACCAAATAAACTTTGTGGATGATGTTGAGTATCATCCACATATGGAAGGTCCTGATGTAGAAACTAAGAAATTTTTTAATTTGATAAAAGAAGCTGAGCGAGAGTTATATCCAGGCTGCAAGAAGTATTCAACACTCTCGTTTCTTGTCCGATTATTGCATATCAAGTGTCTTAGTGGATGGAGCGACAAATCCTTTACAATGTTGCTTGAGTTATTAAAAGATGCATTCCCTAAGGATGTAACATTGCCGAAGTCCTTTTACGAAGCGCGAAAATTGATTACGAACTTAGGACTTGAGTATAAGAAGATACATGCATGTCCTAATGATTGTATGTTGTACTTGAATGAGACAGAACAAGAGCTTGAATGCAATAAGTGCCATACCCCAAGGTATAAACAATTAAAGGTTGAGTCAGATAGCAGTTTTAATATAGATCGAAAAATTCCTGCGAAGGTGGTAAGGTACTTCCCATTGATACCAAGACTTCAGAGACTATTTATGTCGTCAAAAACAGCATCACAGATGAGATGGCATGCCGAGGAACGCATTAATGATGGGAATTTAAGACATCCTACAGATTCTCTTGCATGGAAAACATTTGATGAGAAATATCCGGATTTTGCCGAGGACCCACGAAATGTCAAGCTCGGCTTATCTAGTGACGGGTTTAATCCTTTTAAAAGCATGAGTATTGCACATAGCACGTGGCCAGTAATTTTAATACCATATAATTTGCCACCATGGTTATGTATGAAACAACCTTCTATGATATTATCGATACTAATTGATGGTCCTCATGGGCCAGGAAATAACATCGATGTTTATTTGCGTCCTCTAATGGATGAGTTAAAGCAATTGTGGGTTGGAGTAGACACTTATGATGCAATTAGTAATCAGATGTTTAAAATGAGTGCATCATTGCTATGGACAATAAGTGATTTTCCTGCCTATGTAATTTTGTCGGGGTGGAGCACAAAAGGTAAATTGGCATGCCCTTGTTGTCATAAATATACTCATTCTCGATGGTTGTCTAACGGAGGTAAGCAATGCTATATGGGCCATCGTCGGTGGCTACCGGAAGGACATAAATTTCGTATGGATAAAGTCTCTTTTGATGGTACAATAGAGATGGATACAAAGCCCACTCGACTGTCAGGAGACGAAGTGTACGCTGAAATAAAAGACTTCGATAATAAGTTTGGAAAAGATCCAGAGTCGGAACGAAAGAGGAGATGGACGGTTAAAGGAGATGGAGCCCTAACATATAATTGGAAGAAACGAAGTATATTTTTTGAGTTAGATTATTGGAAGGACAATTTGCTTCGCCACAATCTTGACATAATGCATATTGAAAAGAATGTGTGTGACAATGTGCTTTGGACTATATTAAATGTTGATGGAAAGGGAAAGGATAATTTAAATGCTCGTAAAGATCTAAAAGAATTCGGTATTCGCAAGCCATTGCATCCTCAAAAACGGACAAACAACAAATATTATTTGCCGCCTGCTTGTTTCACGTTGGACAATAAACGCAAAGATATAGTGTGTAAAATGTTGAAGGTGGTAAAAGTCCCGGATGGTTATTCTTTGAACATATCACGTCGTGTTAACCTTAAACAACGTATTATATCAGGACTTAAGAGTCATGACAACCATATCTTGATGCAAGAGCTTCTTCCTATTTCTTTGAGAAATGTTTTGCCCAAGAATGTGCTTGGACCGTTGATTGAATTGAGTAACTATTTTAGGACTATGTACTCAAAAACGATGAATGTAAAGGATTTGGAACATGCTCAAACCCGCATTGTGCTCACACTCTGCCATCTTGAGAGGATATTTCCGCCTGTATTTTTTGATGTCATGGAGCATTTAGTCATTCATTTAGCAGAAGAAGCGATCATAGGAGGTCCACCACACTACCGAATGATGTATCCTATTGAGAGGTATGATATCATTTATTATTTTTGTATTTATATTTTTTTTTGTTTCTTATGAAAAACATTATTTATAACCAACCAAATCCCCATCGTAGATACTTGTCCACATTGAAGAATTATGTGAGGACCCGCAGTCATCCAGAGGGTTCAATTGCACAAGGATATTGGGTAGAAGAGTGTCTAACATTTTGCTCAAGGTACCTAAATGATATTGAGACCAAGTCCAGTCGACCGGTAAGGAACGATGACGGTGTATCTAATTCTATTGATTTAGAAGTGGGCCGTAAATTAGGGAAGTCAGTGGGATTTGTACTTGATGACATAACATATGCACAAGCACATCGATATGTGCTAGTCAATACCGATACAATTTCACCATTTCTAGAGTAAGTATGCTACATTATTAAGTCTTCTATTTTGTAGCCATTTAAGACATAACATTTGATATGGTGTTTTTCTATTACAGGGCTCACCGTATGTCAATTAGGAGTAATTCTCGTCTCAGACCACATGATGTTGACCGTATTCATAATGAAACATTTCATTTATGGTTTAAGGATCATGTAAGCAAAAAATTGATATTTAAAAACTTTTACTGTTAAATAGGTAACCTCCTAAGTGAATTGCATAATATTTTTCTCCTTTGAAATAGGTGACGAAGTTGATCGAAGCTAATGTAGAGATATCACAAGAAATCCGGATGTTAGCTTTAGGCCCCCTTAAGAAAGCAAAAAGATTCACAGGATACATTATAAATGGTGTTCAGTATCATACAAAGGCCCGTGAGCAAAAAAGAACCACACAAAATAGTGGAGTCATGTTAAAGGCAACGACTGAAAGTTATGCAAGTGCAAGAGATAGAAATCCTATATCTGGATACGTTAATTTCTATGGGATATTGACAGACATCATTGAGCTCTATTATTCTAAAGAGTATAGGTTTGTTTTGTTTAAGTGTGACTGGGTTGACAATAGTAGAGGTCTCATCGAGCGAGATTATTTTGGATTTACGCTAGTAAACTTTCGTCGTTTGTTGTATACTCGGCAACAAATAATAGATGAACCTTTTATACTAGCATCTCAGGCAAAACAAGTATTTTATATACAAGACCCCGTCGAGAATGACTGGCATGTAGTTGTTAAGACAAAGCCCCGAGATTTTTTTGATGTGTTTGGGGAGCAATTTACAACTCATAGATATATGGCAGATGAAACAGAGTTATGGGACGAGCAACCTTTGGTGAGACACCATTCACACGTGATGATGATATTAGTTGGGTTCAACAAGGTGTCGATGGAGTTGAAGTCGACGAGGAACCAAGTGGGCGGGATGGCAAAGATGATTAGGAAAATCCATATTTCATTTTCTGTTTTTGATTCTTTGAAGTTTGGAGTTTCAGTTGGAGTATATGTTTTTGCAATCTGAATTCCATAATTTTTTGGTTATGTATCAAGTCATACTCTTTATTCAGGCTTTTTTTACAGCCTGTCCTATATCAATTTGTTTTTCTCTTACAATTTATGTAGTTAAGCCTTGGTATCATACTCTTTCTTCCTTTACTCTTCTCGATATGAACTTTTAATCTTGGTCTTGCCTGCGTCAAGGAAAACTTTCTTTTTTGTAAGGTAAACATTGCAATATTATTTACTGAAACTTCTAAACTGATTTTTGCCATATTGTTACTTTGTAAAGAATTTTTGCCATATATTTTCAACCACTATAAGTATGAACTGTAATAAGGCACACCATGCATTAGCTAATCAAATGGAGTATCTAAGGGCAGATTTTTTTTAACTCTTCTAACAATGTCTCCCAAATACATCCCCAAAATTGTAAAGATGTTCTTGATGCATTCCTCATGTCTTTAATATGATGTTACTTTTTATTTGTTTTTGACTGAAACAAGTATGGAGATCTAAGGGCAGATTTTTTTTAAACAGAATTGTTATCTTACAGTTTTCTCGCAATGTTAGCTGTACAGAATAGTTGATTGGCAACACGTAGATTCTAGTTTTCTTCTTCATCATCGAGAATAACTTGTCAATATTTATACACTACTTCAACGATCACTTCACAACAAAGTTCTATGGTTCTCTTAGCGAAGGGGGAAAAAGTTCCTTGATTCTTTAGCAAATCTCAAATTAGATATATCCTTGTTTCCAGAGTATATCTTCCTTTGTTTCTAAATCTTAATGTCAGATTTACTGCTGCTTGATTTACAATGATAGCTACTTTTAGTTATTCAACGTTATTTCTTTCTTGTTCTGTATCCGATTTCCTACATGACAGTGATGGGGATTGCTTTGGAGGGTCCAGTGTGCAGGTTCCTTATGACAGGAACTTAAATCATATTTATGAAGTAGCTGAACTGTAAACCAATACCTGCTGGCTGCTGGTTTAGAGTAGCTCATTCTTGGTGCCCATACTCGAAGTCTCTTCAACTCATTCAGTTCTAGTATATTTTTTCATTCACATATGGCCTATAATCCTTTTGATTTGATAGAAGCTCAATTCTAGGAATAAGGTACTACTCTTCTTCAAATTTTTTGTTGTCCTTTTGGTAACAGTTGTCTGATTGCACCGTCGTCTAATCTATTAACTAATGTATTCCATAATTCACTAGTTAATTCGATTGTAAGATATGCGAGAAGTTGTAGAGTTTTAAGTTCTGAATTTATATTGTCAATTCCTGTAGCTTTCTCGTCTTCTTATAACGTAACATCTATTGAGGTCTTATCTAGTTTGAACTTCTTAACACTTGTTGGTCTCTTCTCAAAGTTTAAAAAATCAGCTAATAGCCTAATACTGACATGTATCGGCCGTATTTATTGGATTTGAGCTGAATTGATCAAAACTCACATAATGAGATCGGTACTGGCTGATATCGATGATGTTAGGCTAATATTGGAAAGTTTTGGTCTATTCTTGGTCTGTCCTGGCCCAAAAATGACCAAAATTTGTCAAAATTCGACAACAGTTTCAGAATTGGTTGGAACTTACACTCCCCCCTCCAAAGCCGTCCGGAATTGTCCATCCCTTTGCAAATACTGGCTGAAATATGTATTGATTTTGTTTTACTCAATGTTACTTCCAAGGTGGAATATTGTGGTATGAAAACCGGAATGCCACTTGATATGGATTGTGGTATCTAGCGGCAGGCTTCTGCAAAACTCTTTAGCTGAATGACTCGTGCTTTCGGAACTAAGCATGCTTCTTGTCTCGTGTGCATGTGCATATTTCTCAAGTGATGTAAGGATCATTGAGTCTGGCTAGAACTATAAGGGTTTAGGATTAGGGCTAATGGTTTATTCTCTTTTTGGAACATTTATATGATTAGATTATAGTTCCTGAATTGAACATTTCCATGTTTTGGATGGGAAATTCCAAAATGGTACTCATGTTCATTTTTTGGTAACTCTGGTTTTACTTACATTTTCATGTTAAAAGAACTGTTTTGAGAGTGAGAGCACTCGCACACACACATATGGTAACCTGCCTATTAGATATGCAATTACCATGTAAAATTTAACATAAATCATACAATATGCAGCAATTCATCAAAACTAACACAAACTACATAAAATATTTAAGGACTTATGTTATTTTAACTTTCATTTGTTATATATTTAGTAAATTTTAACATTTTAAATACTTCTTTGAAATGTTGAAACTCGAAACTAAATACTCTAAAACCTGAATTAGCTGGAACTAAATACTTCTTTGAAATGTTGGAACCTGAATTAGCTGAATTAGCTGGAACTGTCTTTCATTTTCTTCCTTTATGATGGCGACTTACTGGGAGTTGAGGTTGCTCATGAATAGTCAGTGTTTGAACTTTGAAGAGAATGTGAAGATAATATGGCTATAAATTTCTTTTCATACATTTTCTTGATTTCTTGTCAACCATATTTTATTTTGCAAATTGGTTAAATATTATCATCGCATTATTTGGATATGACAAGAAGCTGTTATTAAATATATGATGTTGGGACAGTTGAAAACTTTTATGCGTTTTCTCTTATATATGATGTTGTGCCAGGCTTTTGTTTTGTGTATCAGTAAATTTGTTGAGTATCAGTCCACTTATCCACGACCACTTCATTTCCTAATGTCCTGTCTATTATTCTTTTTACAGTCCATTTTCTCTTGTACTGTTCAGTACAAGTTGTGGCAGCCCCAATCCTCATGTATCAGTTAAGGATGCATAATGATAGAGTTAAACCTGTCCATTTAGTATGCATAATGACAGAGTTAAACCTGTCCATTTAGGATGCATAATGACAGAGTTAAACTTGTCCATTCTAGTCCCTAACACCTCTTTATTTATACTGTCCCCTGCATCTTGTATGCTCTGTCCATTTAGCTAACTGCTACTAATTGTAAATTCTCTGGTAAATGCTCTGTCCAATATAGGAGTAGCATTTGATACATTTGTGCCAAGGGATACATGAAGTATCAGTGGACACCTCTGGAATATTAGTTAACAAGGGATAGGTAAATAACTACCATATGGGATGCATAATGACAGAGTTAAACCAGTGTGCAGGTTTCTTATGACAGAACCTGGGTGCAAGGGGAAATGGTTAGAGAAATCTTTTGTAAACAGGGGAGTCTCTTCTCTGATTTCATGATGAGACTAATAGCTCATGGGACCTGAACACACGACCCTTCCAAGTTAGCCTAGACCAACCTGGCATTATGTATTATGCTACTACTGCTGTTGCTTTTTATTCTTCACTTAGAATTGTTAAGGCAATTAAGATGTAAAGGGAGTAATGGTACAAACTAGATATAACATGTGGCCTTACTGAAACTTCAATGTGGGAAGGTTAGTGGTGAAATTGGTTCCATACAATGAAGTGCCATCTGAGGGATGGTATTCTATCCACATGAAGGGGATCATGTGGTCTAGGCAGAGCATATAGTACAATGTATCTTGGGGCAGCAGCCATTGAATTGCTGTTGATGTTCTATACAGTTCCTCCACGAAACAAGAAGTTGACCCATACGAATCAAAATTGCAGTGCATTTTTTTCTTGGATAGTCTGATAGAATCTACAATACATTTTTGCCATCAAAACTTCACCTTTTTGCGTAATTGTGTTTAGTTGTTTATAAAGTGGTATGTGGAAATAAGTTGATGGTGTTATATTCTAGTTGATGTTCATTAGACTACTTCGCTACTATAGAAAAGTTGTATGTTTCATCAAGATACAAAAAACCATGTGGGGTACAATTTTTTCAGTATCACTATATCCTGTGTTGTATGCTAATATTGGTAAGTCATCTTTTATGAGTTCTTCTTTCTTAAGCAGTCTCTCATCCTCTTCTATGGCAACAGTAAGTGTGAGACTGCACACTCTCATGTTCAAGTTTGTTTAGATCCTTTCTTCAATAAAAGTAACATATGATCTACTATGACATCATTCATTTTCTCTTATATATTTTTTGATTGTAGTCAAGCTAAAATTCCATGGCGACAAGTAGACGCAACCAATTGAATAGGGGAGCTATGCCTACCGTTATTGAGGAACAAGAGCAAGTAGGTGCCAACACTGTCATGGTCGAACCTCCTTTGAATTGGCCACCTCCTACTATTTCCGAGGAGGAAGAGCAAACAGGAGTATTGTTCGGCAACAACGAACAACTAGAAGATCAAGTGACAGGTAATAATAATCTTAACATCACACATATTTGTGATATTAATATTATTGAAGTTAAACTTCGGGGTTTTAATATTATTGTGCATTAATTATTTTTATGTTGGCCTATTTTATACTTAGACCCAAATTCCAGTCAGGAGGAGCATAGACGAGTCCGTGGTCCTACTTTAATGCATAGGGGATGGGCAGAAGATGGTGGCATTCTAGAGATTCATGTCAACAATTTTGGCCAACCAATTGAGGAAACATGTTCCAGACTTGCTTCAAATTTAGGGGTTTTAGCACGAAATGGCCACCTAGCACCTTTAACTTACCTTGATTGGAGGCATGTACCAGACATTGGGAAGGACGCAATTTGGACTCATATTAAGGTAAAGTAGATGAATAACCACCTAGCAATATTAAATTACTTTGTGTCGCAATTTACATATGTGAATAATTACATAATTTTTTTTTCTTTACATTTCATTTAAATAGGAAAATACGAATGCCACGGACCAGATGAGAAAATTTATGATGGCGTCTGTTGGAAGAAAATGGAAGGAGTGGAAGGCCGAAGTAAAGCGTCAGGGTTATACTAAGTATAAGACTAATGAGGAACGGTTGAAGCATTGCCCCCCAAGGGTCGAGGAAAGTCAGTGGCCAAGACTCATCTACTATTGGGATTCTGATAAGGGAAAGGTATATTTGTATTTATGGAAGCAATGGTTTTCGGTTTATCATAATATTTTATTGTATATTTGTATTTTACTTTGTACCAGGCCAAAAGTGAAAAGAATAAAGCCATTCGTAAAAATTGGACAACACCACACACATCTGGTAGAACTCCCCATGCTGAAGTTAGAAATAAGGTAGAACAAATTTAATTTAATTTATTAGTTCATACATTTTTTAATGTGCCAGGAAAGCAGGTTTATTACTAATAATCTGATGCGTTGATTCTTTATACTTATAGTTGGCTAAATCCATCGGATACGAGCCAACTCGTAGGATGGTATACAAGGAGACACATGTAACTAAAGGGAAAGGGCCAGTAAATGAAATAGCAGCTAAGGCGATTGTATGATCTTACTTCTAATTTTATTTTATTTCATTATTTACACTTTTCATAAGTTTATATAAATTGTAGTTATGTTTATATGAACATGAGTTGATTTTACAGCAAGAGATGGATGAACTAGAAGCAGAAAATCCAGAGACCGGTGTTGTACGAGATGATATATATGGGCGAGTTATGAGACGTGATAGGCACGGTCATGTGGGGACATATGGGCTAGGTGCTACCCCGACTATGGTATTCGGACCATCCTATAAAATTTCCCAGGATGAGAGGAGGGAGATTGAGACACAACATCAACAAGAGTTTGAGAACCTGCGATGTGAAATGGAGGCTGAAAATGAAAGGGTTCGTCGTGAGATGATGGCTGAAAATGAGAGAGACAAAACTGAAATGAAAGAGCAGATGGAACTCCAGATGCAAGAAAAGTTATCTGTTGTGGAATCTCGGATGAATGATCGAATGGAAGCACAAATACAAAATTTTCTTGAGAGTCAACTGTGTGATATGGGTGCTTTCTCACAATCTCCACGCGATGTATCTTCTGGCACAGAACAGGTTAGAATTTATCAAACTATTAGATGTATATGAGCTAAATTTATTTGATGGATTGCATGTAATATTTTCTTGTATTTATAATGTTAGTTTTTTGAAAACAATTTTGAGCGCACATCACCTCCAATATTGCATCAGTCGGCACTTATACAATCAGAGGTTCAATCAAGAAGACAAACACAACCATCAAAGCGAATACAACTGCAACCACCAAAGCAAGCGCAACTGCAACGACCAAAGCAAGCACAAACGCACACTGTACCACGATCTCAACTTCGAAGCTATTGTGAGGTTAGAATTTTTATTTCTCCTTAAAGCATTAAACTTTGACATTTATATTAAATATCCTTAAATTTTACTCTTCTTTTCTTGTGTTCATTAATTCAGGATCTCATGGCTATGAAGAGGGCGAAAAAGAACTAATTAGTGGAGAAGGTCAACTTGCACAGTAAATCTTAAAAATATTCATTACTTACTCGTATGTCCTAATTTTAAATTTTTTTTACAGGTTTACATGCATGGTCAAGTTACTTATATGGATTCATGAAGATTGTCTAATTTTTTACTTTGAATGAACTTGTATTTTGGTGAATGAATAAAGATATAAAGACTTTTTACACAGACAATATTTTGATTTACAATAATTTTATATTAATATTTTGTTCAATTGTTTGGTGGTGGATGCATTTACATGTTTGTGATGGGATCTGAAATTTTTATATGTACAAGCACATTTATTTTTTGTGCGATTGTAGCAGATATTTTTAACCAATTTTTGTAACAAATCCAGTGGTTAGGTAAAACGTTGGAAAAATAGTTAAATTCTCGATATGTTTGTCCAATTATTTGAAATTTATCACCCATTAACACAACTCCCAACATTTTGGAAAATTGTTGGAAAATAGGTTAAACTTACGACGTTTTAGTAAATTGTTGGGAAAGTACCATCCAAAATTATATTTTCAATGTTTGTGGAAACATGTTGGAAAAAACCAACTTTTTTTTGAAAAGGTTGGAAACACAAATCCAACCAATTTTTGGAAAACGTTGGAAAATCACAACCCAACGTTTTCTTCGACAAAGGTTGGTAAAAATAATTCTAACGTTTTATAAAATGTTGGAAATAAGTTACGTATGCCAACGTTACTGCAAACGTCGTCTAATCCCTATACCAATATTTATTGCAAACGTTGTAAATTCCCAACTAGAGCAACGACGACGTTTGCATAAATCGCTGGACAAACGTTGGCTAAACATATACCAACGTTTTATTCAGTTTTTACAACGCTTATAAAATGTTGGGATAGGCCAACTTTCTTGTAGTGAGTCATGAATCAATTCCAAGATGACTTGTACAGACTTTGAATGTAATAGACACATTTAAGTCCACAGAACCCATGCTAGGTCTGGATTCTAATGGCCGTAATCAATTGAAATATAAATTTACCTATATTAAAAAATATATATGTAAAAATGGATGTTAAAGCATTATATATATATATTTAAAATAGTGAAATACATAATTCATAGAATTAAATAATAAAATAACTTGTAAATTTATACAAATAATATTTGCACAAAATCATATTTGAAATATATACATATACATATTTAACAAATATATTTATGTATATATATATATATATATATATATATATATATATATATATATATATATATATATATATATATATATATATATATATATTTATATATAAACATATACATATATAAAATATATATATATATAGAAAAATACTTAATATATAATATATATATAAAACACATTATATAGATTACATATAACAGTATATATATAATAATATATATATAAAAATACATATACATATATATATATTTTTATAAAAATATATATATATATTTATATATATATATATATATATATATATATATTTATATTTATATATTTATATATATATATATATATACCCAAAACCCACTAGGCCCAAACCCAAACCCGTTAAACACAGTAAACCCATTAATTTAAAACCCATTATTATGCGGGTTAAACCCGTTACTGTTCAACCCAAACCCATTAAACATTTATTATAAAACTCGTGTCCTGACAGTTAACGACAAGAGTACACGAATCCTGTGTCCGTGGCGAGCACGACACGCACGACACAAATCTTGCGTGTCCACGTGCACCACTGGGTTCTTGGTCACGAGGCGAGTCCATATACGTGAATACGAGACACAACTCGACACACAGAAGAATTGACACGTACGTGTCCGAGAGGCGGTGGCTTTCGAGGGCTTTGCACGGCGGAGGAGAAGTCGGGGCGGTCTGAGAAAATTCAGCCGAGTTCGTCTCGTCAAGGCGAACCGAACGGTGGTGGTCGGAGGGAATGACGACGGCTGGGGCGGCGCCTAGGGTAGATCTAGGGTTCCGGCGATCGTCGGGGAAGAATGGGCTAGGGCGGAGGCTGTGGAGTTCTGGAAGTGAAATGGGTTTGGGAATCGACTTGGGGGTCTATTTATAGGTAGGAAAATGGGTTTGGATTAGGGTTTTGGTCGGGTTTAGTGTTAGGGTTTAGTCGTAGGTCGGTGGGTTAGCCGGAGACGAAGGCGGTGATCGATGGCGCTTTTACAGAAACCCCCCCAAGTACTGGATATTACACAACCCCCTCACCGCCTTAGGAAATACAAATTCCTAAATTGCAGATAGACCCCCGCTGTTGCTCTGTACAAATATAATTTGCACAGATAATTAAAATATTGCATAAAGGCTTAGAAACAATTAAAATAATTGCAAAAAGCTTTTAAAACATTTTAATAAATTATAAAATGATATTTTTGGCTCTAAAAATCATTTAATAATTATTTAAAAATTCTAGAAAATTTTTAATAATCATAATAATATATTTTAAGGATATAAATACTATTTTAAAATCTAGGGGCTTACAAATCTTCCCTCTTTGAAAAATTTTGTCATCAAAATTTATAAGGATAGAAGACTCTACAAACATTCAATATAGTAAGCAATGCAAACAATGATTAAGGCTACTATTAAGACTAACCTCTAAGGTATCAAGCGGGAACGGGTGGTTCCCTTGCGGCTGTTGGGTCAAACAAGTAATGATATTTCTCCCTCATGTCTGACTCCCTCTCCCAAGTAGATTCTCCCAGAGAGTGACGGCTCCAAGATACTCGTACTAAGGGTATAACTTTGTTTCTCAGCCTCTTCTCCCTCCTGTCCAATATCTCCACTGGCTGCTCAGTAACTACAAGACTCGGTCCGATCTCCAACTCTGAATGATCTAGCACATGGCTGGGGTCTGGAACGTATCTTCTCAGCTGAGACACATGAAAGACACCGTGAACTCCTGCTAGGTTGGGTGGAAGTGCAACCCTGTAAGCTACCTCTCCGATCCTGCCAAGTTTCTCAAACGGCCCGATGTATTTGGGGCTCAACTTACCGCCTCGTCCGAACCGGATCGTCCCTCTAGTAGGTGATATCTTCACCAATACCATATCTCCGTCGGCGAACTCCATCGGTCTGCGACAAGCATCGGCCTAGTGTTTCTTTCTGTCCTGAGTGACTCTGAGCCTGTCTCTGATCATCCTGACCTTCTCTACCGCATCACTGATCATCTCTGGTCCGAGCATAACTCTATCCCCAACATCATCCCAAAAGAGCAGTGTACGGCATCATCGTCCATACAGTGCCTCAAAAGGAGACATACCGATGTTGGCTTGGTAGCTGTTGTTGTATAAAAACTCTACCAAGTGCAGATGGCTCTCCCATGATCCGCCAAAGTCCAGCACACAAGTCCTCAGCATGTCCTCTAGCGTCTGTATCGTCCTCTCAGACTGTCCATCTGTTAGTGGGTGGTACGCTGTACTGAACTTGAGCCGACTGTCCAACTCTTCCTGCATGCTCCTCCTGTAGTGGGACGTGAATCTGTTATCCTGGTCTGATACGATGCTCACTGGTACTCCGTGTAAGCGAACTATCTGCTATATGTATAGTTCTGCCAACTTCTCGGTGGAAAGCCCCACCTTGAAGGGTATGAAGTACGCACACTTCGTCATCCTGTCAACGATGACCCAAATGGCATCCTTCCTTCTTTGGGAATGAGGAAGCCCTGAGACGAAGTCTATCGTAATGTGTTCCCACTTCCACTCAGGAATGGGTAACGGCTATAATAGACCAGCTGGCCTCTGACGCTCCGCCTTGACCTGCTGGCAAACTAGGCATCTCGAAATGAAGCGTGATACATCTCTCTTCATTCCGTGCCACCAAAGATGTTTCCACAAGTCACGGTACATCTTGTTTGTACCAGGGTGAATAGAATATCATGATCGGTGCGCCTCCTGCAAGACTGTCTCTATCAGCTCTTCCTTCGGCACGTATAACTGGCTGCCATGCCTCAAGGATCCATCCTCTGCCACGGTGAAGTTATCCAGCAATCCAGCTAAAGCCTGGGCTCGAAGTCTGTGTAGGCTTCCATCTGTCGACTGTGCCTTCCTGATCTGCTCCATCAAACCTGACTGAATATCTTGCGCCATCATCTGTATTATTGATCCTGGCCAGACTATCTTTATACCGAGCTTCTCCAGGTCTTCCCCAAATGCCGATCTATCATCAGATACCATGCCATCGGATGCCTGCTCAGCACATCCGCCACCACGTTTGCCTTTCCGGGGTGATACTGTAAATCGATGTCGAAGTCCTTCATTAACTCCAACCATCGTCTTTACCTCATGTTCAGCTCTTTCTGCGTGAATACATACTTCAACCTCTTGTGGTCAGTAAAGATTTCCACTCGCTCTCAGTATAAGTAGTGTTTCCACAACTTGAGGGCAAAGATCACCGCAGCTAACTCTAGGTCGTGGGTAGGATAGTTTTGTTCACGAGTCCGTAATTGCCTATATGCATAAGCAATCACTTTTCCATGCTGCTGTAGGACACATCCTAGCCCCTTTCCCAAAGCATCGCTGTAAATGGTGAAACCTCCAGACCCTGATGGTAATGTCAGAACTGGAGCGGTCGTCAGCCTCCTCTTCAGCTCCTCAAATGCTGCCTGGCAGTCCTCTGGCCAGATGTACTCTGCGTCCTTTCGTCTCAGTTTCGTCATGGGTTTAGCTATCCTAGCAAAGTCCTGAAACTTCCTATAATAGCCTGCTAAACCCAAAAAGCTCCTGATCTCTAAAACTGACGTAGGAGCCTTCCACGTTTCAATGGCAGCAATCTTCCTGGGATCCACTGAGATCCCCTCTCCAGTGACCACATGACCGCGAAACTCCACTCGGTCCAAAAAGAACTCATACTTCAACAATTTGGCATACACCCTCTCCTGCCTCAGAATTCCCAAAACTGTTCGCAAGTGCTCTGCATGCTCCTCCGACGTCTTCGAGTATATCAGGATACCGTCGATAAATACTACGACGAACTTATCCAGATACTGATGAAATATTTTATTCATCAAGTTCATAAAGACAGCTGGCGCATTTATGAGACCAAATATCATCACCAAAAACTCGTACTGCCCATACTTCGTATTGAATGCCATCTTCTGGATGTTTGCAGCCCTGACTTTCACCTGGTGGTAATCGGATCTCAAATATATCCTGGAAAATACCTTTGCCCCACTCAACTGGTCGAACAAATCATCTATCTTGAGCAGAGGATATTTGTTCTTAATGGTGATGGTATTCAACGCCCGGTAATCAATACATAACCGGATTGTACCATTCTTCTTTGGTACAAAGAGTACTAGCGCTCCCCATGGAGAAGCACTAGATCGAATGAAACCTTTTTTCAACAGGTCATCAATCTGCTCCTTTATCTCTACGGCCTCATTGGGGTTCACTCTATAGCAAGCCAGAATACTGGTGATGAACCCGGTACTAAATCTATAGTGAACTCCACATCTCTGTTAGGCGGAAGTGCTGGAAGATCCTCTGGGAATTTATCCATAAACTCTCTAATGATAGGGTGTGGCGGTGCTAACTCTCCAACTGTCGCATAACAGTTCGGCTCTAGGCTAATCTCTGGGCCTGTCCTCTTGACACTGAATGGTGCCGTGCCTGGGGGACTGAACATAATACTACCCTCATGACAGTCTATAGCTGCGTGAGCATAGCTAAGTCAGTCTATCCCTAATATGATATCATACCCGAAAAGTGGCATCACAAAGAATCATCCCCTAAACTCTCTTTCAGCTATAGTAATAGAGCATCTATAGGTAGCTCTAATGGGTACTGGTCCTCCTCCCGTCATTACTCTACTCATCTCCTCGGTAGGTGTAGCTACTAAGTGGTGTTTATGCAAAAACTCTAATGACAAAAAGCTATGTGATGCTCCGGAATCAAACAAGCATAGAGCTAGAAAAGTATACAAATAAATATGACCTGTGATGATGTCAGCCAAATAATCTGGTTCTAAAATCTGCTTCGATTCTAACTCAAGAGCCAGACTATAAGACTTCCCCTGGGGTCCCTTCTGCTGCTGCAGATGTTGCCCAAACCTCTGCTGCTGAGTCGGAAGCGGTCTGGCACCTGGTACCCTGGCTACTGGGCAGTCCCGAAGCTGATGGATGGTAGACCCACAAGCCAAACACTGCCCCAACCTCTTTCTACAGATAAAAGCGTCATGGCATGGCCTTTTATAGAATGAACACATACTTCCCTTCTGCTACCGGGGTCCCGGGGCTCTAACTGGCGGGGTTGGGTGATATGGTGTGGAAGGACGGTAAGTCTGCTGGTGTGGTGTCGGTGCTCTTGGCTGGAAAGCCTAACACTTGGAAGGTCCCTCGTGGTGTACAGGAGCCGGCATCTTGCAAGACTGAAGACACTCCTCTATGCTCCGGGCCAACTCTAGGCTCTAGTAGTAGTCAGTCGTACCGTTCGCTACTATGTGAATGCCAATATCTGGAACTAGACCATGGCAAAACCTACGCGTCATCTCCTCTGGGTCTGTAACCAGACTGGGAGCAAAATGGCTCAAACGACTAAACTTTGCTGTATATTCATCAACAAAATGGTTCCTGTAGTGCCCCGTCCTGCTCAGTCAATCGGAGGAATCGAAACGCCGACGGAGTTCGGACTTAGCCTTGCAACGGCTGCTTGAAGACATCGCTCGGTCGAGACGACCGCTCGCTCAGGTGGGGTAGTTTCGGTGAACTTGCCTCATCTTTGCCTTCACATATTAAATCGCATGTTTTTAACTTGCACAAGTAGGCTTGATAATAAAAGAGACGAATCCATATAGCTAAAGGGAATAATCCCGAAGGGTCGAATTGAGTTAGAATATGGAAAGGTCCAAAACGATCGTCTTAGAGTTGGTGTACGACGTGCTTTGAAAATGACATTCAGTCCTTCTTCCCGTGGCTTGGGAGAAGGAAAAGTTGGTATTCGCCACAAGCTAAGAGTCAGCCAAATTCATTGGCGTCGCCTGCACAAATGCTTCATAAAGCATGCACGGTCTCTTTGCCCAAGGCATGGCATAGCCTCTGCTCGTCGACGGGTTAAGTTTTATTGTACCGCTTGTGGCATAAGTCTAGGCACCTCAAATAACTTGGTTCCCACGACGCAAGCCTTGACGCAGCCTTTGTTCGTCAAGTTGTTGCAAAGTAAGTTATGCAAGTTACGCCAAGCTATCAGGAGTAGTAGCAGGCACGACCCTATGAGTTCTACGACCAAGTATAACCACATAGTCTCACGATCGTAAGGCCCGTCATATAGAGTATGACTTGAGCGGTGGTGTCACATAGAGTTTCAAGTTGGTTTGAGACACGATGGCACGAATTTAGTGTTTTAAGGCACGGGCCGCGGTTGAGTCATTGAGTTTGGAAAGTGTTTCGATAGTTATTCTTGAGTGAGTGAAATGATAGGACAAAAAAGAAAGAATGCTCGCGACTGGGTCGTCGAGGCAAGAAAGAAAGAATGCTCACGACTGGGTCGTTGAGGCAAGAAAGAAGAATGCTCGCGACTACGGGTCGTCGAGGCAAGATCTCAGATGTGAGATGTGTTGAACTTAGCCCTGAAAGAGATGGTAACACTAGAAGTAGCTTTGACTGTGTGAGACGTCAGTATGAGTCGAGTCTTGCATGGTCATTAGACAACTTGTACAAGGTAAAA
Source organism: Iris pallida (assembly GCA_029216955.1). Lineage (NCBI taxonomy): Eukaryota > Viridiplantae > Streptophyta > Magnoliopsida > Asparagales > Iridaceae > Iris > Iris pallida. The sequence goes on along the minus strand of JANAVB010021881.1, from coordinate 8,978 downwards.
TAAATCTGTTTCTTGAACGGCGACCCCGGCGGCCCAGGGGAACTGTTGCGATGGAGACATTCGTAGCTGTGCTGGATGACCGTACGGGTTAGGCGGGGACTTGCAGCGGAGCTAGCTACTCGCGTTGGCAAGGAGCGTCCGTCTAATCAAAAGCTCAAAAGGAGTCCATTATAGGGCTGAGCCCTAGTGACAAGTTCATATAGATGAGTCGGCATAGGCAGCGATCTGCGTGTATGCCTTTGGATTGAGTCGAGTGTTGAGTGTACTATATTAAGGAGTCGAGTTGAATGTGTATGCATAGTTTCAATACAATATTGGGCCAAAAATTTGGTTGCAACGTAGGTGACGTGCTTCGGCACGAGATGTGGCATCGAGTCTTGAGTTGTCGGCATATGAGTTGCATTGTTTGGATGTGAGTTGTCTTGAGTATAAGTCAGGAAATGCCACAAGGCAAAGTTGGTCGAGTGACACTTAACCCACAAGTTTTAATTGGGTCAGTTGATGATTTAGTAGCAAAGGGCCGCGAGGCGGCAAGGGCCGCGAGGCGGCAAGGGCCGCGAGACGGCAAGGGCCGCGAGACGGCAAGGGCCGCGAGGCGGCGATATGATTGAGTCTTATTGAGTTGTGAGGCACGGCCTCAGCAAGGGTTTATAGCACGGTCACACGAAAATGGAGTCTATCGTGTAGTTGCGTCTCTGATTTGGGCCGTAAGGCAAACACGACTTGATGGGTTAACATTGTTGGCATGAGAAGGGTCTAAAGGTAAAGTATGAGTTAACACCGTTGTCCGAAGCACGGGATGGTCTAAAGACACAAAATTGGCCAAGGCGTCGGTCCTAAAATAATCCTAAGGCAAGACTAGAAAAATAATTGATAAGAAGTGACTATGTTGCACAATGTAAATCAAACATGTTGGGTTTGTATGGGTAGGCGAGGAGCTCATTCCACTAGTACAATTGAGTACTGACACCAACATAGTTTTTATGTACAGGCACAGGTGGAAGCTCGTGGAAAGGAGCTCGCTTGGATGCGTCGAGGCATGGAGTTTCTTGGTGATTCGAAGCACGCGGCCGCATGGAGTAAAGACTTATACGGGACATAATGTATGGACGTCGCCTTCCGAAGCTTCCGATAGTTCGAGACATGTATTGAGAGATGAGAGAGAGCTGAGTGAACTTGTAATGTGAGCTTGAGTGAGCTTGAGAGACTTGTACTCTTGGCCTTGTGCCCCATTGTAATCTATATTTCAATATAAATAAAGAGCTTCTTTTGAATAACTTGTGTTTGTTCTAAATTTTTGCTGCTATTATTCAATGTCTCTGCTTGGGACTTCTGTGCGATGACCCCGTCGCAGCTGCTGAAATCGGCCATTATGGAACCCGCCTTGCACGAGAGCAATCTAGGCTCGTGCGGCATCACGCCTTAGCGAGGACGATCGCTCCTACGGGAGCGGGGTGTGACATAATGGTATCAGAGCACGACTTTACGTCCTTGGACTACCGATTGAATTCTTTAACTCCGTTATTTCCGCAAACTCTGAATTGTTGCTTCCGCAAAGTTGATATCGTTGGTGCGCTCTCTCTTAAATGTCCCACGGGATGTCCATACAATAAGTCTAACTATTTTGCAAAATATAGGAGAACAGTCTTTGACAAAACAAAAAGATGGTTCACGTAAGCACGGTTGGCTAAGTCGGGCTGGGCATATACACCAAAGTTGTGTCAACCTTAGAAAAGTCGAGTGCAGGATTCGAATTGTGACGGACGAGAATGAGTTAGACTTTATTGAGCAAATGGGATGACTATCGATAGGGGTGCTATCGAACGATGACAACGTCGGTACGATATAGGTGAGCGGGCTTGGAAATTGAGGAATGGTTCGAACAAAAAGTTGAAGAAGTGGATTTTGATTCGAATGATAGTTAAGGAATTGATAAATGACTTCATCCCTGAGTAGTGTATACGATAGCCTCAGGGATGTCAATTGATCGATTGAGGAAAATTGATGTTGTGGATGATTCGAAGGATAATAATCGAACTTGAGTTTGAATGTCGAGGAGACTATCCAGTCGGACGATAGCATCGTTCGCACGACTCGAAATTCGTTGCAAAGGATGATCGTCAGGTTATGCATATCATCGATGGTATTGAGACGTATCAAAGATCGATATACGATAACTCGGGGGCACTCTAATTCGGCGAAAGACGATCGTGCAAGTGTTATTGTTCGGTTGGACGCTATACTTAGAATTTTGATTGAGATGAATGTAAGATAAAAATGATCGTGTCTTGATGGTTACGTTGATAATCACAACGTCGACGATCTTGTCTTGTGCGAGTGCAACTCTGGCTTCGCACATACATCGCGTCGGATTTGGGGCGATCGTTTTGCGTGAGCGCTGACATGGTGATTCATGTCGCGGGAATGATCGAACTCAAAAAAATTAGGACGCGACAACTTTGATTGTCTCGACTTGTCGGTTTGATGCGAAAGAAAATTTGAGGATGTTTAGACTTGTGATTGACGAATGAATGAAACTTGAGGATTGAGTAGGTCCAATCCGCGCATCGAAAATGAACTAGTCTAGATGCAAACAAGAGTTACGTCCCGATGAGAATGATTATTCCGCGGGAGCTTTGTATGGTGATTCATGCCCGCCGTGGATAATCTGACTCGCGTGAGATCGGGGCGCAACGTATTATTGAGCTAGACGACCTCATGATCGATTACGTGAATTAGAATAGATGACTTAGAAAATGTAGAATATGAAATTTTGGTTAGCGATTAATTGTGTCATAGCGTGCTTGAATTGAGAAGGATTGATAGGCGAACTATATCGAACGTGTTTGAAGGGATAGACTATACAGGATGACTTATTGAATGAGCGATTTTGATACGTCGTGAAATTGGTTGAACGAGAGTTGTCGTAGGATGGCTTTGCTGAATGACTCAGACCCCGTACGATGAATATTGGGATGTGCGTAAGGAATCGATGCTCGAAGTTTAGAAATAGGAGTGATACGAGCTTGGGTAGAAAACTGCGTACTATCAACTTGGTTTGACCTTAGGATGGGGTCAGTATTGATATTGTTGTTTGGGAACTATGATTCTAATAACGACGGAAAGATATAGCCTAGCGGTCAGGCAGACGTCCGAGTGCGAAGTGGTAGGAATTATGGAGGCACCACTCGCGAGTCTCGGCTGACATGTACGTATATCAGGGACGCCCGAATATGTGCACGATCCGACTCTAGTGGTGATGTTGGATTCTCTATCACGAGGCTTGGCTGAAATATATGTATTTTGGGGACGCCTAAAATATGTGCACGATCCAACTAAGTGATACGTTGAATCAAGTGAGACTTGAGGAACGGAGAAGTGTCGAGGATTTTGAGATCGTAAGTTTTGAAGAAAGGATTGAGGGTAGCACGAGCGTGGCTCAGATTTGAGAAATGTATAGGAGAAATGTGTGCGAGAAACGTAGGATGTTGAGTCGAGTGATAAGTCGATAAGTGTACTCAGTTAGTTATGAGGACGAAAATTTTTCTGGGTGGTGTATGATGTAGTGCCCCGTCCCGCTCAGTCAATTGAAGGAATCGAAATGCCGACGGCGTTCGGACTTAGCCTTGCAACGGCTACTCCAAGACATCGCTCGGTCGAGACGACCGCTCGCTCAGGTGGGGTAGTTTCGGTGAACTTGTCTCATCTTTGCCTTCACATAATAAATTGCATGTTTTCAACTTGCACAAGTAGGCTTGATAATAAAAGAGACGAATCCACATAGCTAAAGGCAATAATCCCGACGGGTCGAATTGAGTTAGAATATGGAAAGGTCCAAAACGATCGTCTTAGAGTTGGTGCACGGCGTGCTTTGAAAATGACACTCAGTCCTTCGTCCCGTGACTTGGGAGAAGGAAAAGTTGGTATTCGCTACAAGCTAAGAGTTAGCCAAATTCATAGGCGTCGCCCGCACAAATGCTTCATAAAGCATGCACGGTCTCTTTGCCCAAGGCGTGGCATAGCCTCTGCTCGCCGACGGGTTGTTTTATTGCACGGCTTGTGGCATAAGTTTAGGCACCTCAAATAACTTTGTTGTTCAAAGTCAAATGCGTACACAGCACGTTCCCACGACGCAAGCCTTGATGCAGCCTTTGCTCGTCAAGTTGTTGCAAAGTAAGTTATGCAAGTTACGCCAAGCTATCAGGAGTAGTAGCAGGCACAGCCCTATGAGTTCTACGACCAGGTATAACCACATAGTCTCACGATCGTAAGGCCCATCATATAGAGTATGACTTGGGCGGTGGTGTCACATAGAGTTTCAAGTTGGTTTGAGACACGATTGCACGGATTTAGTATTTTAAGGCACGGGCCACGGTTCAGTCATTAAGTTTGGAAAGTGTTTCGATAGTTGTTCTTGAGTGAGTGAAATGATAGGGCAAGAAAGAAAAAATGCTCGTGACTGGGTCATCGAGGCAAGAAAGAAAGAATGCTCACGAATGGGTCGTTGAGGCAAGAAAGAAGAATGCTCGCGACTACGGGTCGTCGAGGCAAGATCTTAGATGTGAGATGTGTCAAACTTAGCCCTGAAAGAGATGAAAACACTAAAAGTAGCTTTGACTGTGTGAGACGTCAGTTTGAGTCAAGTCTTGCATGGTCATTGGACAACTTGTACAAGGTAAAATAAATCTGTTTCTCGAACGGTGACCCCGGCGGCCTAGGGGAACCGTTGCGATGGAGACATTCGTAGCTGTGCTGGATGACCGCACGGGTTAGGCGGGGACTTGCAGCGGAGCTAGCTACTCGCACTGGAAAGGAGCGTCCGTCTAATCAAAAGCTCAAAAGGAGTCCATTATAGGGCTAGGCCCTAGTGACTAGTTCATATAGATGAGTCGGCATGGGCGGCGATTCGCGTGTATGCCTTTAGATTGAGTCGAGTGTTGAGTGTACTATATCAAGGAGTCGAGTTGAATGTATGTGCTACAATGTTGGGCCTAAGATTTGGTTGCAACGTAGGCAACGTGCTTCGGCACGAGATGTGGCATCGAGTCTTGAGTTGTCGGCATATGAGTTGCATTGTTTGGATGTGAGTTATCTTGAGTATAAGTCAGGAAACGCCGTAAGGCAAAGTTGGTCGAGTGACACTTAACCCACAAGTTTTGATTGGGTCAGTTGATGATTTAGTAGCAAAGGGCCGCAAGGCAGCGATATGATTGAGTCTTATTGAGTTGCGAGGCACGGCCTCAGCAAGGGTTTGTAGCACGGTCACACGAAAATGGAGTCTATCGTGTAGTTGCGTCTCTGATTTGGGCCATAAGACAAACACGACTTGATAGGTTAACGTTGTTGGCACGAGAAGGGTCTAAAGGTAAAGTATGAGTTAACACCGTTGTCGCAAGCAAGGGATGGTCTAGAGACACGAAATAGGCCAAGGCGTTGGTCCTAAAATAATCCTAAGGAAAGACTGGAAAGATAATTGATGAAGTGACTATGTTGCACAAAGTAAATCAAACGTGTTGGGTTTGTATGGGTGGGCGAGGATCTCATTCCACCAGTACAGTTAAGTACTGACACCCACATAGTTTTTATGTGCAGGCACAGGTAGAAGCTCGTGGCGCGGAGCTCGCTTGGATGCGTCGAGGCACGGAGTTCCTTGGCGATTCGAAGCACGCGGCCGCATGGAGTAAAGACTTATACGGGACATAATGTATGGACGTCGCCTTCCGAAGCTTCCGATAGTTCGAGACATGTATTGAGAGATGAGAGAGAGCTGAGTGAACTTGTAGTGTGAGCTTGAGAGACTTGTAATCTTGGCCTTGCGCCCAATTGTAATCTATGTTTCAATATAAATAAAGAGCTTCTTTTGAATAACTTGTGTTTGTTATAAATTTTCGCTGCTATTATTCAATGTCTCTGCTTGGAACTTCTGTGCGACGACCCCGTCGCAGCCGCTGAAATTGGACGTTATGGAACCCGCCTTGCACGAGCGTAATCTAGGCTCGTGCGGCATCATGCCTTAGCGAGGATGATCGCTCATACGGGAGCGGGGCGTGACAGTTCCCCTGCTGGATATTCTGGAATCGTAGCCCCATGGCTACCCTAGCGGTGGTCGAGAAAATTTTCTTCTTGAACTAGGTCTTAAACTGATCCTATGTGGCCTTTCCTCTCGCGAATAACGCTCATTCCTGAACCAAACTCCTGCCAAGTCTGTCAACTGAAATCTCGCTGCCTCAACCTGGAGGTCACCCGGCAACCTAGCTCCAAGGAGCTTCCTCTCCACCGAGTCTAGCCAGTCATCTGCTACTACGATGCCTTCGGTCCCAGGAACTCCTTGGGGTTCAAATCCATGAAGACCTTGATGTTCTCCCGCTCTCTGCCGTAGCTCTACCGGGGGTGGGACCACGGTACGCTCCTCAGAACGCTCCATGCTCTGACGGAGTAAGGTGGTCTGCTCCTGTTGGGTCGTTAGGAACCCCTGGATCAGAGTGAGAAGTTGGTTCCCGTCGAGAGTGACGGAAGCCTGGACAGGTATAGTAATAGGTGGTGGTGGGAGTATCGGGTCCTGCTGGACTGTGATGTGGAAGGTGGTTGAGGCATCTGGGTTAGTAGATTTGTGGAGTGGGGGAGTGTAGTAGGTGGAGGGGAGGTGCATCGGTCACTGGTCAACCGACTGGGTAGGAAGTATGCCATTTTCAGGTGTGGCATACTGGGATAAGCAGGTGAGCACCATCTATTAAATAAAAGAACTTATAAGGACACTTTTAAGTAAACAATCATAAATGAAAATCTAATTGTAATAGCGAGCATATGATGTGATGTGTTTCCTATGTTGCAGTCCTAGTATCCTCTTGGTATTCTAAGCGTCATTTCTAGTGTTGTCTAGTTACCTTAAGTTCCTAATTGCAGGCATGCTTGGTACAATGATGTAATCAAACAATTTAGTCTTTGACCTGCATGGGCCACCACTAAAAATATGTCACGATCCGCTACCCAAATTATTGGACCGAGCCGAGCCATGTCCAGCCTACGCTTGAGATAAAACGTAGTAAGCTGTTCTAAGGATAAATAAGATCAGACCAAAGTGTGCTAACAATTCTATATGTAATAATGAGTTAGAATATATCCAAACACAAATCATCTCGTATATAAGTATGTTCCGAGTACATGGCTAAAATGTAAAACTAGATACAGGTCCAGTTACAAATACATAGTCTAATACATGACTACTCTAAAAAGTCCCAAGTAAATAACAAACTAGATGAGTTTTCCCCCCGCAGGTACATCCTCGTAAAGTATAGCCTGGTCCTCGTAGCAACTCCATAATAGGAATCACAATGCAACCTCCTCAGAAAGTATACCTACAACGTTATCCTGTCAGGACGGGAGCAAGTACTGATTCTAGCAAACTAAATATACGAAACATAAAATGAACAGGAGTGTAATAAACAGGAATTATGTTATATCATAATCTATCATGGCATCATATGTTTGTTTTAGAGTTTAAAACCGTAGCATGTACGTGATCGATCAATAGGTAAATAGGATGTACAGTGGTACATATCAATTTTCTGGAATGCACATACGTGCACTAACGGCATCGGTGTATATCCGTACATAAATGCGGGATCAGAACATACGACAAAGTTACATAAAGAATGTAACAGTGCTCGGTAAATACATACGGAGAAAGGGGGCATGATCACATACTCTACTAACAGTTTTCCATAACCCCGTGTTTAACATGTGAGAGATATAAGACTGTTCTAAGCATGGTAGGAATTGAAAATAATATAACATGTGAAGATTTAACTTGCTACCCCAAGGATCAGCATTTAACATGGTTGGATCACAGTTATTGTTATAGCAGTATGTAAAGTTTGTAGAGGTACTTGCCTCTAGCATCAAGGTAGTGAAAGAAATGCTACAGATGTCTGATGTTCATCACTGTAGAAATAATACATAAACTTAGTTTTATACTAAGTTAAACACTAGGACACTAGTTGTGCGACACGACTTTCTGACTGACACCTAGCCAATGATGACTTTAGCGTAAAAGACCAATGTGGGGTGACACAATACCTAAAATAACTTTCTAGGGCCTTTACACTATGGTAAGGTGAGGTCCAATATTGTAATACCCCAAAATCACACCACACATCGTAAGTCGTAATTAATCAATAATTAAAAAAACTTTACACTATGTTCCAATAATTTTTAGGATAGACAAAAGCTCAATTATTCATAAAATAAAGTACCATAATGATCCTTGTTAAATTAACATAAGTACCCTGAAAATGAGTTCTGTTTTCCTATTTTTATAAAATGCCAAAATTACTAATTTAATACTCAAAAAATTTAATTAAATTAGCTAAATTAACGTATTATTCAAATACAATTTTTTCCATAGTTTTACAGCAACGAAAATATATATAAAAATTTAAAAATAGCAAGTTACAATTTCTGGAAAATAATTAATTAATTATTTAATATTTTGTCCACGTATTCGAAATTGAACCGAAGTCCAGATACGGACCCAAAGTCTTGAATCAAGTCCAAGTTGACTTGTACAGACTTTGAATGAAATAGACACATTTAAGTCCACAGAACCCATGCTAGGTCTGGACTCTAATGGTCGTAATCAATTGAAATGTAAATTTTCCTATATTAATATATATATATATATATATATATTATATATATATATATATATATATAGTGAAATACATAATTCATAGAATTAAATAATAAAATAACTTGTAATTTTACAAAATAACATTTGCACAAAATCATATTTGAAATATATACATACATATATATAACAATACATTTATGTATATATATATATATATATATATATATATATAATATATATATATATTATATATATCTATATATATATCTATATAATATATATATGTATATGTATATATAATATCGGATATATCGTATATATATATATATAGAATATATTATATATATAT
>JANAVB010021880.1:0-222387 GCA_029216955.1 Iris pallida | reverse complement strand
CGCATCCACGACCATGTACCTCTACTTACTGCTAAGTCTCCTAACACGCCTCTATTAGCAGTTAGCCCTAACGCATGCGCTGGGGGGATCAACCCACACGCAAGAACCTCTATATGCTACTCATCTCACATTCTCATGGTACAACTGTGTCAAGGTATATGCGATACACTATAGATGGTAGTCCCTTAACTCTAGGTTCATGTGCAACCAAAGGATAGTAACAAAGTAAACTAATAATCACTGAGCATGTAGTAAATCAAGAACTATAATAACTGGAAATAATGAACAGTGATATATAAATAAATGCAGAGTGAATATAAACAGTATAATGGCAAGGTATCTTGCCTGATTCCGGTAAATATGAAACACCGCTCCCGCGTCCACGCCTCCGGAACCCGACACTCCTAGATAATTAATTAACTAAATTAAGTCACTACTCATGAAACTTACGATACGACTTAATTAGTCAAAGTAATGTGTTAAAATTATATTCAATCTCTCGTGGAACTATTTAGATCCATACAATCACACACAGGTTCCACAAGACATCGAAACACAGTTTTTAGGGTTTCTAACTTTTAATTAGTCGTTTATGCTCCTACTTCAATACATACTTAAAAATCATATAAAAGTCATAAAAATAATATCTAAACTAATTTTCTACAGATTTATCTCTAAAATTCTAGAATTAATATTTCTAAAGACATTTACGGCTGGTTGATTACTAAGTCAGCTAATCTACCGGAAACTCGTCCGGAATATAGTTAATGACTCAAAATTTATAAAATAACTAAAAATATATTTTAAACAGCAATAAAATATTTTATTTTATAAAATAATATCAGAGGTACAAGGGTTGAGTTATACTACAAGTTTGGGATATTCTAGGTCAGCCGGTTACCCGAAATTAGCTAGTTTTGACCTACAATTTTCTCGACCAGATTTGAGTTGCTAAAATCATGGAAAAATACTTAAAAATTCTAATTTATGTATATGAACACACATAAAATTCAGTTTCGAAAATATGTACCAATAACTCATAGTTCCTTCACAATGGGGTTAATTTTGATCCTACCGACACATGAATATTATGCCTATATTTTATGAAATATTTAAGGATGATTATACCTAACAAAAGCCATCAAAATATAATTTTTACATAATTAATAACATATTTTCTACAGAATTTTAGCAAGGGTTTTAGAAGAAAAGATTAGGGTTCTTACCAAAGATTCTTGCTAGAAAGGGTGATGATGACTTCTCTTCACCAAAGCTCCAATCTTTTCCGCTATCATCGCTTGCTAATCCTCTCTTGGTGAGTATGGGATAGTTTATAATGGCTATAGAGGATTGGATGGACGAGATGGAGTTTTTAGGGTTTGTTTTGAGGGGTTTCGGGGATGTATGGTGGAGGAGATGAGTTTTTGTGAAGGATGGAGAGATGTACAATGGAGGAGATGATGTATGAAGACAATAGAGAGTTTGTTGCTTCCAAAATTATAGAGAGGGAGAGGGTTTTAGTCGGCCAAAGGTGAGGGAGAGAAAGATTAGGATTTGGTTAAGATTTGGGATAAGTTGGTATATTTAAACGTATCCTTAAATGAATTTTAAGCAATCTAGGATTTAAATCCTATTTAATTTGATGTATTCGGCCATGGGGGGGTTGCTTGGCCGAAATTATCATGGTGGGGGTCCACTTGGCATGATTTGTTTGTTTGGTGAGTTGGCAAGTTGATTGGATTGAGGATTTAAAAAGAGGTTTTCTAATATAGAACTATTTAATTCTATCTATATAATTACACTACAAAATCTGAATTAAATACAAATAAATATATTTATTAATATTTATTAATGCCCAACATGCCTACATAGGGTTGGGTTTGGCTCGAAAGAGGTTTGGGAATGTTTGGTGCAACCGGGTCTCCTAAAAAGTCATAAAGGCTTTCTTAACTAATTAATTAAATAAAAATATAACTTGTGCCATAATTTGAATGGTTAACACGCAAGAGATTACAATATGACCATGGCATTCCTAACATGGCTAGCATACTAGTTAAAGCACCCGACTACGCTAGGCATGCCATACTTTCTAGTCGCCTTGCATATTCAAACTCAACCATGGCTATAGTCCTTTTATATAATATAAATAAGATAAAAAATAAATTAGAATTAAATAAAATCCAAAAATAATTTAAATATTATATTAAATTATAAGGGGTTTTACAGTATGTACGTATACATGATTTGTATGTATGCATGATAAGTATGTATGTATGCATTTCTATAAACTGAGTTAACCTATAACCTTTTACACACATGCATTCATACACCCTTTGACACCATGTATCCCATGTCACATACACCTATCTATCACTAAATCTGAGAACATTAACACATATCCTTTCACACACATGTCACACACACTCACTTACTCTTTTACCTCTCCTTCTTTCTCTCTATGTATATATATGTATGTGCCTATATATATAGCTTTCCTATATATATTTATGTATATGAATATGTGAATGTGAATAATATATACATTATATGACTAAGTTTGTGTGTCTTGTTAGCTTATGGCTTAGTTTTGTGCTTGGTTTAGCAAGTGACTTAGGCTATGAGTTAGTAGCTATCTTGGATACTTGATTTACATATACTTAGTTTGTTTAGACCTAGAATTGACTAACCTAGACTAGTTTGACCATTGTTGACCAAACCCTAGCTAGTTTGACCACATTAGACTATTTGTCCTAGTTTGACTAGATTGTTGACCAGAGATGACCAAGAGTTGACTTTGACCTAGATTGACTTAGACTCATGTAGATTGTATTATAATTTTAATTACCATATAAATTAAACTCTTTATAACCTGTTTTACTCTAAATAGGACTCTGTGATACCAGTTCGGACATCTATTCATATCAGTCATTCAGGGTGATAGGCGAGTACATTCTCTGATCATTTCATACTTGTTAGGATTTATATTCTTGCTCTAAATTACTTTACATTGTGCTGTCATATTATTATCACAGATTGGTACTATATGGATCTTGCCATGCGATGTTATCCCCCTCGGGGTGCATCAGATACAGTTGTCATGTACTTTTCACGAACATCTTGTATTTCATGTACACCGCTATTCATGTATACTCTTGTGCAATCTTGTACTCTCCTGATCACATGAGCAAACATGATAAAAACCTCTTGTACAAGGTAACGTAACTTGACTGGATCCTTATGTATTGATTGGGGGGTGAGTAGGAAATGGTTATGTGATCAAAATCCCATCTTGTGAAATCTTATGAAATCTTGTATGTCCATTGTACACTCACGTATGATGGAGTTACCCTTGCATTGTCCTAACCCGTTTATATAACCATCTCATGCTCTAAATCACAGGTTACTTACAGTTTTTACTTATCATGTATATAGATATTTCCAGTTATCAAATCTCTCTCGTTTTCATATATATTTCTTTACAGTCCATGTATCTTACTCATTTGCATGCTTTATATTTTCTAATATGATATGAACTGCGTGAGATATATTATGCTCGCTCCTGTCCTGACTGGACCTGTTGAAAATATTACAGATGATTACCCTGAGGACATTTTCCCTACTTGTCTTGGAGCAGGAGATAGCTTAGCTACCTTTGGCCCCGACACTCAGGAGTGATCGGGAGACTAGCTAGTAGACTTGGTTTAGTTTTCATGTTTTAGAACTTGAATTGTAATAACTTGAGATTTTAGTTTATTTGAGATATTATTATTTAGTAGTTTATATTTGTTGTTGTTTAGTCTTTAGTTATAAACTTCTATGTTATCTTATCGTTCTTAGACTGTGATTGAGATTTCATTATATCTATACTTGTCCTCCGTTCAGAGTTGAGATTTGACAAGTACACTATATAATTGCGTGAGTTGTTGATTAGATAGTAACCTAGGACAGCGTTCTACCGCCGACACTATGGCGTAGGCTGGACGTACCCACGTTCTCGTGCCCTTTCTCAGGGTGCGGGTCGTGAAGGATAGCTCCTATGGCCGACCATAAATAGGAATTAATGTTAGGTTTAGATAAAGATGGGTGGCTAAGGCTTCTCCATATGAAATCAAGTTTCAATCAAAGGCTCACAACAAAACTAGGTTTCTTATACTAATATATAACCAAAATATCTACTAACATAATATCTAGATATTATTCTAACTTAGCCATTAAGTTTCTAACATTCTAACTAAGCCTCCATGAACATCACTAACATCTAGGTTAGGTCAAAACTAGGTTAGTTTCTAATAAAAAGATTAGCACCATAATAATCAATCAAAATTTATTTTTATTTAAAGTAAAAAATGACCAAAATACCCTTAGGCAAAAATGTAGAAATAAATCACCCTAATCACATGGTTAGGCTCTAGGTCAAGTAATCTCTAGGGTTACACTAGCAGAACACCAAAATCATAATTTACAGATTTAAATAGTTTTAAATTGATTAAAAAATCACCAAAAATCATAACATGGTTTAAATCTTATTATTAAATGATTATAATTACAAAAGTTTAAAATTACCCTTATTTTAGAAAAGTGGGTGTTACAAGTCTACCCTCCTTAGAAGAATTCCATCCTCGAAATTAAAATTGGTCGTACTCCTTCTAGGTCAAACCCCCAACAATCAAGGTCGCAGCCTCTTCCTAGCAGCACACAAGATCAACAAGTAAAATATGGGTAGTAGATTTAAAATGGGTCATGTCCAAAATTTGGCTCGACCTGGGGTCTTGCGTCGAAAAGGTGTCCCCAATTCGAGTCGGAAATAAAAGTGACTCCGTGGGGTAAATCGAGATGGGGTCTTGCGTCAGGAAAGTCGTGTGATAAATATGAAGCACAAGATGGTGTGTCCGAGTAGGACACGAAGGTCATGGGTGTAGAGTGTCATGTCTAGGTCATGCATGTGAAGTTGGTTTTGAGAAAACAACTAGTCTCGTGCTCCTAATTAAAAGTCATGGCAATGTGCATATGATAATCATAATTAAAGTGGGAATGGTCAAATGGCCTAAATTGAACCGGAAGTTGCGATACAAAAGTAGTACAAGGGAACAAGTTTGAGTGGAACATAATATATCAGTATGAAGTTAATCTTGTCTACTACAAACCCATGAAGGAAGTTTCTAAAGATTTATATCTTTGACGCTCCAGAAATCAAAGCCACAGAAGGAACATTCGTCTATCTAGAATACTCTCTCAAGGGTTTCCATCTAGCCATTCTAGTCATACTACAGCACAAAACAATCACAAGGTATCAAAACACACAAACAATATGGTAGGATGCAGCAATTATCAGAGACAGGCTACGGTATAGATCAAGAACTCACCTCCAACTAGGTCGGGTGGCTGGAACCCTCTCCTGGAAACTGGGTCCTGGGTGGAGATGCAACAGTAGGACAGTGTAGCATCCTGTGTCCAGCTGATCCATAGTATAGGCACAATCCTAGTCTCTTCCTACAGTCCTCACATACGTGCCCAGACTTCTTACAGAAGGCATAGGTAGGCACTCGCTCAGCTGGCCCCTGCTGGACAGGAATCTGGACTGGATAGGCTGGTCTGGGCTGGAAGCCTGGGTACTCCTGAGGCTCTGGGTACAAGCTACTCCTCGCCCTCTTGGGGCTAGGTTCTTTCCTCAAATGTATGTAGTCCTAAAGTAATTGGATACTGAGACCCTGCTCTTTCATAAGCTCGGCCTGCAGTCTCTGTACCTCCTACACATCCTAGTGAAGTCTATAAATCTGGGCTCTATCGAGAATTGTATGGGGTACCACCCTAGGAGGCAAAAGGAGGCACTCAGTCTCAGGCTGAACTGCAGCACTCTCCTGAAGGATAGGAGATGGTGGAAAACTCTCCGGTGAGGCTGCTAACACCTCCTGAGTAATGGAAGGTGGAAGCACAATCTCGGTCTCATCCGAAAATATAACTATGCACTGGGGACAGGCTCTGGTCATGGGTGCCATTATGGAAAGATAAGGAAAACAATAAATCATCAGGGCTGTGAGGAAGTCTAACATCCTATATGAAACTGGAATCTTAAACAGCAGGGATTTAGCTACTAGGTTACCATTCCAAAGCCAGACTATACTATCAATTTCTAAGATAAGGCCTAACGCAATCATCAATTCATTGCATCATAAAGTTTTACAAAGGATTATACAAAAAACTACTCATACTCCTAAGTTAATTGAAGAAGAACAAAACTTTTTTTTGAAAAGACTGAATTAAAAGGTAGGATGATATTTTTATAAACCTTCTTGAGATAAAATCTGATAATCATATGCGTCTGTCTAAAATCATGATATTCAGAATCATCGTCATACTAGTAAGTAGGGCTATGATAACCATAGAGTCCACACTAAGGTACATACTTCTAGAATAATGGTATTTAAAATTTTTGTATTGCCGCTAGCTTGGCTATGAAAACCTTAAATTCCCACGTCCAAGAAATATATCCAAAATCAGACTGTATGTCCTTACCATGTGTGCTAATATGACTGTAGAAGACTCTAGATTCCATAACTGAGGCGACCTAGCTCATACGATTTATCTTGGTAGAAAATTTAAATTAATTTTGATTACCAAGAATCAAATTCATTAACGAACAAAGAAGATAAACAAAAACTGTTGGAATCGAATTTCGAGATAGTTTATAATGAGATTCTCAAGGGTCATCCCAGGAATCTCTCAAGTAATTCTAATTGTGATTGAGTGTCCTCTTATTCTAATACCTTACTTCCTATACTCTAATCGCAGGTGCGCAGCAGTACAACTAATCGTCGTACTACCACGACTTCGTACAAATGCAAATCTCGACTTGCATGGGCTACCACTAAAAACGTGTCACGACCCGCACCCAGTGTAGGGGCACGAAAAGTGGGTACGTCCAGTCTACGCTGCAGTGTCGACGGTAGAACGTTGTCCTAGGTCACATGCGTCTAACAATTATAAGGTACCTGTATAGTATATACTCTCCAAACGGAGGACAATATAGAAATGTACAGTTTAATCACAACTAAGGTAGAAGTACGGTAAGATAGATAGATATGATATAAAAATCACCAAATGAAATACAAACAGGAGAAGAAGTCAAAGTGTCTAAGATAACATCTCCACAAAACATCCAGAATAACAAAAAGATCCCAAATATATACCTCAATGTATCCAAATGAGACAAGACAATAAAGTAAGATAACTATTCTAGCTAACTAGCCTAGACTACTGGGGTAATGTCCTCTGCAAGGACTGGGTCCTCCTGGGAGTCCAACTCACAGGTGTCTACTAGGCCTACTCTGTAGTAGGTCGGGAAAAACTCCTCATCAGTGTCATCTATAATATTTTAACAGGTCCAGTCAGGACAGGAACGAGCACACAATCTCAACAGTTCATATAATGACAAGAATATAAAGCATGCAATAGAGTAAGATACATGAAGCGCTGAAAGAAATGTACATGAAAAGAGAGAGATAAATGTACTAAAAATATCTACTATAAGTACAGAACTACAAGTGACTAGTGATGTAGAGTACAAGAAAGACATGTGAACGGCTTGAATTTCTATATGATTACACTACTGAGTTTGTACATGACTATACTACTTTAGAATTGTTCATATGACTGCTTCTACTCCTCCGTACCCCAATCAATACACAAGGATCTAGACAGGTTATGTTATTGTACATAATTTCACATAGGGGCTCATAAATGAGTGCACATGAAGTTATACATGAGGGCTCTGTCAACATGAGATTACATGAATCACAAGAGTATACATGAATAGTGAAAGCACAGGAGTACATGATAAAAGTGAAACGCACATGACATGATGTACCCGATGCTCCCGAGGGGGATAACATCTCATGAAAAGATCCATATAGTATCAATCTGTGTTACCAACGTAAAAGCATCAAGTAAAGTAATCTAGAGCAAGAATATAAGTCCTTGCAAGTATGAAATGATCAAAGAATGTACTCGCCTGATATCTGAATGTCTACGTGAATATAGAGTCCGGAGCGAGGTATCTGACTCCTATTTAGAGCAACACAAGTCACAACATGTCCAGAAAAGGTAAACTGAAGATTACAATGCACTCTACAAGATTTCTAGGTCATTCTAGACTAAAGTCAACTCGTGGTCAACTCTAGTCAACTATACTAGTCAAACTAGGTCAATTAAGCCATTCTAGGTCTAAACCTAGTCTAACAAGTCTTTCTAGGCCTAACCAAGCTATTCTAGCAATCAAGCACAACCACAAAATAATGCAAGCCACACCAAGTATATATATATATATATATATATATATATATATATATATATATATATATATATATATATATATATATATATATATATATATATATATAAAATATATATATATATATATATATATATATATAGATACTATATGTCACAAACTCATTCACATTGTCATGTATACATATATATAGGGTGAGTTATATATGTAGGGTGACATAGAGATAGTGTCATACAAGTGTATGAACATGTAATGTGTCAACTGGTTATGTGTAAAGTGTCAATACACTACTGTCAAGGGTGTCAACATATACTAAGTGTCAACAGTTAACAGAGGGAGGGGGTTATCTCAGGAAAACATGGCAGCAGGGGGTTCTAAGTGTTCTGTGTGTAATAGAAAATATTTTAGTGTCAAGGGGGTTATGTATTCATGTTTCATAACAGCAGGGGGATATAGTGTTCTGGCAAAATATGGTGTCAACTGGTTAGGTGTACATGGCAATTGGTGTCAAACATTATAGTGTAGTGTCAAATGTATCATATACTAGTGTACATGTGTATAAGGTTAATATTTTCTGGTGTACATCAGCATGTTAGTGTCAAGAGAAACAAACCAACCTACATATACTGTATGTACTAGACAAGTATTGCATTCATGCATCACACATTATTCGAAAACCCCATCTCAGTTATAACATGTATCAGAAATTACATTGCATAATATATCAGCATTGCTCGAAAACCTCATATCAGTCCAAAACGATCATCACAATGAACCCATATATGTAAACATGATTCTTAGACATATTCCTATGTTAAACATTTCAACTTATCAATTAATTTACAGTTAATTAGCAATTGAAATCTCAGAAATTACTCAAAATAGTACATAGTATCAGAACTCAACAAAAACCTTAAATTAACATTTCGAAACCCAATCAAAGGCCAAATTAGTGTGTGATAATATGTCGTGTACATGTTGTTTCACAGGTCATCTCGTATCCAAACAATTGAACACGAGGTGACCAAACAACTTAAAACACATACAGACACACATTGTACTGCACTGCCTCGTGCGGCCAGTACGTGAGCTCGTGAACAAGACACGAGTCACGACACGTCTCATGCTCGAGTCCACACGTAGCCCACACATAGGCCTACACAAACGACACAACACGAGATACTCACGACACGTGTTTGTGTGATACGACACGCGTATCAGACACAAGTTCACGCGCGTTCTGTCGCAGTGCAAAATTAATACACTCACGATTTCATGTCCGACATGACACGAGACACCATAAAACTTTAGGGACACGTTCGCAGACATTGCCCCTATGTGTCCCTTGAGTTTCGTCTTATCTCGTTGCGTGTCGTGTCCGCTGCATGCCTCGAGCAGCAGGACACGGCACGAGGTCGTGTGCGAGCGTGTTCGTGTCCAAATTGGACACGAACACAGCACAAAAATCAACTCAGTGCAACACGAATCAAAAAGACACATATAGATCTACAAAATCATTCAAATAGATTTTAAAATTAATAATAAAAATCCCTTTGGGGCATTTCAGCAAACACAGTATATTGGACACTGATATGTGTCCGATACGTACATCAAAACAAGTCCAATTCCTACCAAACTCACTCTACAGCGAGGGGACGCCTAGATGGATGCAACTACAAAAAGAAATCAGGAATTCATTAGGGTTTGTAGTGATTTACCTATTGAGAGTCAATCTTAATGAAAAGGCTCCTAAAATAAGATGTTTCCTCCAAGTGTTATGGCCAAATGCTCTTCAAATCCTTACTAGCAAGCCTCCATTAGCCTCCACTTCTGAAATGAATCCCAATGCAAGTGAGTAGTCTCAATTTGAACTCAATTTGGATAAAGGGGGAGGAAATTAGGGAAGAACAATATTAGGGTTCTTGTAGGTATTGAAAAGAGGCAAGGGTTCTTAAGTATGATACTTATAGGGGGATAGCTCCTATGGCCGGCCGCAAATAGGAATTAGGGTTAGGTTTAGATGAAGATGGGTGGCTAAGACTTCTCCACATGAAATCAAGTTTCAATCAAAGCCTCACAACAAAACTAGGTTTCTTATACTAATATCTTACCAAAATATCTACTAACATAATATCTAGATATTATTCTAACTTAGCCATTAAGTCTCTAACATTCTACTAAGCCTCCATGAACATCAGTAACATCTAGGTTAGGTCAGAACTAGGTTAGTCTCTAATAAAAAGATTAGCACCATAATAATCAATCAAAATTTATTTTTCGTTTAAAGTCAAAAATGACCAAAATACCCTTAGGCAAAAATATAGAAATAAATCACCCTAATCACATGGTTAGGCTCTAGGTCAAGTAATCTCTAGGGTTACACTAGCAGAACACCAAAATCACAATTTATAGATATAAATAGTTTTAAATTGATTAAAAATACCAAAAATCATAACATGGTTTAAATCTTATTATTAAATGATTATAATTACAAAAGTTTAAAATTACCCTCATTTTAGAAAAGTGGGTGTTACAGCTTCATATCTATATGGTTATGACAAGTTTATTATTTGCAGTATGGACAATAAGGGAAGAAACTGGGGCTATAGTCCACCAAATAAAAATTGCATAACCGATAAAATTATGTGACTCATATCCTCTATCATGATATCTATGGTGATTAATTATAGAAAGTACTGCTTGTAGTGCCTCGCTTCCGATAGGTGATGGACTCCGTAATATGTTTGCGCCGAGTCAGATCGGTCGGGAACTTAGATGGCCATCTGACTCGATCGCTGAGCTTGGTAAGCGATAACACCTTGTGGCATCGATCAAATCGATTTGGACGAATGTTACAGAATCGATCCAACTAATGGAACGGCTTCAGTTGGAATAAGTCCTAGATGCAGCAGGTTGCGTCTCGACGAGTGAGCTCTATATAAGAGTTCCTTCGACAGGATCGGACTGCTGTATGGTTTTCTTGGAGTTTTTTTCGCTTGGTTTTGATGAATGTATTTTCGTATCATTTTTTGAATGCACTCTACGAATTTTGAAACAAATGATTAAAGAAGGAATTCTGACCAAGTGTTGGTGCCAATACAGGAGCTCGCGTAACTGAAGCTTGAACGTTGTGAAGCGCTTAGACTCTCGGCACGATCAAATACTTGGTGGGTGGTTCGGCCCCTTCTTTTCTACTCTGTCCCACAAACGAAATTCTTTTGCCTCAAACTTATTCAAATCGACGATGTCAAGTTAAATGCATTCCAATCCACTAAGATCAAGAACACAAAAAAAATGTATCGATTTAGAGTAAATTACTCTAAAAATATAAGTTTCACATCGAAAAGAAAAAGTTTAAGGTTCTAGAAAAGATAGACTATTTCATGATCTGCAAAATGAAATGATAAAACGTTTGTTGCGACAAACAGTGCCTCGGGAGAATTTGGTGCCTATGGGACGCTAAATCGAAAGTACGGCTTTGGGAAAAATGATTTAGTTGCATGAGTTGAGAAAAATGATAATACTGCTTAATAATGTCCATGCTATGTAATCCGTTTCATATGATAAATTGTTTTTGCATTTGCGTAGTCATGGACAACTTGTGTACAAGGGTTTCCTCGAAGCGGTATCTGGGACATCAGAACCGAATCGACTTAGGGGCAATTTGAGATTTCATGCTTGGCACGAGGCATTACGGGACCTCTAGCTAGGCTAGCAACCTAATCTGATAGGGTGCGTCGTAATGCCATGATGAATAGTCCCTCATGGTGATTAACACCGATGACCGCATATAAAATAGCATGCTCACCTATTGTCTTATACAGGTAGAAATTATAATCTCTGTTTTTATACAGGGACAAGCACGACCATGGTAAGAATGAGATAAACTGCTATAATTTTTGTCTGCTTTACTATTTCAAATGGAAGGCTATCAATATGAACTGAATTCATTTAGTTCTAAATAGAAAGAAAACTCCAATGCATGTCTACCTTAATGAATCGGAGTCGGTTTAGACGAGTGGGTTCGTCATGTCCACTTAGAAAGTGTGCTAACCCCCTCTCCCAACTCCCCAAGTGTTGTAGGAGCTCTAGACTGAAGCTGAAGTTCGGAGAGGCCTTTTGAAGCTCTTCATATTCTGAAGTATTTTGAAGCCAATTCATCGAAAGCTTATGTATAAAATGGTGAATGTATGGAACGACAAGTATTAGTTCAGGCAGCTTGTCGAGTATTTTCTTTTGTTTCAATCAATGTAGCCGCAACGACATCCAATGTAATTATGACTTGCACTTCGTTGCAAGTTATGAATGAAAAATAGCATATTTCTATCTTCCTATACTCATGTTCAATTACTCTGAGATTTGTGAAGTTTCAACTTGATGTTTCAATTAAGAATGATCAAATGTAATGTTCTTGCCTTGTATGAGTGAAATTCCAGACTCGTACGGCATCACGCCTTAGCAAGGATGATCGATTCGACATAATAGGAATGGGGACGAATGGTCCGTCAAATCGGGGTGTGACAAATTGGTATCAGAGCACAATTATGTTTTCTCGAATTTTTGAAAGATATTTCATTTTGGAATGTTCGTTGTGATTGCTCAATTGAATGCTTGTGGACATGCGACATGAAATAAAAGTTCCATACAGATAAGCCCGTAGATATTTTTGAAAAATACTAACGGATTTACTTTGTTTTGTAGGAATGACTAAAAAAATAAAAAGAATCCCAGCACAACAACCAACGTTGCAGATAGTTTGTCGAGTTCAAAGGACGCTAGCCCTAGCGAGACTACAACAGAGAGAATTATGCAATTGATGGAGCTGCAACAGCAACAACTTCAGCTGTAAATTAAAGCCTAATTTGGTATGCAGCAGAAACAAATGGACGACCTAACGCAGATCGTAAGCAATATGGTAGGCAACGCCAAAGCAACAGTTGTGGCATCCGAAGAGAGGAAAGATGTTCCAGAGGAAGTCGAGGAAGAAGTTCAACCACAAACGATGAACTCTTCTTCCTTGTTCAAAGCAAGGAAGTTCCGCAAGATGAACCCGCCTAAGTTCAATGGTCAAGCAGAGCCTGATGTGATTGTGGGATGGCTCGCAGAGATTGAGGACTTATTTAACCTTTTCGGCATCGAATGGTCCCAGATGGTAGCATGGCGACTGTATAACTACAACTGAGGGCTTACGACTGGTGGGCAGCTAAGAAACAGGAAATCTATGAAGAAGCCGATATCGACGCCCAGATTTCTTGGAAGATGCTCAAGAAAGCTTTTCTTGAACAGTATGTTCCTCGTGCCATCCGTCGGTAGAAAAGGGATGATTTTATGATGTTGAGGCAAGAGAATATATCCGTTGAATATTATGATGCAAGCTTCTCAAAACTTGCAAAATTTGTCGGCGCCTTCTTGTCCAACAAAAAAAAATGGTGCAAGCATCTTCAACAAGGCCTGAATGATGAACCGCGTAGGAACGTCATGAACCAGCGATGCCAAACTTATCGTGAATCCTATGAAGCCGCA
The DNA here is from genome assembly GCA_029216955.1 of Iris pallida. Taxonomy (NCBI): domain Eukaryota; kingdom Viridiplantae; phylum Streptophyta; class Magnoliopsida; order Asparagales; family Iridaceae; genus Iris; species Iris pallida. The sequence goes on along the minus strand of JANAVB010021880.1, from coordinate 208,577 downwards.
CTTGATAGCGAGCGGATCTTTGGCCGTATGTCACAACGAACAATACCGGTTGTCCGTAATAATTTTAACAAATGTCCTAACAATGCGGGAGGCTCAGGAGTAGTAACCAAACACATTTGAAAATCGAGGATCCTGTAACGGAGTACGGTGCAACAAGTATGGCAAAAATAGACAACAAATATTTCAATACATGGTGTCTAGATGCTTCAGATGTTGTAAGATAGGTCATAAGTCTTATGATTGTCTCTAGGGGAGAACGAACCCCCCAAGAAATGTTCTGAATCCATACAGAAACAATGCTCCAAATTAAAATAGAGCACCTACACTATAAGGCACAAATGCGGTGCCAGTGAACCCGCAGAATCAACGCCATGGAACGTAAGGCCGAGTCTATGCATTGACTCGGGACGAGGCATTCGAATTCGATACTGTTGTAACAGGTATATTACTCTACAAAAATATACTGCTCGAGTACTATTCGATTCGGGTGCAACGCATAGTTTTATATCTGCTAATTATGCGAAAGAAAATAAAATTATAATGCAATCACTAGATATGAACATTAGCGTTAGCACTCCATCAGGAGTCGATATGCCTGCGAGCTTTATTTGTAGGAATGGCCATATTTGCATCGGGAGAAGAAATCTATCCTTGGAAACTGTCGTACTAAATATCAAAGAGAACGACATAATCCTGGGCATTGATTGGTTCGGCGCTTGTCATGCAACAATCGAGTGTGTAGAGAAGAGAGTTGAATTTCGTATTTCTAGCGAGACAGAGTTATCATATTTATGCGGTACGGTCTCGAAGATGGCCATGGTGGTATCGGCAATTTCGGCGAGGCGTATGCTGCGTTCCGGCTGTGCGGGATACTTGGCATCAGTTCGAGATATGCGAAAAGATAATACAGACACAGTGCAGACTGATGTTGTGGCAAATTTTCTTGACATTTTTCCTGATGAGATGCCAGGATGCCGCCGGATCGAAAAATAGAATTCAGTATCGACACCTTCCCGGATACATGGTCGATATCAAAGCGCCTTGTCGAATGGCTCCAGCAGAACTGAATGAGCTGAAGGTGCAATTACAAGAGTTGCTAGACCGCAAATTTATTCGCCCTAGCGTCTCTCAATGGGGAGCTCCCGTACTGTTTGTGAAAAAGAAGGATGGATCGATGCGGCTATGCATCGACTATCGTGAACTCAATAAGGCGACCGTGTGGAACAAGTATCCTTTGCCACGAATCGATGACTTGTTTGACCAACTGCAAGATGCGTCAATATTTTCAAAAATCGATCTTCGTTCAGGCTATCATCACATGAAGATCAAGTCCGATGACGTATCGAAGTACCTTTCACAGTCGATATGGTCATTATAAATTCCTAGTCATGTCGTTCGGTTCGACGATATCCTTATCTACTCGAAGAATCGAGAAGAGCACACAGAGCACTTGAAGACGGTATTCCAGACTCTGCATGAAAATAAATTATATACCAAACAGAGTAAATACGAGTTCTGGATGAGTAGTATGACGTTTCTCAGACATGTAATCTCTGCCGAAGGCGTCACGGTAGACCAAGAGAAGATTAAAGCGATGGTAGATTAGAAACGACCTACCTCGGCTAGCGACAATTAGAGTTTTCTGGGCTTAGCAGGTGTCACGACCCGTACCCTAAGTAGGGGTACGAGCACGTGGGTACGTCCAGCCAATGTCGCAGAATCGGCGGTAGAACATTGTATAGGTCGTCTATAATATACAACATCTAGACATAATATAAAGGTACCTATCATCTCCGTACGGAGGTATATAATGTCACAACTCAATCACAAGACATCTAAGGAAGATAGCACAAAATATGAAAGATATGATAGAAGGAAAATAATAGGAATAGATGCAAGATCCCACACAAGTTTAGTGTTCAAAACATAACAAAAGATCCCAAAATAATAAGTATACTACAAGTCTCAAGTACTAGCTGGATTGCAGTCCAGTCAAGCCTAACTATTCTAAGTCTAAGCAGGCGGTGCATCCTCAATGGGTACCGGCTCCACATGGATGTCCATGTAGTACTCACCGTCTATGCCAAACCCATAGAAGGTCGAGCAATCAACATCTATATCATCTGTAAACATCAATGGGATTATCCTGTCAGGATATGAGCAAGTACAAAACACTAACAGTAGTTCCATATGAATTGACAAATTTTATAAGAGACAATCATAATAAAAATAAGATAAAATATCAAGACAGGAAATATAAACAGGATATGTAAACTGGATATCATGTCATGGTATAAAATACAGAAATATAGAATGTAGCAGGGATATATGATGTATAAACATAAACATAAACTGTGTCATGAGATATTAGAGCATTATGTGATCGGCTTGGGTCAAGATCAGGTTGTACCATCTGACTGACTATGAACAAGAACAACAAGAACTCTGGGTCAGGCCAGCCAGCATGGAAAGCTATGAACAAGTAGGGTCAGGCTTTACCCTACATGAAGTAAGGGTATAGCTATGAACATGTATAGGAATACAAGTATGGTATTGATCACATAACCACTAACAACTCCTCATCCCTGAGTAGTATCACGGATCCGGATATGGTACGTCATGACACGGGATTCAAAAGTAGGGGCTAGCCCACTCCCAAATTGATGTCTATACAAGTATAGAAAACAAAAATATTATGTACCAATATACCAAAAAAGTCCAGGAATAATATCTCGTGACAAGATCTGACGTATACTAGTCCGTGAACCATCGTGTCGGGAATCAAGTAAGACACTACAACTGAATCGGATATTGCAGATATCAAGACAATAAAAACTATCAGTAAATATACTCGCATGCGGTCTTGAGCTGTCTGTAGCACCCAGTTTCCCAAATGAGGGTAATTTTGAAATTTTGTGTTTATAATTATTTTAATAATGATATTTAATTCATGATATGATTTTTGGTGATTTTAAATCATTTTAAAATTATTTAAATCAATGACTTGTGGTTTTGACGTTTTGCTAGTGAAACCCTAGAGACTGTTTGACCTAGAGCCTAACCATGTGATTATAATATTTTAATGTCATTTTTGGCCTAAGGATATTTTTGCATTTGACCTCTTTGAATTATTTTGATATTATTTTATTATTTATGATATTGTTTTGGGGTTATTTGAGTCGGGTTCGAATTTCAACTCAATCCGACTTGAAACGGGGACCCGGGGGTAGTTTGACTCTAGTGGGACCCACACACTAGTTAGTCATGGCCACATGATATTAAATTTAGTCCACATGATAGAAATATTTTAGTTAGAGGTTAGACTAATTATTATGGATAAGGTTAGTGTGATTAGAGATTTTAGAATGACTAATTTAGCCCCAACCAATTAGCCCTTTCCTAATACTCATAGAATAGGTTAGTAGGGGCATTTTGGACCTTACCATAATAGGACAAATAGCCCCATATGTCCAGCCACTTTGGGAGAGGATAGGCTCAAGTTCATTTCATTATTCTCATCCACACTCTCTCTCTCTTGTTCTTCCCCAAATTCCTAGAGAACAATCCCTAGCAATTTCTCCACCAAATCCTTCCATTTTGCCACCAAATCTTCTTCTTTCCTTCTCCATTCTAGCCAAGGAGGAAGCTACCCAAGTTTGGGAGGATTCGGAGCTCGTTCGTGTCCTTTTGGAATCTCTACGTGTCGGTGTCGCTCCGGGAAGGCATTTCTTCGATTCGATCTACCGGAAGGTATAAATCCCTTCTCCTTTTCATTTCCTCATGCATATAGGTCTATTTTGAACCCATAGGAATGACCCCCATGGTTGTATCTCCATTTGTGTCCATTTCGTATCCATTTGGAGGTCATAGAAGTGTCCTTTGTGTTGTGGTTGTGTCCATGTGGGAAAATCCCAAATTTGGACACACTATGTGTTGTTGTTATGTATGAATGAATTATTATATGTTTAATCTCATATTTTTGTAATGGAGATGTGTTCTACAGTGTCTCATATATATATATTAGTGTAGAGAGTGAGTTCTTGATATATTATGTTATATACTTGTGTTCTTTTGTCTCAAACTACCCAAATCCGTCATAATTTTTATCCACGTTTTTAATTTCAGCCCTAACTTAGAAATGACATAACTTCTAGCTCAAAGCTTGGTTTAATCTTCCATTTTTTTTAAAATAAGCGTATTGAAGTTAGCTTTCCAAAAACATATATTAATAGGTCTAATTCTTTCTGTAACTTTCTGGAGAATTATTTGAGTGTAAGCTGTATGAAAGACAAACGCGTTCTCGGTGTTTTTGCGATTCCGGGAGCTTCCGGAAACGAAAACGCAATCCGTTTGAAGTTTTGGAAAGCTAACACATAGATCTATAAAATACTTTAATCCTAGATTTTAGTTCATGCTGAGATGGTACAGTATTGATTATTAGTAGGAGTTACTATTCGGCATATGCATTTTGTGCACCCTTGTGTATAATATAATGTTCTATTTGATTTTAACCCATGTTAATGTATATACATTATATAATTAAATAGAGAATGCAAGCATGAGTAAATGTTTAAATAAATGATGTATGAGGTATAAGTATCATATCTAATGTAAGCATGTATAAGTATGGCTTGTAATGAATATGTAGGTTCCATAGTATGTAATGTATGGTGCATATAGTGGTACAAGTGAATAAATGAATAATGAATGAATGCAAGCATGAAGGTAATGTAATAATAGATGTAATATATGCAATATACAAGTTAATGAGATATAATGTTCTATGTTAACACAAATCCTATATTATCTCATGTACCCCCTTACACTATGTTGACACTATCACACTTGACACATTGTTCACTTACACTTTGACACTCTTTGATATGTATACACTATTTATGCCTATTTAACCCTCACTTGCCCCTTTGCCATGTTCACATACACACACATAGCCTCTTAAATAGGTATTTATGAATATAGTTAACTTAGCTATGTATGTATATTATATATATGTTAGCATATTGTGTTGTAATATATAAGTTTATATAACCATTTGAAATGCCATGATTATAGACCTAATGTTGAATACCAATATATGCGTGTGTATATATGTGTAGACATATATAGCTTAAAGTAATAGATTACCTAGTGTATATCCAATGTGAATTCTTGCCTATTTGTGTATTGAATAATTGCATGCTATATAGAGTTGGGTGTATGTTGGCTTGTATAGCCTTGTATTGATGTGTGCTTGCTAGAATAGTCTTGGTTAGGCCTAGTAAGACTTGATGGGTTAGGACATGACCTAGTTTGACCAAGTTTGACTAGTGCAGTTGACCAGAGTTGACCAAGGGTTGACTTTAGCCTAGTTTGACCTAGATTCATGTAGAATGCATTGTAGTGCTTTATATTACCCTTCTGGACATGTTGTGACTTGTGCTGTTCTAATTAGGAGCCAGACACCTCTCCTCGAATAGTATATTTACCTTGAACATTCAGATATCAGGCGAGTACATTCTCTGATCATTTCATATCCTATTTAGAATTATTTTCCTGCTTTAAATTACTTTACTTGATACTGTCACGTTAGTCACACGGATTGGTACTATATAGATCTTTTCATGAGATGTTATCCCCCTCGGGAGCATCGGATACAGCATATTTTGTGCGTTTCACGAATCATCACGTATCTCTATGCTTCCTCTGATTCACGAATCGCTTGTGACACATGTACTCTCATGTTCACAGAGCCATCATGAATCATCTTCATGTATCACTCATTCTATGAGCCATGTGGAGTTTCACGAATCTTAACATAACTTGAACAGATCCTTGTGTATTGATTGGGGATGGGAGAGTAGAAATAGACATATGAATATTATCCAAGTAGCTGTAGTCATGAATCACTCTCTTAGCTGTAGTCATGAATCTCCTATGCCATTCACATGTTTATATTTTACTCTGACTCACTAGTCACTATTAGATCTCTACTTATAGTAGATATTTCTATTACAGTTCTCTCTCTCTGTTTATATACTGTATTTCCTTCAGATCATGTATCTTACTTTACTGCATGATTATATTTTCTAACCTGCTATGATCTGTTGAGATGTACTGTGCTCGCTCCTGTCCTGACTGGACCTGTTGATAAATTTTACAGATAGCCTGGAGGTTGCCTACTAGCCTAGAGGAGATAGTAGAGGTTGCATAGATAGCTAGGGTTTTTGTTTATAGTTTATTTTCAGTCATCTTGAGTTGTATTTATGGATTACTGTATTTGGGTTTTGAGATGTATTCTGAGTTTGTATCTTAGACACTTAGACTTCTATCTGTTGTATCTCTTTTCGATTTCATGTTTTATCTATCTTTCTTTATGCTCTACCTTAGATGTGATTGAGTTTACATTCTGCTATGTCACCCCCATTCGGGAAGTATAAACTGTTTAGTCTTATACTGTTAGATGCATTGAGACCTAGGACAGCGTTCTACCGCCAACACTGCGGCGTAGGCTGGGCGTTGTTACGTTCTCGTGCCCTAACTCTAGGGTGCGGGTCGTGACACTTTTTTAGTGGTGGCCCATGCAGGTCGAGATTCGCATTAGTACGATTTCGTAGTAGCGCAACGACTTAGTTGTACTACTACGAGCCTGCTATAGGATATATAAATTAAGGTGTTAGGATGAGAGGATACTCAATCACTGTCAGGATTCCTTGAGAGATTCCTGGGATGACCCTTGAGAATCTTATTTTGAATTCCGATTTAAACTCCTTTTCCTTATTTTGATTCACCTTTTTTCTTGATTTGAATTTGATTTTGTGGATTCATTGTAGAACTTTGAATCCTGGTATTAGTTGATGATTTTGATAAAATTTTGTAGTTGTTGATTTAATTTTGTATTTAGATTAATATTTTCAAATCCAAGGTACTCAATCACACTTAGGATTCTTTGAGAGATTTTTGGGACGACCCCTGAGAAACTCATTTTGAACTTCAATTGGAATTCCTCTTGTTTGGATTCACCCTCATTCCTTGATATTGAATTTAAGCTTGATGGGTTCCTCTCGTTTGAACCGATGAGAAGGAACATATCTTCATTATTCTTTCTCGCCATTATTCCCTTGCATTCTTATTTACCTCTTATCTTAAACTCTGTCTCATTATATTAATTACCCATATCTTGTCATCCCTACCAGATGTACTTCGAAACCCTTGAATCTTCGTATCTTTTGCATGGGGAAGGCTAAGGAAGTGACGTAAATTATGTAGCTCAGAGAAGACGTAACTGGTTATTTTATGATGATCTAAAGGAAATCAAATGTGGAGTGTTCCATATGGAAACTTGAGATAGAAATGTGGTAAAGGTCTCGAATAGAATAAGGAGATGTGTACTGCCAATCTGGAAACAATTACATTTAGAGAAATTTTGGGGTTATGAGATAGTTTATAGGTGTATTCAAAACTAATGAGGATATCAGAGGTCAACCTAGTTTTGAGAACTTAGAAAATCTTGGTTATTGATTCTGGGGAAAATTTTTACTTTGAGGCTATGTAGAAGGTTAGTAATGGAAAAGAAAAGTTAATTGTGTTTAATAAGGATATTAAACAAGATGTTGCGAGGAAATGACTAGGGATAGAGAGAGCACAAAGTTATAGAAGTTTAGAGATTGTTGTGAAATATTTTTAGGAGAATAATATTCAAGGGTGTATGTCGAAGAAAATACGGAAGTTGATTTTATGATGAAAGATAAATTTTGTAAGGCCTAGAGATTTAAATTAAATAATACGAGGAGAACAATTTGAACAAGTTCAAGGAATTCGTAAACGGGATTTAGAGGTTTTGGGTCAAATTTAAGACAAGGTGAAAGAACTTGGAAATTTGAATAAATGGTTAATGTTGATTCCTAAATGTGAGGGTTGTGCTTCAAGAGTGATGTTTGGAAATTGGGAATTGCCTACGGTAGTCATGGTAAGGGTTTAAGTAAAGGTTAAATTTTTATATGGAGACTGGTGAGGTAAAGATATGATTGGCAAGTTATGACCAGATGAACTTAAGAGTATCAGAAGCAGATGACTAACTCGATCTTCATTATTTTTGTGCATTAATTACCACCTCTTGAACTCCCACTTTCTAATTGAGATCCTTGACGTTCCTTATAGTGACTTTGATATTCGGAATGTAATACTAGTTGTTACCCTCCAACAAATCTTATATGCAAGACCTAGACGAGCTCACCTTCGTGTAGGTATATCATGTCCCACTAAAACCCGTCTTCTTGTACTCTATTTTCTTGATATAATTTTTTGGTCAACTGGCTAAACTATAACCTCTACCATTATACTAAATTTCTTCTTATTTCAATTAGAAACCCAGGCTTGACTCAATTCTTTCGACCCGACATGTGATGGTGTTCTGCTTGTTTCCTTAGATGCTTAACCTTGTACCTTATCTGATTACTTGACCCGTTGGTTAAGAAACTTGGACTATGTAATTCCTTTCATCATTACCACCCTTATATCTTGTGCTGCTAAATTAGCCTTAGTTTTGCAAGCTTATCTATTTTCGAGCTTGGTCATGACATATTTTATTGGGTGGCCACCCACTAACATATTGTCTAATCAGAACCGGTACATGATGGTCTGATCAACCTATTGCACTTTGGTTCGCTTTTTCATGTATCAATCTACGAGATGGAGACATAGTTAAACTTGACACTAGAGTCTCATTCGCGACAGCCTTGACAATTTTTCTTGAAATCTTTTCATCGCCTATGAACCTCGTATTCGTACTCAGTCGAATTAAATTTAATCATGACCTGAACCTCCATCATTGGATGCTCGTGCTCATACTTTGATTTCATTGATTTCCCTTCTTGCCCAAGTCTCGTTTTATCCCAAAATTGATCAACTTAGATCGTGTCAAGACAAAAATCTATTTGTGATTTGTTGTGCCTAAATTTTTAATTTTTGCCATTTTATGGAATAGTAACCTTTTAATAATTTCTTAGTTGCTTGTTAATGACCAATTTTTATATAGGATGGTAGACAGCCCTACAACCTTGATGATTGTTGTTCCCTTACCTTCCCAATTAGGACACCCTAGATTGTTTGTGTGTTGATACCATAGTACTGTTTTGAACTAGAATGATTAGTGTACCTAGGTGAGACTTCCAACTGCTACGGTATGCCCTGACCTTGTATACTATTCCTTCAAATTGCATGATTTAGATAAAAAAAAAATTAGACCTTGATTGTTGGGAAATAGGGACGTCACTCCATTGGTATCAGTTGTAGATATATATGGGTTAGTCCTTGATGTGGGGATGTGTGTCTATAAACATGTAGCTTAGGAGATTTAGGAGAGATTATAGTATCAGCCTTGATAGGATGTACTAGTCTTTTGGTGAGTATAAATGTGTTATGAGAGATAGGGGCCTATATGTCTTAGTAATGCATCGTTCCTATGGTAATAGAATGTATTAATAGATGGTTAATAGGAAGATAATAGTTTGAGCATACCTATAGCCTATGATCAGTTCATTTTTATCCTTAGTTAAGACCACTTTAAAATAGGTCCAGTCCCTTGGATATAGGTTCCAGTCCATATTTTATTGAAGTTCCATTACCGCCGTACAGCAGAGCAGTATTGGAGGTATTCCTAGATTGACACTTTTTAGATGTCCATTTATTATTCCAGTGTTAGGAAGTGTTACCTTAGATATTGGGTAGGTTAGAGGCTCTAGAAGGAGTACTATCGATCTTAAATTTCGAGGACGAATTTTTTCTAAGGTGGGTAGAGTTGTAGCACCCAGTTTTCCAAATGAGGGTAATTTTGAAATTTCATGTTTATAATTATTTTAATAATGATATTTAATTCATGATATAATTTTTGGTGATTTTAAATCATTTTAAAATTATTTAAATCAATGACTTGTGATTTTGACGTTTTGCTAGTGAAACCCTAGAGACTGTTTGACCTAGAGCCTAACCATATGATTATGATATTTTAATGTCATTTTTGGCCTAAGGATATTTTTGCATTTGACCTCTTTGAATTATTTTGATATTATTTTATTATTTATGATATTGTTTTGGGGTTATTTGAGTCGGGTTCGAATTTTAACTCAATCCGACTTGAAACGGGGACCCGGGGGTAGTTTGACTCTAGTGGGACCCACACACTAGTTAGTCATGGCCCACATGATATTAAATTTAGTCCACATGATAGAAATATTTTAGTTAGAGGTTAGACTAATTATTATGGATAAGGTTAGTGTGATTAGAGACTTTAGAATGACTAATTTAGCCCCAACCAATTAGCCCTTTCCTAATACTCATAGAATAGGTTAGTAGGGGCATTTTGGACCTTACCATAATAGGACAAATAGCCCCATATGTCCAGCCACTTTGGGAGAGGATAGGCTCAAGTTCATTTCATTATTCTCATCCACACTCTCTCTCTTGTTCTTTCCTAAATTCCTAGAGAGCAATCCCTAGCAATTTCTCTACCAAATTCTTCCATTTTGCCACCAAATCTTCTTCTTTCCTTTTCCATTCTAGCTAAGGAGGAAGCTACCCAAGTTTGGGAGGATTCGGAGCTCGTTCGTGTCCTTTTGGAATCTCTACGTGTCAGTGTCGCTCCGGGAAGGCTTTTCTTCGATTCGATCTACCGGAAGGTATAAATTCCTTCTCCTTTTCATTTCCTCATGCATATAGGTCTATTTTGAACCCATAGGAATGACCCCCATGGTTTTATCTCCATTTGTGTCCATTTCGTGTCCATTTGGAGGTCATAGGAGAGTCCTTTGTGTTGTGGTTGTGTCCATGTGGGAAAATCCCAAATTTGGACACACTATGTGTTGTTGTTATGTATGAATGAATTATTATATGTTTAATCTCATATTTTTGTATTGGAGATGTGTTCTACAGTGTCTCATATATATATATATTAGTGTAGAGCGTGAGTTCTTGATATATTATGTTATATACTTGTGTTCTTTTGTCTCAAACTACCCAAATCCGTCATGATTTTTATCCACGTTTTTAATTTCAGCCCTAACTTAGAAATGACATAACTTCTAGCTCAAAGCTTGGTTTAGTCTCCCGTTTTTTTTAAAATAAGCGTATTGAAGTTAGCTTTCCAAAAACATATATTAATAGGTCTAATTCTTTCTGTAACGTTCTGGAGAATTATTTGAGTGTAAGCTGTATGAAAGACAAACGCGTTCTCGGTGTTTTTGCGATTCCGGGAGTTTCCGGAAACGAAAACGCGATCCGTTTGAAGTTTTGGAAAGCTAACACATAGATCTATAAAATATTTTAATCCTAGATTTTAGTTCATGCTGAGATGGTACAGTATTGATTATTAGTAGGAGTTACTATTCGGCATATGCATTTTGTGCACCCTTATGTGTAATATAATATTCTATTTGATTTTAACCCATGTTAATGTATATACATTATGTAATTAAATAGAGAATGCAAGCATGAGTAAATGTTTAAATAAATGATGTATGAGGTATAAGTATCCTATCTAATGTAAGCATGTATAAGTATGGCTTGTAATGAATATGTAGGTTCCATAGTATGTAATGTATGGTGCATATAGTGGTGCAAGTGAATAAATGAATGATGAATGAATGCAAGCATGAATGTAATGTAATAATAGATGTAATGTATGCAATATACAAGTTCATGAGATGTAATGTTCTATGTTAACACAAATCCTATATTACCTCATGTACCCCCTTACACTATGTTGACACTATCACACTTGACATATTGTTCACTTACACTTTGACACTCTTTGATATGTATACACTATTTATGCCCATTTAACCCTCACTTGCCCCTTTGCCATGTTCACATACACACACATAGCCTCTTAAATAGGTATTTATGAATATAGTTAACTTAGCTATGTATGTATATTATATATATGTTAGCATATTGTGTTGTAATATATAAGTTTATATAACCATTTGAAATGCCATGATTATAGACCTAATGTTGAATACCAATATATGCGTGTGTATATATGTGTAGACATATATAGCTTAAAGTAATAGATTACCTAGTGTATATCCAATGTGAATTCTTGCCTATTTGAGTATTGAATAATTGTATGCTATATAGAGTTGGGTGTATGTTGGCTTGTATAGCCTTGTATTGATGTGTGCTTGCTAGGATAGTCTTGGTTAGGCCTAGTAAGACTTGATGGGTTAGGACATGACCTAGTTTGACCAAGTTTGACTAGTGCAGTTGACCAGAGTTGACCAAGGGTTGACTTTGGCCTAGTTTGACCTAGATTCATGTAGAATGCATTGTAGTGCTTTATATTACCCTTCTGGACATGTTGTGACTTGTGCTGTTCTAATTAGGAGCTAGATACCTCTCCTCGGACAGTATCTTTACCTTGAACATTCAGATATCAGGCGAGTACATTCTCTGATCATTTTATATCCTGTTTAGAATTATTTTCCTGCTTTAAATTACTTTACTTGATACTGTCACGTTGGTCACACGGATTGGTACTATATAGATCTTTTCATGAGATGTTATCCCCCTCGGGAGCATCGGATACAGCATGTTTTGTGCGTTTCATGAATCATCACGTATCTCTATACTTCCTCTGATTCACGAATCGCTTGTGACACATGTACTCTCATGTTCACAGAGCCATCATGAATCACCTTCATGTATCACTCATTTTATAAGCCATGTGGAGTTTCACGAATCTTAACATAACTTGAACAGATCCTTGTGTATTGATTGGGGATGGGGGAGTAGAAATAGACATGTGAATATTATCCAAGTAGCTGTAGTCATGAATCACTCTCTTAGCTGTAGTCATGAATCTCCTATGCCATTCACATGTTTATATTTTACTCTGACTCACTAGTCACTATTAGCTCTCTACTTATAGTAGATATTTCTATTACAGTTCTCTCTCTCTGTTTACATACTGTATTTCCTTCAGATCCTGTATCTTACTTTACTGCATGATTATATTTCTAACCTGCTATGATCTGTTGAGATGTACTGTGCTCGCTCCTGTCCTGACTGGACCTGTTGATAAATTTTACAGATAGCCTGGAGGTTGCCTACTAGCCTAGAGGAGACAGTAGAGGTTGCATAGATAGCTAGGGTTTTTGCTTATAGTTTATTTTCAGTCATCTTGAGTTGTATTTATGGATTACTGTATTTGGATTTTGAGATGTATTCTGAGTTTGTATCTTAGACACTTAGACTTCTATCTGTTGTATCTCTTTTCGATTTCATGTTTTATCTATCTTTCTTTATGCTCTACCTTAGATGTGATTGAGTTTACATTCTGCTATGTCACCCCCATTCGGGGAGTATAAACTGTTTAGTCTTATACTGTTAGATGCATTGAGACCTTGGACAGCGTTCTACCGCCGACACTGCGGCGTAGGCTGGGCGTTGTTACGTTCTCGTGCCCTAACTCTAGGGTGCGGGTCGTGACACGTTTTTAGTGGTGGCCCATGCAGGTCGAGATTCGTATTAGTGCGATTTCGTAGTAGCGCAACGACTTAGTTGTACTACTACGAGCCTGCTATAGGATATATAAATTAAGATGTTAGGATGAGAGGATACTCAATCACTGTCAGGATTCCTTGAGAGATTCCTGGGATGACCCTTGAGAATCTCATTTTGAATTCCGATTTAAACTCCTTTTCCTTATTTTGATTCACCTTTTTCCTTGATTTGAATTTGATTTTGTGGATTCATTGTAGAACTTTGAATCCTGGTATTAGTTGATAATTTTGATAAAATTTTGTAGTTGTTGATTTAATTTTGTATTTAGATTAATATTTTCAAATCCAAGGTACTCAATCACACTTAGGATTCTTTGAGAGATTTTTGGGACGACCCCTGAGAAACTCATTTTGAACTTCAATTGGAATTCCTTTTCCTCTTGTTTGGATTCACCCTCATTCCTTGATATTGAATTTAAGCTTGATGGGTTCCTCTAACTAATAACTTAGATATCTAACCTTAGTTACTTAGGTAAACCCAATACCTTACCTTGTAATAAGGTAAACCCATTACCTTAAGGTAAGGTAAACCGTTACCTTGGTTGGAAACTAATACCTTAACCTCTAATACTAATACTTTAAATATCTCGCGTCTAACCATCCACCCAAAAATATTAGATAGACAAAACCTTAGTATCTAATACCTTAGTATAAAGTAAATCCCTTCTACCTTGTAGGTAAGTCCCCTTTACCTTGTAGGTAAATACATTATCTTAAGGTAATAGGCAAATACCTAAAATATTCTAAGATACCACTATGGTATCTCAAAATATCACTCTATATCCTAACTTATATCTCTAATACAAGATACTAACCAACTCTAACATATAACTTCTAACCATCTATTCTAACTTAGAAACCTAACACAACTAACATCTACTAACTAATATCTAACCATAACTAATATCTAACCATAACATATATATATATATATATATATATATATATATATATATATATATATATAATATATATATATATATATATATATATATATATATATATATATATATATATATCTAACTCTAACCAACTAACATATGTCATCTCTAACTAACAATAACATAGACTAACACAACTAACTATCTAACTTATACAAGATATCACTATCTAACTTCTAAGATACCTCTAACCTCTACATAGATTCTAACATAACCACTAACATACTAACATATCCATACATATAACATCTAAATTCTTCTCCACTCTAACACTAACACACACAAACACATATACCAAATCCACCCCCTCTCTTCTAACACACCCACACACATCTATATACAAACACACTACCACTCAACCAAAATACAAATTACTCAACAAACCACACTAGTCTCAAGTCAAATAAATGGCATGATCCTCCCAACTCTCTCACCTTCACAACACACATACTACACTACCATCTATACAACATCAAACACACACTAGCACATATCCTCTATCAATCTTACTTCTCTCTACTAACCACACACATCCTTATCTCATTCAAACACACACACTATACTAACATATGTTACCTAATAAATTATATATATATATATATAATACATATTCTTGACAACCTATGATACCTACATTCACATGATATCCATACTACATAGGCTCATACGATACACAAAATGCCTATGTCGTATAGTCACTCTTCTACTTAAAACTAATACTTTACCAATTGAGCCTTCACTAAATTCTAGGATCAATGTATGTTGTAGCCCTTCATATTAGCTTTCCGAAACTTCAAACAGATCGCATTTTCGGGTCCTGAAGCTCCCAAAATCGCAAAAATACCGAAACGCGTTCATCTTTCGGACAGCTGACACTCAAACAGTTTTACAGAAAGTTGTAGAACGAATTTGGCTTATTAAAATATATATTTGGAAAGCTAACTTTGATACGGTTATTTCAAAAAAAATGAAAGATTAATCGAAGTTCTGAGCTAAAAGTTATGGTATTTCTAAGTTGCTATGGTTACTAAAAACGTGGATGAATATTATGACAATTTTGGGTTGTTTTTAACAAAAGAAACACATGTAGGCCAAGATACTTGGATACCAACATAGGTATCCAAATGAAACTCATTCTAACCATTCTAACTAAGATCAATCCACTCTCTAACCATTCTAAAACTAAATTTAAAACACAATTAATCCTATTAGACAATAAACCAAACACATGGGGTATCCTAATTTGGGATCTATCAAATAGGACACAAAACACATATCTAAAATTCTCAATAGAGCTCCAAATGGCCTCAAACTAGAATCTAAAGGGAGTACATGCATGGGGGTGGATCCTATGGATTTAAAACTAACTAATATGCATAGAAAATCAATTTAGAGAGTTGGTTTTACCTATTGGGAGTGGAATCCCAATGATACACTCAAAGGACACGGTTCTGACACGAAAGCTCCTCCAAAATGGACACCCTTCCTTGCTTCTTGCTCCCAATCCTTGCTAGCACCTCCTCCTTGGTTGAATGATTAGAAATGATGGAAGATTGGAAGAAGAATGAAGGGATTTGGAGATCAAAATCAAGAGGGAAGCTCTCAAGTTTGGGGAAGAACAAATTTTGGGAAAAAAAAGAGGCAAGTGTAAAATGAAAGAGAGGGACACCTCTCCCCCTATAGGTGGCTGGCCATACATGCCCTAATAGACCTATGTGAAATGTCCAAGATGCCCCTACAAGTCTCCTTTGGGTCAACTTAAGTCATGACAAGGTTTGTGGTCAAAAAGATCAAGTTTAAGTCTCTAATTTAACTACTCTAAGCAAGTGGGATTAGTCTAATGACACTAACCTAATTAGTGAGATTTGCGGGCCATGTCAAACTAATCTTGGGGTCCCGACTAGAGTCTAAGCTACCCGGGTCACTAACACAAGTCGAAACGAGATAAAAATCGAACCCGACTTAACAAATCCCATAAATCAATATTAAAATATAAAAATGACCAAAATATAAAAAATGACCAAAATCACAATACATCAATTTAAATATTATTAAAATAATCTAAAATTTACCAATTAATAAAAATCCTAAATAATTTGAAAGTCACAAAATGACCTAAATACACTTAGCCTAAAAAGTGGTAATTAGCTAATCTAATCACACGGGATAGGCCTCCAAGGTCATGGTTAGTCTCTAGGCTAAACAGTTCTAAGGTTACACTAGCAGAACATTAAAATCACAATACAATAATTTAAATAATTTTAAATTAATTAAAATTCATCATAAATCATTATTTAATATTAAACGATAGATTTTTACAAAAGTTCAAAATTACCCTCATTTTAGAAAAGTGGTGGTTAGAAATCTACGCTCCTTAGAAAAATTTCGTCCTCGAAATTAAGATGGTCATACTCCTTCTAGGTTAAACCCCCAACAATCAAGGTCAAGATAAATATATCTAATAACATGCAAATTGTGGTCCTACCGGTCGTGATTTTACAGTCTCAAACAGGGTCACCATACTATCTATCACAGTATAAAATATCCTGGCAGGTACTAATGAAATCACACATCAAGATGGAGAAGAAGAACAGGAAAGACAGACCTGCTAACCCATCACCTGCAGCGTCGGTCTCCTCGACCATCAGCGCAAAAGCCCTGTCCCTCGGGTGCTAGGCATGGTTCTGCGCCACAGGTGGCCTAGCTCCCTCTATCTACTTCAAGATACTCAAACCACACTGATATTCCACTCCATTATACTAGGGCACCATCTATATGGTATCTATTATGCAATTTGATAGTCATACCCGTCTATCCAAAACCATGTTACCAGAATCCTCGTCATACCAGTAAGTATGGCTGCGACAATCCATAGAGTCCGTAACTAAGGTACATACCTCTAGAATCATGGTATTTAAAAATTTTGTATTTCTGCTAGCTTGGCTGCGAAAACCTTAAATTCCCACAACCCGAAAAATACATCCAAAATTAGACCCTATGTCTTCGCCATGCCTGCTAATATGGCTGTGGAAGACTCAAGATTCCATAATCGAGGCAAATTATTCCAAAGGTTTATCCTGGTACAAAATCAACGAACACCAAGAATCAAATTTAACCACGGACAAGGAAGAACAGACAGAAATAATTGGAATCAAATTTCGAGATAGTTTTTTATGAGATTCTCAAGAGTCGTCCATGGAATCTTCTCAAGTAGTCCTAACTGTGATTGAGTATCCTTAGACTATAGACTATATCTTCTAAACCTATAGCAGGCTCGTAGCAGCACTCTAAGTCGAGCACCATTACGACATCGTACTAATTTTGACTTCTGACCTGCATGGGCCACCAAAAAAACGTGTCACGACCCGCACTCTAAATAGAGGTACTAGCACGTGGGTACGTCCAGCCTACACCGCAGAATCGGCGGTAGAACGCCGTATAGGTCGTCTATAACATACAACATCTAGATACAATATAAAGGTACCTGTCATCTCTGCACGGAGGTATATAATGTCACAACTCAATCACAAGACATCTAAGGAAGATAGCACAAAATATGAAAGATATGATAGAAGGAAAATAATAGGAATAGATGCAAGATCCCACACAAGTTTAGTGTTCAAAACATAACACAAGATCCCAAAATAATATGCATACTACAAGTATCAAGTACTAGCTGGATCGTAGTCCAGTCAAGCCTAACTAGTTCAAGTCTAAGCAGGCGGTGCATCCTCAATGGGCACCGGCTCCACATGGATGTCCATGTAGTACATCAGCGGGGTTATCCTGTCAGGATATGAGCAAGTACAAAACACTAACAGTAGTTCCATATGAATTGACAAATTCTATAAGAGACAATCATAATAAAAAAAGATAAAATATCAAGACAGAAAATATAAACAGGATATGTAAACTAGATATCATGTCATGGTATAAAATACAGAAATGTAGAATATAACAGGGATATATGATGTATAAACGTAAACATAAACTGTGCCATGAGATATTAGAGCATTATGTGATCAGCTTGGGTCAAGATCAGGCTGTACCATCTGACTGGCTATGAACAAGAACTCTGGGTCAGGCCAGCCAGTATGGAAAGCTATGAACAAGTAGGGTCAGGCTTTACCCTATGTGAAGTAAGGGTATAGCTATGAACATGTATAGGAATACAAGTATGGTATTGATCACATAACCACTAACAACTCTCCATCCTCGAGTAGTATCACGGATCCGGACATGGTACGTCATGACACGGGATTCAAAAGCAGAGGGCCAGCCCACTCCCAAATTGATGTCTGTACAAGTACAGGAAACAAGAAATATTATGTACCAATATACCAAGAAAGTCCAGGAATAACATCTCATGATAGGATCCGACGTATACTAGTCCGTGAACCATCGTATCGAGAATCAAGTAAGACACTACAACTGAATCAGATATAGCAGATATCAAGACAATGAAAACTATCAGTGAATGTACTCGCCTGCGGTCCTGAGCTGTCAGTGAGAATATATGCTCAGAGTGATGTCACAGACCTAAAGATGAGATATCATGAGTTAATTAGGATTTAACAGTGTATGACATGATTTATAATATATGCTATTCAAATCTAGGTCAAACTCAGTCAAACTAAGTCACACCAATTCAAGTAAGTTAAACTAAATCAAACTAGATCAAACTAGGTCATGCTAAGTCAACATAAGTAAATCTAAGTCATACTAGGTCTAACAAAGTTAAACAAGGTCAAACCAAGTCAATCTAGATCATACTAGGTCAAAGGTTGACCTACAGTTGACTTTTGGTCAACTGGTCATATCTGGTCAACTTCTAATCCAATCTAAGTCAAACTGGCTAATAGTTGACTCATAGTTGACCTTTTGTCAACTCCTAGTCCAATTTAGGTCCAATGTTGACTTGTAGTTGACTTTGAGTCAAAACAGTTAACCTTAGTCAAACATGGTAAAATCTAAGTCAAGTATCATATTTCTAACCTTTACCTACCAAGATAACTCACTTCTAACCATTACCTACCAAGATAACCCACTTCTAACCATTACCTACCAAGATAACCCACTTCTAACCATTACCTACCCAGATAACCCACTTCTAACTATTACCTACCAAGATAATCCACTTCTAACCATTACCTACCAAGATAACCCACTTCTAACTATTACCTACCAAGATAACCCAAGTCTAACTATTACCCACCAAGATAACCCAAGTCTAACCATTACTTACCAAGATAACCCACTTCTAACTATTACCTACCAAGATAACCCAAGTCTAACTATTACCTACCAAGATAACCCAAGTCTAACCATTACCTACCAAGATAACCCAATACCTTAGATAGTAGGTAATACCCTTACCTTAGTAATATATTACCTTAGGTTAGTAGATAACTCACTAACCTAGGCTAATAGATCCTACTAATACTTTAGATTAGTATCTAACCGTCTATCTCAATTTCCTACCAATATCTTACCCTTAGACTATAGGTAATCCCCATTACCTTGTCAATACCTCAGACATTACCTTAGCCTACTAATTTACCCTCTAAGATACTGATTTGTATCTTAGGATACCCACTCATCTACATCATAAGACACTAACGTAGATACTAGATACTAGTAAGATACCAACCTATATCTTACCCCAAGATACCATATACCTTAGCCTTATTGATATCCTAATACCAATACCTTAGTTGAAAATCCAATACCTTAGTCTAGGTATAAATACCTTAACTACCAAGATACCAATCTTAGATATCTAATATCTATCCTAAGCTACTAGCTAACCAATAACTTAGATATCTAACCTTAATTACCTAGGTAAACCCAATACCTTACCTTGTAATAAGGTAAACCCATTACCTTAAGGTAAGGTAAACCATTACTTTGGTTGGAAACAAATACCTTAACCTCTAATACTAATACTTTAAATATCTAGCCTCTAACCATCCACCCTAAAATATTATATAGACAATACCTTAGTATCTAATACCTTAGTATAAAGTAAACTCCCTCTACCTTGTAGGTAAGTCCCCTTTACCTTATAGGTAAATACATTACCTTAAGGTAATAGGCAAATACCCAAAATATTCTAAGATACCACTATGGTATCTCAAAATATCACTCTATATCCTAACTTATATCTCTAATACAAGATACTAACCAACTCTAACATATAACTTCTAACAATCTATTCTAACTTAGAAACCTAACACAACTAACATCTACTAACTAATATCTAACCATAATATATATGTATATATATCCATCTCTAACTCTAACCAACTAACATATGTCATCTCTAACTAACAATAATATAGACTAACACAACTAACTATCTAACTTATAAAAGATATCACTATCTAACTTCTAAGATACCTCTAACCTCTACATAGATTCTAACATAACCACTAACATACTAACATATCCATACATACAACATCTAAATTCCTCTCCACTCCAACACTAACACACACACAAACACATATACCAAATCCACCCCCTCTCTTCTAACACACCCACACACATCAATATACAAACATAATACCACTCAACCAAAACACAAATCACTTAACAAACCACACTAGCCTCAAGTCAAATAGGATGGCATGATCCTCTCAACTCTCTCACCTTCACAACACACACACTACACCACCATCTATACAACATCAAACACACACTAGCACATATCCTCTATCAATCTTACTTCTCTCTACTAACCACACACATCCTTATCTCATTCAAATACACACATTTATATACTAACATATATTACCGAAAAAATTATTTATATAAGGCAGAAAACCAAAGGCTAGGAGGGGAGCTGCAGAACCTCGCCATTCCTGAGTGGAAGTGGGACAACATCTCGATGGATTTTAGTATGGAATTTTTGAAGACGCTGCGAGAGAATGATGCGATTTGGGTCATTGTTGATAGATTGACCAAGTTGGCTCACTTCATTGCAATTAATGTAGGATGCAGCATCGATAGGTTAGTGCAAATCTATATCGACGAGATTGTTCAACTGCACGGGGTACCATCCACAATAATTTTGGACAGAGATAGACGATTCCTATCACATTTCTAGATGAACCTGTAAGCGGCGATAGGGACCAAACTAAATTTTAGTTCTGCATACCACCCCCAGACAGACGGTCAGACGGAGTGGGTGAATCAAATATTAGAGGATATTTTGCGTCTATGTGCGATCGATCTAAAGACTAGTCAGGATACGTATTTGCCGCTTGCGGAGTTTGCGTATAACAACAATTATCAGTCGAGCATTCAGATGGCTCCATATGAAGCACTCTACGGGAGGAAGTATCGTTCTCCAATATACCAGGACGAAGTCGGAGGCGATAAGTGCTCGGACCGGAACTGGTGGAGCAGACCGTCGAAAAGGTTCGCTTGATCCGAGATAGACTATGTATCGCATAAAGTCGACAAAAGAGCTACGCAGATCTTCGTCGACGACCGCTAGAATTTTTGGTCGGGGACCATGTATTTTTGAAAGCAACGCCCATGCGTGGCGTGATGCGGTTCGACGTTAAAGCCAAATTTAGCCCGAGATTTATAGGCCCTTTCGAGATCATCGAACGAGTTGCAATGGTTGCTTATCGGATCGTACTACCTCCTGCCTTGGCTGAAGTGCATGATATTTTCCATATTTTACAACTTCAAAAATATGTGTACGATCTAAGTCATGTGGTTAGCTTCGATCAGTTGGAGCTACGTACTGACTTGTCTTACTCGGAGGAGCCTATTCAAATTTTTGGACCGTAAGGAGAAAGTATTGCGAAATCGATCGATGTCTTGGTTCGCGTGCTTTGGCGGAACCATTCAGTTAAAGAATCGACGTGGTAAATAGAGGCGGAGATGAAGGAGAAGTAGCATTTGTTGTTTGCCTAATTTAAGGTCAGACCCTTGTTCTTAAGTTTTAGGACAAAACTTTTTCTTAGTGGTATATTATGTAGTGCCCCGCTTTCGATAGGCGGCAGACTCTGCAATATGCTTATGCCAAGTCAGATCGGTCGGGAACTTAGATGGCCATCTGACTCGATCACTGAGCTTGGTAAATGATAACACCTTGCGGTATCGATCAAATTGATTTGGACGAATGTTACGAGAATCGATCCAACTAACAGAACAACTTCTGTTAGAATAAGTCCTAGATGTAGCAGGTTGAGTCTCGGTGAGTGAGCTCTATATAAGAGTCCCTTCGACAAGATCGGACTGATATATGGTTTTCTTGGAGTTTTTGTCGCTTGGTTTTGATGAATGTGTTTTCGCGTCGTTTTCTGAATGCATTCTACGAATTTCCAAACAAAAGATTAAGGAAGAAATTCTGACTAAGTGTTGGTGCCAATGCAGGATAACGCGTAACTGAAGCTTGAACGTTGCGAAGCGCTTCGACTTTCGGCATGATCAAATACTTAGTGGGTGGTTCGGCCCCTTCTTTTCTACTATGTCCCGCAAACGAAATTCTTTTGCCTCAAACTTATTGAAATCGACGATGCCAAGTTAATTGCATGCCAATCCACTAAGATCAAGAACTCGGAAAAAATGTATCGATTTAGAGTAAATTACTCTGAAAATATAAGTTTCATATCGAAAAGAGAAAGTTTAAGGTTCTAAAAAAAGAGATAGACTATTTCATGATCTGCAAAATAAAATAATAAAACATTGGTTGCGGCATACGGTGCCTCGGAAGAATTTGGTGTCTACGAAACGCTAAATCAGAAGTACGGCTTTGAAAAAATGGCTTAGTTGCATAAGTTGAGAAAAATGATAATACTGCTTAATAATGTCCACGATATGCAATCTGTTTCATATGAAAAACTATTCTCACATTTGTATGGTCATAGACAACTTGTGCATAAGGGTTTCCTCGAAACGGTACCCGGGGCATCGAAACCGAATCGACCTAGAAGAATTTAAGATTTCGTGCTTGGTACGAGACATTACGGGACCACCAGCTAGGCTTGCAACCTAGTCTGATAGGGTGCATCATAATGCCATGATGAATAGTCCCTCATGGTGATTAACACCGATGACCGCATATAAAATAGCATTCTCACCTATTACATTATGTCGGGACGAGCACAGCCGTGGTAAGAATGAGATAAAGTGCTATGATTTTTGTCTGCTTTATTGTTTCAAATGGAAGGCTATCAATATGAACTAAATTCATTTAGTTCTAAATAGAAAGAAAACCCCATGCATGCCTACCTTAACGAATCAGAGTTGGTTTAGACGAGTGGGTTCGGCCCGTCCACTTAGCAAGTGTGGTAACCCCTTCCCCAACTACCTAGGTGCTGCGAAGCTCTAGACTGAAGCTAAAGTTCGGAGAGGCGTTTTGAAGCTCTTCCTATTCTAAAGTATTTTGAAGCCAATTAATCGAAGACTTATGTATAAAAGGGCGAATGTATGGAACGACAAGTATTAGTTCAGGCAGCTTATCGAGTATTTTTTTTTGTTTCAAGCAATGTAGCCGTAACGGCATCCAATGTAATTATGACTTGCACTTCGTTGCAAGCTATGAATTAAAAAAAAGTATATTTCCATCTTCCTATACTACATGTTCAATTACTTTGAGATTTGTGAAGATTTAACTTGATGTTTCAATTAAGAATGATCAAATATAATGTTCTTGCCTTGTACGAGTGCAATTCTAGACTCGTACGATATCATGTCGTAGCGAGGACGATCGATTCGACATAATGGAAATGGGGACGAACGGTCCATCGAATCGGGGTATGATACTGCTAACTGCTCATAGATTCTTAGAAAATAATATGATTTTATTGTGAAAAAAATATCATTGTATGACAAGTTAGGTCCCTCATATGCAGCTGAAACCATTCAATAGCCATTTTATGGCATGAAAGCCTGCAAAAACATTGATAGCTTAAATTTTAAAAAAAATAGAGGATGTATATGGAGAATGAAAGTTTCCTCCTTTTTTTTAATTTGTAACTTGTACGTTGAAGTCAATTGAATATATATAATAGAAGAAGGGATTAAATTCATATAAAGTTCACACCAACTTACTCTGAGATTTTAACCCAATGTGATTCTGAACCCAACCAATCCAGCTTGCACAAGAATATAGTTAATGACTTGTACTTCGTTAACAATGTGTAAGGCATAGATTGGTAATTGCCTCAGGCATAGATTGGTAATTGTCTCTAGCATAGATTGGTAATTGCCTCTAAGGTTAATGACACAAATCCTATGACATTGTTTACATATGTTATTCTCATTGATGATATTTTTCCTTATCTTCTTCAGTTCCTTATGGAGATAAACCTATTTGTTATGATGTACATGCTACTAATTATAAAGTTAATAGAGATATCTCCAAAACATCGATCAGTTGGTTCTTGTACATTAATGTTCTAAAATAATAATTAGTAGAACACAACACAAATAAAAAAGATCATACATACACCAAAAATATGGAGCACTCTAAACAAAAACTTCTTCATTCCACCGTTTTGGAAGAAAATGTTTTGTTGCGTGTAAAATACAGGCACTGCATCCAAATATTAGTGACAAATAAGAAAATTTGACCTCGACGTAGCAGCACCAACGTTGACTCTCCTCACATCCCCCTTTCTCTCTTACCGGCACCGACACCATCTTCCCCGACTGCTACCTCGGCTTGTAACTGGCTGAGAAATAAGCTGGTCCGACCGACATTCTCCGGATCCCCTGCCACCTTCGCTCCCAACCATCTCTCGATCCAAGAATTAACCCAAAAATAAATAATCAACCTAAATCATAGCTACAACAAAACATTATCTAAAGTTGTTAACGTTCCTACACCGACGGCCTCACATCGGCCTGCCAACATCGACGTGTCGTCCTCCATGACATCCTATTCGCCGTTAGAGGCATCCCAATCTAGGGTTTGCGATGGGAATTTGGTAGGGTGATATAGGGTTCGAAAGGTAGGAAAGGGTTTCTAGGGTTTGGGTTTGGGAAAGGTTAGGGTTTGGAAATCTCTCGTCTGCAAAAGAGGGATGGGTTGAAGAAGTAGCCATGAGAGAGAGAGGAGAGGAGAAAGGGGTTTTTTATGGGGGCTCCAAAAATTTCAGTCGAAGAAGAGGACGGGCGACTCCAAAAATTTCGAGCAGCAGAGCGGGCGAGTCTAGATGATTTTAGTTTTAAATTTTTATAACATTTCAAAATACAATCGTTATAAAAGTATGTAATATATATAACACATATATAAAAAGCATTAAATATATCAAAAACTTCTCCAAAGTGTCATATTAATGGATGTTTCTGAACTTTTATAACACTTCAATAAACCGTTATAATAATATTTTGTGAGCGTTATAAAAGGGTATATTTCTTATAGCGTGTTCATATTTCAGATGACTGATACTTAAATAATTTTTCAAAAATTCACGTTCCTAGTTACAGAAAATAAAATTATATTTGGGAAGCTAACCATGATACGGTTCTAACAAAAAACGGACAATGGAAACAGACGATTGGGTTGATTGCAATTGTCTCGCGATCGAAGTCGGAGGATATCCAAGATCAACCCACACAAAATGGGCTAGAAATAAACTAGGATTTTTGGAATTAACTATATACAGAAGAGAGAGAGAGAGAGAGAGAGAGAGAGAGAGAGAGAGAGAGGCGGTGAAGCAAATGACTGGACATGCTGACTGGACTGCTAACAGTGTAATTAGTTATTTAATTGTAAAATTTATCAAAAAATTATTTTAACTCCAAATAAATTTCTTAAAATTCTAGAAAATATTTCTAGGTGTCTAGATCCTAAGTAAAAAGAAAAATATCTCCGTGTGACCCTGAAGTAAATCCCAAAAGCCTATGAAAAAATAAATTCTACAGGTTTTAATAATCCAAAGTCCCCAAAATTTTCAGAAAATCCAAAATAATACTTCTTTTTAGGAATATTGAGGTACATAGTGACCATATATGACCTAATATCAACATACTTCACCTATAGGCTTATGTACTAACTCTTATGATCCCAAAAATCAAATTCCTAATTAAAATATCTAAATCCTAAAAAGCAGATGCTACAGACTTAGTTTTTTTTAAGATAGAGATATATTTGTTTTAAAAAAAAGATTTACATTTTTTAAGGAAAGATAAATTTGAAAAAGAAACTTGCATGTAAAGTATATATATATATATATATATATATATATATATATATATATATATATAAATATTATATATATATATATATATATATATATATATATAAAGTGCAAAGATGGCTAAGGGAGCGGGCGACCCAGTCGCCTGCGGGGGAAACCCTAGGGTTTCGTCTACGAAGGAGATCGGAAGGGGAACCCAACCCTGGGACCCCCCCCCCCCCCCGCGCGCGCCAGGCGGAGGGTCGGCGGGGTTGGTCGGCGAGTCCGCGGGCGGTGGTTGCGGGGCTAAATCAGGCGGGGCTGCGGGACTAAATCCGACGAGGGTGGTCGACGCCTCCTTGGTGGTCGCGGGTGCGAGCTCGTCCCCCAGGCGAGTGGTCAGGTGGTGGAGGCCGAACAGGAGCGGCCGGACGGGATCGATGGCCGACGAACCCAGATGGGGGGTGTCGGGGGAGGACTATCGGGACAAACAGATCGGTGGGTTCCAGATCTGACGAAGAATCCAGATTTCCATCTAGGATCTGGATCTGGATCTAAAGGGGACCAGACAGAGGGAGGTGGATGGAGGACGGTCACGAGACGATGGAGAGCAAAGATCGGGGTTAAAGCAGGCGGCGTGCGGAACCACCATAAAGCGCGCTACCCTACTGCGAGGCGTCTGAAAGAGGGTACGGGGTTGCGAACGACGGCCCGTGGCCCTGTGGTGTCTGCGGGAATATCGATGGACTGGCATCCCAAGGCGACAACGGTGGAAAAAAGAAAGGGCAAAGTGTGGACCTGGAAGGCCAGGGCCGGGGTCATCCCCGGCTGGAGTCACTCTTGGGGCATCCCTCGTCCCCAGGGGGCGCCCCCTCATCCTGCGGGAAGGTCCTGGGCAGATATATGTAAACTGTTGGGTCCAAAGAGTCACACCTCTATGGAGTTCGTACCGTCGAAGAAGGTTGGGAATGGATTTCGGGCCTCCTTTCTAGCTGAGGAGATTGAGAAGGTGACTGCCTTCTGGGAAAATACGCTTGTCTTGTACGTCCTGGGGGACAAGCCATTCTACGGCTAGATCAGGGGGTACGCGACACATGTCTGGCAGCCAAAAGACAGTATGGAGATATTTGCTAGGGAGAATGGCTTCTACTATGTGAAGTTCGAGCTCGCAGAAGATGTCACCAGAATCCTGCAAGGAGGTCCATGGACATTCGATGGCAGGTTGATCATCTTAAAAGAGTGGACTCCCGACCTGCGATGTGAGAAGTAGGTCCTGAATGCCATACCTGTCTGGATACGGTTTTCGGAGTTCTCTGTCAGGTTCTAGAGCATTCCATTATTGATGCGGCTAGCCAGCCTGGTGGGCACCCCGATTAAGGCTGATGATGCTATCGCTTTTAGATCGCGGTTGATGTATGCACCGATATTCGTAGAGATTCGAGCGGGCAGGGAGCTACCGAGGATTTTGGAGCACGAAGTGCCTTCTGGAGAGGTTCTAGCCCAGAAGGTGGAGTATGAATGGTTCCCCCAACCTGTTCACATTGTGCTTGTTTCGGGCATTTAGTCAGTACTTGTTCGTCAGAAGGTACCCAGGCGGGGGCGACTACGGCTTCGCCTCCTACTGAGGCGTCTGGCCCCTCACGAGAGATGGAAGCCCTATCCGGGGACGACATAGCGGAGGATAACTTACAGGAGGGGGATCGACCGATGGAGTGTTAGGGTTATATACTAAAAGCATTACTTTTTTAGTAACCTTATTTCCTTAAATTTTGAATGAGAATCATATGGGCAAATGTTTGCATATTGTATTTGTTGCAAGTGTTAATGCTAATGTCTGATATTCTATATTGTAGATAATATGGTGTGTGTGGTGTCACACAGAAGATCATATTATCAGTTCCCTATGGAGTATATAAATAGTTCATAACCTAGATGGACTTGGACAATCTATTGGAAAGGTTGTAGTGTAATCTGGTATTAGTCTATCTTGACTATAGGTTTACACTAGTACACTTTGTGTGTATTGAACAGGACCACTTGAGGTTGTTCTCTTTGTACTGACTACATAAGAGAACAAATACCTCTGTTATTATGGATGCTTGTGCTCTTAACCCGGATATAATAATGGACATGTATATGCAGTGTGCATTATTTTGACTCATAAAAGAGTGAGATTCATTATGGATCAACAACATCTATGAATTGGGTAATAACATTGTATGTATGATGAGATGTTGATTATAAATGGAATCCATGTCCCGATACATCGGGTTGATGATGTCCCCTTAAGGAGCTCATATGGATTGTCATATAAACCCTGCAGGTGGATTATATCCGACATGACAAATAAAGTTGAGCGGTACTACTTAAGGATAAAAGATGTCGAATCAATATAGTTGTCAGTAACTTAATTTGATCGACGGACATACGATATCTTAACATGGGGAGCCAAACGAGCATATAATAAAAGGAGCCCACAAACATAATTTGGGATTAGGGAGGTAGTACAACAATAGCTCATTAGTGGACCGAGCTATTGTTAATGGGCCTGGATTGTGTGTTCGGGCTGAACACGGGATATCCAGATCCGTTAGGAGGCCTAACCCTAATTTTTTCTCATGGTCCCTGCCGTAGCCTATATATATCCTCTATTCTCTGGCCGCCAGATTATCGATCAGAAATTTAAAACTTTCTATAAACTCGTGATTCACGTAAGAAGAGAAAGAGAGGGCTGCCAAGGAGAAGAAAAGGTTAGGAGATCGTCGCCCATACGACGTCCAACTCGAGGAAGGAATACGTACAGAAGATCTTGGGATCGTCCGCTCAAGATTGCCAGGAATTACTTGTCTCCTTTCCGTCGCAGGTATAATTTATGAACCCTAGTTTCTGTCTATGAAGCATTAGAACACATATTAGATCTGTTTAACTTTCTATCGATCAATACGTACACCAAAGGAAGGGTCCTGGGAATCCCCAGTTCCATCATGGAGGAGGTTGGGGAAATGAGTCTTACTATCTCTCCACAGCCGGTCCCTCCGAGTAGGATGATGATCACCTTCTCGGCACAGAGGAGCATGGTCACCAGAGGCATGGTGGCCTTGGAGAGAAAGGAGCAGGGTGCGGGCGGATCTTCGGATGAGAGGTTCTATAGCAGGAAGAGACGTGCTGGATCACTCCGGGATGACCCCTCAAGTGTAGGAGGATATTCCTCCGCTGGAGATGAGGTGCTCTGTGTGGACAACCCGGCCTGGGCGCTGGTGCTCTCCCAGCTAGCAACCCAGCAGGCCCCTACTGCTGGAATGGAGTAGGATATGGTAGCGACGGATATGGTACCTTTCCCAGGTGCCAATCCAGGTGACGTTCAGGGAACCTTACCGCCCAATAATTAATGGCGGTAATCGTCTGGAATGTGAGGGGTACGTATTCATTAGGGAGATGGAGGGAGATTTACGGGGTCTTACACAGAGAGAAGTATGAAATCTTTGTCCTGCTGGAGACTAAGATTAAAGGAGAGAAGACTCTTGTCAGGCGGACTCCATCCGACTGGGATCAACTCCACAACTTGGCTTTTTGTGACATGGCGAGGATCTGGGTCAGATGGAACTCTAAGTATTAGAATGGGGACCTGATCTTGATGACGGAGCAACTGATAGCCATCTCGTTTACAAATAAGGGTGGCTTTCGGTTCTTACTGGGAGCAGTGTATGGCCACAATGACAGGCGACGGCGAGAGATCCTGTAGAGTGACATTTTTAGGGTAGCCTCCGCCGCTGATTCCTTTCACCTGCCATTTTTCTGATAGAGGACTTCAATGCTCTCCTTCATAGGGGAGAGAAGGTGGGGGGGCGATCGATGCCTGACCCGATTCTGTATGACTTCCAGAGATGCCTTCTCTAGGCGGGGCTTCAGGGGTTGTCACGCTCTGGATTCATCTGTGT
This sequence comes from Iris pallida, assembly GCA_029216955.1. Classification (NCBI taxonomy): domain Eukaryota; kingdom Viridiplantae; phylum Streptophyta; class Magnoliopsida; order Asparagales; family Iridaceae; genus Iris; species Iris pallida. The sequence continues at coordinate 177,999 of JANAVB010021880.1, read as the reverse complement.
AATGCCCCACTCCGTACGGCACATTACGCTAAGGCATTGACTCAAAGAATCACGTTGATCGAATCATATGTATCAATGTGAATCGATACAAGAGTTACGTTGTCCCGAGCAATGCATCGAACTAAGTCGATACGAAGTATTGCCTTGTCCCAAAGAATGCATTGAGTTGAATCGATGCGAAGCGCTGCTTTGCCCCGAAGGATAAGTGCGTTGAGACGGCTCAAAGATTCTAAGAAATTGAATCGACCAAGGCGCAAGTCCGAATCGATGCAAGTATTGATTTTAGTTGGTTTCATGTGTAGGCTATACGTTTACGCTAAATATTAGAGGTCGGCATTCTGCCTTATTCAGTAAGGGGTCCGTGAAACCAAATCATCGCCTTGCAATGGGCTGAGACTTGGGCACGGTAAGCCAAATCGGACGTATAATTCAATGAAGCACGAAGTGCTCGAATGGCTAAGTCAGAAGAGTGGTCGTGCAATGAAGTTATGAAATCAAGCCGCATCGGCTCGGCAAAATAACAAGGCGTATCGACTCAAGATGGGAGGATTGACTCTTCTTTTTACTCCTTCATGCCTAAGTCAAAATATATCATTGTATGCTAAGTTAACCTATCGACGCCACGGGCGTGGTTCGATCGGAAGATGAATCGTAGTATGTGTCGAACACTAGTTAGAATAATTGAAATGAAACGTGCATCATATGCACGAGTTGCTATGGAACATTGGATATCACAAAGGCGAGCACCTCGGTACGCAAGCCGCAAGAACATGGGATAACTATATTCGGCGAGTGTCTTAGTGCATGAACCATACCGTACCTTCGCGTACGAGTTAGAAAGGCTAGAACATTGAAAGACAATAGGCGAGCGCCCTAGCGCGCAAGCCACGAGCATTGAACACTAAGGCATAGAACATAAAAATACGCTCTAAACGTGCCTACGTACACGAGATCATGAAAGATGGCTTCATTACGAAAGAATACAGTTGTGGCATGAATATGGCTGACTGTCAGATATGACATAATGCCTCGAAACATGTTCAGGACCTTCGGGTCGTTCGATTGACGAACATTGAGTTGAGACATGATGCCTTTGAACATTGAAACGAAGTATGAAACATAAGAACATAGAAAGTTAACAGAAGGAATACGAGATGATAAAGTCTAAGTCTCGGACTCAAGACTATGCTTGGTTGTTTGAATAATAGTTCGTTGCATGGTCGAATGGAATGGACTTGAGATAAATGTAATTATCTCCCGTGCACGGGTGTTCCCTTGAACGGTTAAGTATCGAGGCGCCGGAACCGTTTGGCCTAGGAGGGAATGTATATTTGATAGGCTCACATCCATAAGACGATTAGCAACCGCTTAGCGAGATGTAAAAAGCCGCAAATGATGGTATGCAGCGGTAACGTTTCGGTTGTTTGGGATGGCAACCCAACCCGTGAAACGCCGAGCTACCCAAATTCGAGAAAAAAAAGAAGGAGAGAAAAGAAAGTAAGGAAAATAAAAGAGAAACTCCTTTAGTCCATTCTGGTGCGGATACGCCAAGACCTTCATATAGTTAAGAAACGATGGGTCGAAAGTGTAGGCACGTATGTGTCCCGCACACATAGACCTTGCTTAGAGATGCACTTATTACATGACAGGGAAGGAATGGAGCATATTCACCTTACATCGGTGCAAGGACGAGTGCATCCATGCTGGTAAGCCACGAATCAAATACGAGATTGCTTGTCTGCTTGCCTATTTTAATTTGAATAACATGCTTGCCATGATAACATGCTTGACGCTTTCAAATATGCTATAAAATTGACCCTAAGAAGAACATAGCAAGATCATAAGCTAAGTTGCATGATTCAACATAAATACTATAATGTTGGTTTAGAAAGACGATCTTTGTATCAGTACATGCAAGGACGAACGTACTGATCCCCCACCAGCTTTCATACGGGGTGCAGGAAATAGATGGCTCGCGATGAAGCTTTACTTGAACGCATTGAAGCTTGGAATGCCAAAGCGTATTGAAGCGTGCGATCGCATTGACGCTCGGACTTGCAACAGGATTGATGCGGCCGAGATATAGAAGGCATGATGTATGGAACGGTAAAATTCTTTATGGTCAAGAGAGAACCTGAGTGTTGTAGCCAATCTGGCATATACTGTTGGGCTATCAAAAGCCTTTGTAATCTCAGTTTCGAATATCAATAAAGAGATGTTTCGTATACTATGTTTTCTTTTCATTATTAATATCAATTCAAAAGATAACCATTTGAGAACTTGTCATCTTGCCTTACACAAACGCAACTCCAGGCTCGTGCGGCATCACGTCCCCTGCGAGAATGATGATTCGGGTGATTCTGGGTTGGGGCATGACAATCTGGACTTGGCATAATAAAGCGGTCCGTAACAGAGTGGCTTGCCAGTTGGACAAAGCCCTGGGCAACGGGGAGTGGTTTCGTCTATTCTCTAATTCCGTGGCTGAGGGCCTGGCCGCTGGGACGAGCGACCACTCTTCCATCAGGGTTGGCTTCTCCATCCGACCTACTGCACGGTCGCGTCCATTCAGGTACAACAACAGCTGGTATCTTTCAGTGGGTTACCTGGATGCTGTTTCGGAGGGTCTCGCTAGCCTGAGGGAGGGTACAGCACAGTTTCGTATAGTACATATGCTCAAATCCACGAAGAAGGCCTTTAAGAGCTGGGTTAGGAGCCTGTCCAAGACCACTCTGGAGGATAAGGAGGCTGAGCTGCAGACCATCCAGCATGACATACAAGATGACATGATGAACAAAGACTTAACGGCGAGGAAGAATGAGCTGATCGGGGAGGTCAACATCATGCACCTACAAAAGGAGATTAGTGCGGCCCAGCGTGCTAAATGTTCTTGGCTTAAGGATGGAGACCGATGTTTCAAATTCTTCTATGATGTCATTCGAACCAGGCAGCATCGGAACAACATCTCCCAGGTACTTGATGCAAAGGGTGTCCTGGTGGGGGAGCCGGCTAAGATCCAAGGAAAAGCTGTCAGGTACTACTCTGAGTTATATTTTTAGTCTGACTATCTGTCTACGTTCCCGGATGTAGTTACGAAGAGACTGGTGACACCCTATAGGAATAGCCTACTGCTTGCCCCCGTTACTATAGAGGAGGTGGAGTCCATTATCAATCACTACACCAAAATGACCATTTTGGAACGACTAAATTCCGTTCCAAATAATTTCTGGAACGCCTATAACATGTGCCTATTTTTGGGCTGCTAATTTGCTTGGAACGAAAAATAAGTGTTCCAAGGGACATATATTGGAACACCATAAATGTGTTCCAGTTTTGGAACACAAATAAAGCGTTCCTAGCAAAGCATTTCAAAGGTTACTGACTGGAATACCATAAATGCGTTCCAATTTTGGAACACCAATAAAGCGTATCTAGCAAAGCGGTTCAAATATTACTAACTGGAACACCATAAATGAGTTCCAGTTTTGGAACACCATAAATGTGTTCCAGTTTTGGGACACCATAAAAGCGTTCATAACATTGTCCTTCCATTGAGACAAAAATTGTCCCTCCATTGATATTAAAATTGTTCCAGCAAATGATATAACATATTATGCACGACTTCTTCCAGCAGTGCAAACAACGTTTAGCGCCACAATAATAACCAACAATAACACAAACAAAGTACACAAACAAAAATAATATTTATTATGTATCATAATCATGTCCAATCATGTCCATCCATCGGCCATACACCATCCATACAAAAATATAAACTAATACAACTAGTACAAACTAATGTCTCTAGTTACACAAAAGCATACAAAATCAAGACGATGGTGGTTGCATGTTGCCCATAACTACGTCATAAATGTAACCAATTATATCAGTACCTTAAAGATCTCAAAGTCTATAGAGAAAAAAGTTAGTACATGATTTTTCATCATTTGAATCAACAACAGGGAGGATGTTGTCAGCTGCAGAGCCAAGGTGGAACTTCGCCTCCATATACATGCTTAATTATGTGAGGTAGAAGTAAAAGAGCATCCTACAGTGCTGTTAATCCCTAAAAAGAATAAAATAAAGTTTGTAGGCATCGATCTGCAATAATATAGGACAAAATGTACACTTGTTTTGCTAGAATGCAAACCCATTAGCATAAACACGTACAAAAAACATAGACGGACTCATATCTAAATATCTTCAGCTTGTGCAGGTTGCTACGCCATACTATTAGCCAATCGCTAAAATTTAAGCCAAATTAGAAAACAAGGGAATATTGGCATTAAAAAAACATATAACCAAATGAAGGATAACTTTAGCAGGATCTATAGTTTTGCTCAACTGTTGCTCACTCCTTATTGGTTTATAGCATAAGACCTCACTACAGTTTGTTTATACACTTGTAACCAATAAATCATATGGTTCATTATGAGGGGAGCATTTACCTGTGGAGCTATATTCTTCGGAAGAGTTGGATTTGCCGATGGATGAGAATATCTTCTTGCTATAAAATTTAGGCCAAAAAAGCTAGATATCTTAAGCTACACTAGCAGGTTCTGAGATTCCATGTCTTAGACCATTATGTTCATATCTGACACAGTGTTTGGTCTAAGTCATATAGGAAAACAAATATATATTGAACCAGAAAAGTGACACGCTAAAATATATATGCTTTGCAAACCAAGGATGCATGTATATGTGTCAAGTTGCAATCAAGGAACTATAGAGCGCAAATGAACATTGTAAGAATTTGAGATGAAGAAACTAAAAATTAACAAGTATAAGATTTACCAAATCAACAAAGAATAGTAGCTGCAAGCCTGCAATAGTTGTGTAGCTTAATGGAAAGGAAAATTGCAAATTGAACATAATATACCCTCGTCCAACTACAGTTACCACTACCAATGTGAGAATTTCGAAAGGAAGTCTTACATTATATTCCTTACCAGACCAAGGAAAACCTATGAAAGAAAAAACCAAAACCAAACACAAAAAGAAGATCATTATGGGACCAGACCAAGAAAAACCTATCAGAACTATCTTGATTTTTAGAATGAGTAGAATTGAGATACACTTAGTCCTACAAAACTAGTTTAGAAGATAATGTAAGTCTATTACATGACAGAGTTTACTTGAGTAGTATGTTAGGTTGCATGGTCTAGCATATAGAGGATGAAGCAGCAGATCAAGTTCAAGTAATGAATTTTCTGGGTGACCTGAAGTACCTTGAGTGAAGAACCGAAGATAACATACTAGGAAAAAGAATTAGGATGTTGCCCTGCGGCGGAGTTCAGGTCAACCTAGTTTCTACAATTATCACCTTAATTGACTGTGTCATCAGCAGATAACTCGAACAGTTTGTTTCACCTGCAAACATCACAACACTGTGTTAGCGTTAACTCGAAGTAGTTCTCTTTTGTATGTTTGTACAAAAGAAATATTCAAACCAGTAGTTCTGGCTTATTTTCCAAACTTAAAAATGTCTGAGTTTACTGATTTCTCATGTGTCAATTACTAAGGAATATAATTTAAGACTTCCTATTCAATTTCCAAATATTAGCACTCTCTCATGATTGGCTACAACTACAGCTACCACTACCATGACTAATTATTTGACTACCGAAGGGGTATCGGCCAGGGAACCTCACCTCGGCTAATTTATAAACATTTTATATCTTTCAAATTCTAATTAACAGCTGAATGGAACATCCAAGATCATGCATATAGTATCATTCTGACTAATTATTTGACTGACAACATTGATGCAAGTACTTCCCAGAATTTGGCCAATTTTTTTAAAAAACGATCAGTATTGGTAACAGTTAACAGTTTTGCTACTATTAAATATATGCCACTAGGAACCACATGTTAAATAATAGAACTGTCTCTCCATGTGGTATACTAATTTCAAACAACTCACCAGTTAGCAAAGACATACATGGAAAATAGATTGAGCTCACCAGATTGTATCAATTAAAGTTCGCATATTTTCAACATGATAAATGGATACAGGATGAACTTGTGGAAAGTTTTCATGAAATGACTGTCGTGCACGACGAGGAGGTCACCGATGATATATTCTTGCATTCTGTGAGGTAGACAAAGTGATAAGCCAAAGTTACGATCCGGTAAGATTCCGACAAGATCTGAAACTAAAAATCTCAAAGGTACATAACACCTTATGCCAACATAAATTAAATAGAGTACATGACAGCCTTTTTCTATAACCAAGAACATTAAAGGGTACATTGGGTATGATAGAGGGCCTCACATTTGTTATAAAATATAGTTACTCATCTAATTTTATTTTTCTCAATATGAAACAAGAACCATAATCAAATTCCTAATGGGTGCAAGAGGCTTACTATGGATCGGTAGAGATTTTCTCTAGCATAGGGATAGAGATTTGTCCAGCCAAACATTTAGGCTTTTAAGTAATATAAATGGAAAAAGTTATTACTTTCTAAATATTCCTTTTGCAACCCAATGCCATTGGATACTTTTATCAGACAACATAATTGCTTCTATTTAAATCAATATATAACAGTGGTAACAAAAAGAAAATATTTTATTAGCATTCTACATACGAGTTCAACCTCAACTATTTAACTCTGACGAAGAGATAAATAAGTGATCAGCGCCAATAGAAGATTTGATAATTTTATGTGAGGGGAAAAATGGATCTCCAAAATATGCCTAGCATAGATCAACATATTTTGTTCTCCATTTCATCCACCTTTCTCAATTTCTTACTGAATGCCAAAGTTTTGTCCATCTCACTTCATGATTAAGGTTTCAAGAGTCTTAATCTGAAGTCAAGCAGTACACCTAAATGGACCTTCATACTTGTAAGGCTCTTCGTATATCTTTACTCGATAAAACTAAATTGCACAGTCCAAGCCCTTTCTTTGATTGCTTCTAAATCCCAAGGCCAATACCAATCCTTTTTTTCTTTTTACAACTTTGTGTGGCATCTAGCTATTCTTTAGGATGTGTGATGTCTCGATATTAAATTTGGGTACTAAAGACAATGATGGTATAACCGATCAAAGTAGAGTGGAGCTCATCTAGAATTATTCAATTTTGCAACTACCAAGGTTAGTACCTATCGGGAATGCTCCAGAATCTTTTCCATTACTCAGGAACTAGTGTTTGGTTCTGGAACTGAATCGTTCCTTTTCCTACAAAAACTTCTATAAGAAACTTCATATGAATAAATTTGTAGTCCTATTCAATGATCAACGTGTACAAGCATCAAAAGCTTCCAAATACACCATTGTTCCTCGACAATAGAACCTAGGGTGAACAATACCTATGGGATAGCTAGGGAGCTGAATAAGCCCTACATTTTGATATAAAAAACCAAAAAACAAAGATGGATTGATTTGGAGAAAAAGTTATGAACACGTAAAAAGTGAAATTTATACTTGTAGATCATGCACGTGGAGTTTATTGATTGTAGGATAGAAAGATATCAAATGGAATACAACAAGCTAGCATGTTTAAAACTGGTGTTTGGTATTTGTCATGTTGACAGTCGTAATAGAATCTTCTAGATAAGCTTTTTATTCTCTCTATTCTCTTAATCAAGCTTATCGTTCCAATCGATTCTTAGTTACATAATAAGGCTCGTTGTGATCAAGTAGTTGGCATCTCTGTGCACAATACCATAAGCCATTATACTCTGCCACGAAGTAAGAAACTAAAAGCACGAAAAAATACGACCAGTGTTAAACCTGATCAAATTCTTACATCGTAATCCAGATTTTAAGAAGTTGGTAAAGAAATTCGGAATTGAACCCCCAAAAATTAGTGACAATAAAGTAGAAGAAAGCCACTGCAAGCATATGTGATGAAGGTAACCACAATCTAACCAGAAATAGCCTTTGTACATTTAAGAGACACAAATACAGATGCCAAATTGTGCATGGACTAGTGTTTAGAAGAAGAAAGATATAAACATAAAGGATAGACAGCATTATGATTCTATGAAGGGTATGAATATCTTGATTTATAATAGCAACCACAACAGACTTTATATGGTCTCCACAGGAGTAACTTAAAAATATGTCTATTTATTGATACAAGAACGACATAAAACAAAAGAAAGACTTGATAAAGCAGCTAGACGTCTGATGCTAAGAAACAATGCAAGAATCTTAATATGCATTCATAAATACTGGACAAATTGTTGTAATAAGAACTTTCAGCCTTCAGGGTTTCAATTATAGGTAATGAGAAGCAATAAGCATATTATTCAGAAAAGGATGAGATTCACTAACCCTATGTAACTGTCCGAAGGAGGAGAAACTGTTGCACTTTGATCTTCTGATTACCGAATTGTTAACAACTTTCGCTTAGGGCCCCCAACGCTAACTGTTTTGCTCTTGGTCTTTATATATATTTATTTTAAAATGATGTTTTTTGACAGATAATATCCATAACAAATAGCAGAAGCACTTACACATTCGCCTCCAACCAAAAATGCGAACTGTGGATTCCGAACGCCCTTTGTATAAGCGAGTTCTCAAACCAGGCTCAACCTTCATGACATACATACAGAACACCTCAACCTCTTTTACAACATATTAAGGTGAAGATAAATACAGTTCTATTAGCGATTCAAAGCTTCATCTTTTTTATTAAAATCCCTGCTTTCGGAGGATTTTTCACTGACAGCGAGAACGAGCTCAACAAGCTGTAAATGTATATGGCATAAATAAAAAATGTTTTATTCCCCATTATGTCCTCGATTGTTAGTTCCTGACTCTTCTTTCATCCAACTATTTTCACCTGAATGCTAGAACCCTTCACCCTCTCTCTCCGTATTATGATTTCTGTTCTGCAGGTTTGCCAGTATCATATTGTACAACATTAGGATGTATGTAAAGGAATCATGCCAATAAGAGAGATACTTAAACCATTACCATTAAACCAATGGATGTATAGTGACTAAATGATAACACAAAATTGACAATGAAGCAAGTTCTAAATGAAAAATCATATCTATGGTTGTTGTGATAATAAACACCTACAAATAATAATTACTGGATCAATTTAAACATGTACAAGAAATAAACAAAACCCATACTTAACGTAGTTTGCATAAAAGAACAACAAGGACATATGAACAAATTAAGGAGAGAGAGAGAGAGTGAATAGGATCGAAATGACACGTTCTTCCTGGTGTAGGACCTAGCAGAGGCTGCTGAGATCTTCTTGTTGTTCTCTACAGCCATTGATGTTGATGATGATGGAGAGATAAAAAACATGGATGAGCCATTGATGTTGATGATGATGGAGAGATGACAAAATAGGGATAAGACTGAACCTAGATGGCGACGATGGCCTGCAAGATCTCGCAGGGATCTCGTCGAAGAGGGAATTATAAGGGGTGTGTATACAAAAGGGGGAGAGGTTGGATGTGGGTTTAGGTTTGGGTATGAGGGGTGAAATGTTTTGTTGGCTAGACTTTTTCTTCCTTAACCATATGAGATGCACATGTGTGCATGCTCAAATTGGACGAATTTGGAACGTTATTAAGGTGTACAAAAATAAATATTCTTTTTTGAAAAATAAAATAAAATACATTAGGAATACTTTTTTGATCTGGAACACATTTTTTCTGTTCCAGAACCTAGGAACTGAAAATAAGTGTTCCAAATTAAAAAATGACTGGTGTTCCTAATTTGCCATTTTGGTGTAGTGTATAGCGGATCTCAACAAAGCTCCAAGGCCTGATGGTTTTAGTAGTGGGTTCTACAAACGGTAATAGGATTCTTTGAAACTCCTGATACTCGAGGCGGTGCAGGAGTTCTTCACTACAAAGAAGCTATTGAAGGAGCTGAACCATACCTTCTTGACTCTAGTGCCTAAGAAGGAGGGGGTGACATCGCTGGCAGATTTTAGGCCTATTGCATGTTGTAATTATCTCTACAAGATAATTGCGCACCTTATGTGCCGACGGATGGAGGGGATCATGTAGGAATTAGTCTCTTCGAACCAGGTAGCTTTTATTAAGGGGAGGTCGATCACGGAGCATAGCCTACTGGCTCATGAGATGGTGAGGGATTTCAGTAAACCTGGCGGGAAGGATGGATCTGATGGAGGCCTATGACATGGTCAATAGGGATTTTCTTTGTCATCTGATGTCTGCCATGGGGTTCGATGTCCGCTAGGTAGCAAGGATTCGGGAATGCATCACGACTCCTACTTTCTCTGTCCTCATCCAGGGCACCCCATATGGGTACTTCCATAGCAACCGTGGACTTAGGCAAGGCGATCCTCTGTCCTCTTACCTATTCACGCTTGTCATGGAATAATTCACTTGCTTGATGGACATGGCGGTACATCGTGGGAGGCTGGTTCTACTGTTCAGGAGAGCCGACCCCCCGGTCACCCACCTTATTTATGCAGACGACCTCTTGGTGTTCATCCAGCCATCTATGGAGGGTGTACATACGATTACGAAGATTATGGGGGAACTGGAATCCCTAGCAGTCCTCCAAATGAACAGAGAGAAGAGCAGGGTGTATTTTTAACTCCCTTTGCCCCCAGAAGGAGGAGCGAGCCGAAGCCTTGGGAGTAGAGAGGAGTAATCTTCCGGTAAAATATCTAGGGGTTTCTCTCACTGTCAACTATGCTCGGGACCAAGACTGCCATAGTTTGGTGGAGTTCGTCCAGAGAAGTGTCGAAGGATGGCAAGTCGCTTGTCTATCCTTTGGGGGTCGTATTGAGTTAGTCAAATCGGTGATATTGGCTGTGACTCATTTCTGGCTGTAATCTAACCTGCTTCCTATTGCCACTATCAAGAAAGTTGAGCGGATTTGTGCAGACTTCATATGGAGAGGAGGTATGCAGGCAATCGCCTGGGAGGAGCTTTGTCAGCCCAGAAAGGAGGGAGAAGTGGGGCTTCGCCCGTTGTTGGAGATCAGGAAGGCCTCTACGCTGAAGCTGGTATGGCGATTCATCAATAGGGGGCCCCTCTGGACTGACTGGATGTATAGCAGATATATAAAATAGGGCAACTTTTGGTCCTGTGCTACTGATAATAATTATTTAGTCACTTTCAAGATTGTCTTGAGGCACATGGGGATACTCCAATCTGCTATCCGAAGGGTCATGAAGGATGGGTCTGGAACGGACCTCTGGCGGGATCCTTGGATAGATCGAAAATCTTTATTAGAGATCAGGAGAGTCCCGTCGCATCAGAAGTATAGTAGGGACTGACTTGCCAACGTATTATCCGGGATGGAGAGTAGAGGCCTGAGTCCTACCGCTATACTGAGGAGCTGGGTGAGAGTATCATTGTCGCCATTGATCCCGAATTGTCAGTTGATCGGTGGATTTGGGAGCCGCCAGAAGATTCTACGGGGACTGGAAAGTTCTAGTTTCAGAGCTGCTACAACCTCATTTGGCACACTTATCCTCAGAGTACTGACTATGAGTTCGTATGGTGCAAAGGACTCACCAGAAAGATGCAACTTTGTGTTTACATGCTTCTACTGGGCTGCCTACTGACGAAGGATCGACTTAGTGCTTTTGGGGTTCCGGTTCCAGACCCTAAGTGTGTGCTATGCAGTGTAGAGAATGAATCTATAGGGCATATTTTTACTACCAAAATATGTCAAATTAGCGACGAAATTAGCGACTCCAGTTAAAAACGTCGCTATGTTTTGTGTATTTAGCGACGTATGAAAATGACATCGCTGAACGTCACTATCAGCAATGTTTAGCAACTAATAGTGACTAGAATTGTAGTTTGGAAAGAATAAGTCTCTATTTAGTCACAAAACGTCGCTGATTTATTTTATTCAGCGATGTTTTGCGACATTTAATCATGTCCATCGCTATCCTATTACTGAACAGCGACGTCTAGCGACGTCTCTCTCAGACGTCGCTAAAAACTTTTACATAGGGTTCTGGGAACCCGATCGATTTTATTTTAATTCACCCAAATTTTCGATCTCCCACCTCGAACCCCAAATCTGTCTCCCCCTCCCTCTCTCGTCTCCGGCGATCGCTCCCCCGACGAGCTCCTCCTCTCCGGCGAGGCCTCCCCCCGGCGACCCCTCACTCCGGCTCCTTCCTCCTCATCCCCTGCCCCGGCGACCCCCCTCGCCCCCTGGGGACCTCGTCATCACTCCTCCACCGTCGACCCCCCTTGTCCCATGTTTTGCTCCGGCGACCCCGACCCGACCCCATCTAGGTATACCTAACCCTAACCCTATTTTCCACTGACACGACACAGACACACTGAAACACTCACTGACACGACACCGACACACTCACTGACACGACACTGACACATTAACACTTGACACACAGACACGTATACATATTATACTCATTGAAGAAAACTCTTATACTTATGTATACATGTATACATGAAACTCTTATACATATGTATACAATATATACATATGTATACTCATTGATGGTTCCTTTATATACATATATACATATGTATACAATCTCAGGAAAAACTTTTATATAACTATAACTATAGCTATATCTATCAATCTACATATATACATATGTATACAATCTCAGGAAAAACTTTTATATAACTATAACTATAGCTATATCTATCAATCTACATATATACATATGTATACAATCTCAGGAAAAACTGAACTAAACACACATAGGTATACTCATTGAAGAAAACTGAGATTTCATAATGGAACTTGGGTTTTGATACATGAAATGAGATGATGGTTCCTTTAGTTAGCTTGCTTATGTTACAATTATATTCTCTGTGAATATCGATCTTACTAGATGGCACCCATGACCCGAGCAGCGGCTCGTCGTTTGAGGAAAACACATATTGCTGAGGTGGCTCCTCCTACCGTTAAGGAGGAAGTAGCACCGGTAGCTAGTGAAACCGGGAGTTCTATTCATCCAGCACCTGCAGTGGAATGGCGCTTTCCCGTCGTCGATCCCACTTTTTTGAAGATGTTGCGTGATGGTATCATTGAGCGTATGCGTGAGCTGCGTGGTCGTCAATAGTGTAGTTTTATGGATATATTTTGTGTTGGACTATTAGTAGTTATTACCAGCTGTACTTGTTTTATGGAGATGAGTTTATGGACTTAATTATGGACTTATTACCAGCTGTACTTGTTTTATGGAGATTAATTATGGACTTATTACCACTTGTTTTATGGAGATTAATTAGGCTAAGTCTTCTGTATGGTCAATTCTGATACACTATGGTTATGTCATGTGATACACTATTACCACGTGTTGTATCATAATTACTTGGGATTCTATTTCAATGTTTAGGATATGTCATGATTAATGCGCCTATTACTTTTACAAGTGTTTCAATGAGTGCATGTATCTATCTTACAGAATTATCCTCATATGGATATGGATCTGAATTACTATCTACAGAATAATTTTTGGATGTACAACCGTCATCCTGATGACATGTGCGGTGTGCGAGATGAATTTATAGAGGGTGTACAGCAGTTCCTGTAGTTTACCAAGGCATTCCCTCGGTACATGGACGGTACCAAAATTAAGTGTCTGTGTATGAGATGTCGCAACTTGAAATATCATCCAGAAATGGAAGTCACGTATTATTTATACTCGAAGGGTTTCACGTCGAATTACTATCAGTGGAGCACGCACGAAGAACTTGTGTCTTTAGCATCAGAGTATGAGCCTTATGTGGATGTCTACAACCACGCTGCTTACGACGATGGGTTGGTGAACATGGTTTTTGATGCGGCGGGGCCTAGTTTCGATCCAGACAATCATGATACACCTGAGGAGGTACCGAACGCCGATACTGCAAAGTTTATGGAGTTGCTGGAGAATGCAAGGACTCCATTATATCCTGGTTGTGACGATCATTCACCATTGGAGGTGGTTACAAGATTGTTGAGCATCAAGTCCGATTTTAATATGTCACAAGATTGCTACAACCGAGTTATGGAGTTAATTATAGAAATATTGTCTGAGGGTGCTAAGTTGCCTAAAGATTTTTATCGGTCTAAGAGGATGGTAAGATCGCTCTGGATGGGATACGAGAAAATCGATACATGTCGCAACGGGTGCATGTTGTACTATAAAGACGACAAGGATGAAGACGCCTGTAGATTTTGTGGCGTTGATCGCTACAAGGGCAGTGGTAGAGGAAAGTCTATCGGTGAAAGAAAGCCTATCAATTCGATGCAATACTTGTCGTTGACGCCGCGGTTGTAGTGGTTGTTTATGGTGAAGGAAACTACAGAAAACATGAGTTGGCATAAGCAAGAACAGACCGAAGAAGTATTGGATCATCCATCTTATGGAGAAGCATTGAAGCACTTTGATCGAGAGTATCCAGATTTTGCTTCTAATCCGCGTAATGTCAGATTGGGTCTATGCTCCGACGTTTTACCCCATTCGGACTTTTGGAATTCCAGTATTCGTGTTGGCCTGTGATCGTCACTCCATACAATCTACCACCTTGGATGTGCATAAAGACTCCGTATATATTTCTCACCGTTATTATTCCAGGTCCGAACAATCCGAAAAGGAACATCGATGTGTATTTACAGCCATTGATTGATGAGTTGAATCAACTGTGGGAAGTAGGTTCCAACACGTACGATGTATCTAGAAAATAAAATTTTCAGATGCGGGCAGCTATTATGTGGACCATCAATGACTTTTTGGCCTATGGTATGTTATCTGGATGGAGCACGCATGGTCGTCTTTCATGTTCGTATTGCATGGACCGTACCAAGGCTGTCCATTTAAAACACGAAGGCAAACCATGCTTCTTCGATTGTCATCGACAATTCCTGCCGAAGGATCATCCGTACCGGAGGAACAAAAATACTTTTCGTGCCGGCGTTGTGGAGAAGGCTAATCCCCTGCCAAGGTAGCCTGGATACACGATATACGAAGAGGTAAAAGATTTACCAAGAGCTATTGAAGAGCCTGCTACGGGCTACAAGTGTGACAGATTTGGTCGCACTCATAACTGGACGAAGAGGAGTATATTCTGGGATCTGCCATATTGGAGCACCAATCTGATTAGACATAACCTTGATATCATGCATATCGAGAAGAATGTGTTTGACAACATAATTAATACTGTAATGGACGTAAAGGGAAAGACGAAAGATACTACAAAGGCTAGATTGGACTTGGAAGAAATATGTAGACGTCCTGCATTGCATTTGATAGAGGAGGGGAATGGGAAGTTGAAGCAGCCTAATGCAATTTTCTTACTGGAGAAGGAAGATAAAGTGAGACTTTGTAGGTGGATTCAAGGTCTGAAATTTCCAGACGGGTATGCTTCGAACTTGAGAAGATGCGTCGACCTCAAGGAGAACAAACTGACATGTATGAAGAGCCATGATTGTCACGTATTCATGGAGAGGTTAATTTTGATTGCATTTCGGGAATTCTTACCACTACTAAAATATGATCTATTAGCGACATAATTTAGCGACGACGTAAAATTACGTTGCTAGATATGGAATATAGTGACTCCTTTATATAAATATCGCAAAACATCGCTGAATTGCGACGTTCAGCGACATGAGTTAAATTACGTCGCTGAATAGCGACTTTCAGCGACATATTATTAAAATATGTTGCCATATATTAAAATTTTACGACGTTTAGCGACGGCCTCTCTTGACGTCGCTAACATTTTTACTTAGGGCACACCGTTTTCTTTTTTCCCCCTCACTCAAAAATTCTAATTTTCCCTCGAGCTCCCTCGGCGACCCCTTCCCCCTCCCCCGGCGACTCCCTCTCCCCCCTGGCGACTCCCTCCCCCTCCGGCGACCCCTACCCCCCTCCCCGTCGAGCTCCTCCTCCTCGAGCTCCTCCTCCTCTTCCTTAGGTAAACCCTAACCTAACTCCTCTCCCTTCTCCTCTTCCTTCTCCTCTATCCCGCACACACCCACTGTATGTGCAGTTCTGATACTTTGACCCGGGACAGTTGTTTGGACACTGACACAACCTTTGGACACATTTGTATGCACACAAACACATACGACCCCTCTTAACATGTTTTTGGTTTTATATAGTGTCACTCTTATTTCTTGTATTTCTAGTATTCATATTTATACTCGTATCTGGATTTTGGCATGTATTTTTATTTTTCTCAGCTTGTGGAATTTCGGTATTTCTCGTATTTTGGGTTTTGGCTTGGCTCGATTTTATTGGGGATGGTTCGGTTTGGTTCGGTTTTATGTGTTGGAACACCCTAGCCCTATGCTACACCCTCATCCCCACCACAACTCCCCTCTTTATATCCCCACCTACCACTCTCTCTCCTCATAACCACCATTTATTTCCTTCTTCTTCTTCTCCTTCCTCTACACAACTCTCCCAACCCTAGGCAAGTGCATCTTGCCACTACATGAGGACCCTCTTTTCCTTGTCCATCTGCTAGTTTAGGACATGGAGATCAATATTAGTTCTTGGGTTTTTATGATTTGGAGTCTCTGTTGATGTAGATCTAAGTTATTGCTATTTTTGGATTTTACATGTTTTGATCCATTTTGGTTGGTTTTCTTTGAGTTCTGATGTTTCCATGTGGAAGAGCTTTCAATTTCACCCAAGTTGGAACTTTGGAAATCCGGATTTGGAGTTCGGATGGCCAAGTTATGAACTTGTGAAGCTTTGGGTTCTTCTTTGGTGTTCTTGCTGTTTGGGAAGACAGTGAGCAGTGTGCATAGCTGTTTAGCTTACGGACACTGAGCTACGCGCGCTCTTTAGCGCTGCGTACGCAGGCTTGAGTACGCTTCCTGTTGGAAGCGTGTCTCCTTGAGCGTGCGTGACTTTCACGCAGCTGCTCCCTTGAGTGTGCGTGACTTTCACGCAGCTGCTCCCTTGAGTGTGCGTGACTTTCACGTAGCTGCTCCCTTGAGCATGCGTGACTTTCACACACTGCTCCCCTGTAGCGTGCGTGACTTTCACACACTGCTGCCCCTGTAGCGTGCGTGACTTTTACACACTGCTCCCCTGTAGCGTGCGTGACTTTCACACACTACTGCCCCTGTAGCGTGCGTGACTTTCACACACTGCTCCCTATAGCGTGCGTGACTTTTCACCCATGCTGCCCCCTTGAGCGTGCGTGACTTTTCACATACGCTGCCCCCTTGAGCGTGCGTGACTTTCACAAACGCTGCCCTCCTGCGTGCGTGTTATATTGCGTATGCATTCCCCCTGCGTGCGTGCTTTTGTGCGTACGCATCCCCTGACCCATATTTTGATATTTTATTGGATATTTCATGTACATTTTATATCCTTACGCCTTTTGTCATGAACTTGATTTTACTTAATATATTTGAAATGACTATTGTACATGGCTTGGTATGACAAGGAACTAGCATAACACGACAGTGACCCGTAGTGGTGCACTCCTGACATGACCAACCTGACATGATAGTGGCCCGTCGTGGCGCACTCCTGACAAGTACCCTGACATGATTTATCTTGATAACTTAACTTGACTTGCCTTGACACCGTGGGTGGTTCTTTCTTGCTTGCTTGTTAAATCCACTTGTCCAGCCTTGCATCATGTCTAGAATGGGACTCCTGAGTACCACGGTCAGGAGTACCTACTAAAATGGATTAAGGTTAATAACTAGAATAACTCAGTAGTCATGAAGAGATGACACAGCTACAGGCAATCCCGTTACCTGGGCGCTCTTGGGATCTGTAGCCTGCCGTCGAGTAGGGCACATTTCCAGCGTACCGTCGAGTGTTGCACCCTCTAAGTCACCTAAGGGTACATTTGTCTCCCGGGCGATGTACCCACCTGAATTCAACCCTAATCTTTCGTCCTGGGTAGCCTGGATGGTCTGCAGGGCTTGTGGCTGTGGAACAATCTCACTGTATCTTGTTAGTAATTAGGCCTGTGATAACCCTAGTTAGTTAAAGTAGTAAGCCGTAGTATCTGCTTGGCCGTGATTGATTGAATGAGGTATAACCAGTCTAGTCATGTCTTGATCCAGTACAAGCTTGCTTCCTGTCTTGATTTCTTACATTATTATCTTGCCGATAAATGGTGGAAAACCAAGCTCTGTTCAAATGAAGGGTTACAACCCCGGTCCTTGTTTGGTTTACGGGTTGTAACCTGGCTATCGGAATAGTTCCATGGTTATCTCGTCGTATATCACCCTGCCATGTTTTCGTAATTCTAGTTTTAAATATTATATCTTTCTGTGCTGATTGCTGGCTTTTGTTCTTATTTCGTGGCCCCCTTGTGGCACTTGCTCTTCCTGGGGTTGACCCAACTGGTTTTGTGTGGCCAGATTTCGGAGCAGCTCCCGAGGATCTACCAAGCTTCCAGCCCAATGGTGACAACTAGACGGAACCCGGGCTACGAGTGGGTTTTCTATTTTGTTTCGCTCACTCTATTGTAAAGTTATTCTTTTGAGACGTTTAGCCGACGAGCACCTGTTAGCTCGATGCACTTTTTACTTACTGTCTGCCTACGGACTGTAAACATGATTAACAAATCCTAGGGTTGATCATGTATGACTAAACTCTTGCTAGTCCTAACATTTTGTAACGACTAGCTTTATGATCAGCTGAATATGTAATATTTGGGACGCCTTTTATTGTATATTTGGTGGTCAAACATCTTGTAATTATATTACTTGCTTGAGATTGAGACAATAGGCTTGACCTTAAGAGACTGTTGGCTTGTAGTAAACCCTCATATCTAGACAGCCGTGACCGTATAGTTGAGATGTATTCTATTTCAATATACGTAGCTGGCTATGTCTGCCCCCGCTCTCCAGTATTCTGGTTCTGGGGCGTGACATGGTTTAAGTGGTGGCCCATGCAGGTCTTGTCAATCAAGAAATGTGAGGGTTTACCGAATAGATGTCTCAATCAGTATTCGCCCTTGATCTCCTCCCGTATTTTCAAATCCTGAAATTCTTGCCCTGATTACATGCTTGTATCGTTGATCTGTCCTGGTCCTTCCTTATTGTTTCCCTGTGTCGTCTTCTTCAGCGGCACTGTACCTGACCCAGCCGATCAGCGAGGAGGAGCACCTCCCGTGGACCAGCAGCAACCTGGGGATCAAGTCCAGCATTCCGGAGTCGCCTCCAGAGTGATACCCACTGGAGGAGAGTCACCAGTTTGGCCCATCCAGCCCGCAGAGCCAGATGATGGTACCTTAGTAGGCCTCATCAGAACCTTGATAGCTTCCCAGGATCGTCGAAGCGACGCCCTGCACCAGACAGTTCAAGATGCCTTGACCCGAGGCGGACATCCAGGGAACCAGGCGGCGAACAGTTTCAAGCGCTTGAACCCTCCTTTCTTCGACGGCACCGAAGATGCGATTGCCACGGACGCACGGCTTCAGGATACCGAGGTGGTTCTGGAAGCAGCTAGAACACCTGAGAATGAGAAAGTAGCGGTGGTACGCCTGTAGTTGTTAGATTTAGCTCGCAATTGGTGGGCGACTCATGCCATAGGATTAGTGGCACCCATTGCTTGGGCAGTGTTTAGAGAGAGATTCTAGACGAAGTACTTTGATGCTGTGGCTCGGTACGACCTGCAGACCAGATTTACCAACTTGAAGCAAGGAGGCAGAACAGTCGACAGTTATGCATCGGAGTTTTCTAGACTCAGTAGGTTTGCCCCCACCTTGGTGGCGACCGAGTTTGATAGGGCCCAACGGTTCCAGCAGGGACTGCATTTGGAGATCTTGTTGGCGGTTGAGCAGTTCGAGCACCAGACGTTCGATGCAGTCTTGAGAGCAGCTAGGAGGCATGAGTACACCTCCCAGAGGATCGTGGATAGGACCGGAAGTAGGAAGCGGTCCCACAGCCAGATGCACCAATCATCAGCTCCAGTCCCGGCAGCTAGGGGATTGACCATTGGAACTCCGAGGCGGGCGGCCTCAGTAATGTCGGTTCAACATTCGACCCTGACGTACCCGCAGCAGCAGAAGCAAAAGCAGACTTCCGCGATGGGATGTTCTCATTGCGGAAAGCCAGGGCATGTGGTGGCAGACTGTCGCAGGGCGCAGGGATTGTGCCTGGCTTGTAGAGCAGCAGATCATAGGGTTGGGGCTTGCCCGAATAGGGGTGGTTCATCAGCATCCAACCCTTCTAGCTCTTCGGTGAGAGGACCTGCCCCAGCACCAGTTCAGCAGCAGCAGTATCAGTCTTCGAGGCCCTTGCCGCCTCAGTCTCAGGCATTCCAGCAACAGCACCCCCAGCAGTATGCACAAGCCCAAGCTCAGACCCAGAATAGGCAGAGAGGTTTCCAGCAGAGGGGACCAGCAGCCAGAGGACAAGGTCAGGCCATGATGATGGCTATGGAAGAAGAAGTTGCACCAGGTGAGGTTGTGGCAGGTACTATTCTCGTCAACTCCTTTTCGGCTTCGGTATTATTTGATTCTGGTGCATCGCATTCATTCATGTCTGTACGATTCGCGACACGGATAGGATTGGAGCCCGAGTCATTATCAGTGAGGCTCAATATACTTATTGGTAATGGTCTTGTGGGAGTAGATCGAGTGTTTTCTTCGTGTCGGATCGTAGTTAGCGGTAGGGAGTTCCCCGCTAGATTCATAGAGTTCCCTATGGCAGACTATGATGTAGTCCTAGGCATGGATTGGTTGAGGAACCAGTATGCTAGGATAGACTGCCATATTGGCAGAGTTGTCTTTAGTATCCCCGGCGAGCCAAAGTTTTCGTTTTCCAGAGGCGCAGTGGAGCCATCTTCCCCAGCATTGCGGATGGCAGTAGCAGCAGTACAGTTGCCCAGGATAGTTGAAGAGTTTCTAGATGTCTTTCCAGAGGAGCTTCCAGGGATGCCGCCAGAGCGGGAGATTGAGTTTACTATAGACTTGATTCCCGGGACAGCACCAGTGTCAGAGCGAGTCTACAGGATGGCGCCTTCAGAGTTGGAGATTTTGTACAAGATGATTGAAGAACTGAGGACCAAGGGATTCATTCGTGCAAGTGGATCACCTTGGGGAGCCCCGATGCTTCTTGTGAAAAAGAAGGATGGTACCTCCAGGCTATGTGTTGATTATCGTACCTTGAATTCGGTGACAATCAAGAACAGATACCCTCTTCCGAGGATAGATGACTTGTTTGATCAGCTCAGAGGGGTTTCAGTATTTTCGAAGATCGACTTGCGGTCGGGATACCACCAGATCAGAGTCAGAGAGCAGGACATCCCGAAGACAGCATTCAGATCGAGGTATGGACATTGGGAGTTCCTTGTTATGCCCTTTGGAGCGACCAATGCGTCGGCCGTATTCATGGACCTCATGAATCGCATTTTCATGCCTTACTTGGACCAATTTATGATTGTGTTCCTAGATGACATCCTGGTCTACAGCAAGAGTGAAGCAGAGCATGAGCAGCATCTTAGAGTCATCCTTCAGACGCTTAGGGAGCATCAGTTGTACGCCAAGTTCAGCAAATACGAGTTCTGGTTCGATCGTATTTCGTACTTGGGTCACATCATTACCCGAGGAGGAGTGAAAGTGGATCCCCAGAAGATTGTGGCTATCGAGTCATGGCCGTTACCCAGCTCAATGGCAGAGGTTCGCAGCTTCCTTGGATTGGCCGGCTATTTCCGGCGGTTCGTTTCAGATTTTGTAAGGATTTCAGCGCCGATGACCCAGTTGACCCGCAAGGATGTGCCGTTTGTTTGAACAGCAGAGTGTCAGGAATCATTTGAGAAGTTGAAGCGAGGTTTGATAACGGCTCCCATTCTCACCCTTTCAGATGGGACCGGAGGATTCACAGTTTATTGCGACGCTTCAGGCAGAGGATTGGGGTGTGTCTTGATGCAGCATGGGAAGGTAATATCTTATGCGTCACGTCAACTTCGTGATC
The DNA here is from genome assembly GCA_029216955.1 of Iris pallida. Taxonomy (NCBI): domain Eukaryota; kingdom Viridiplantae; phylum Streptophyta; class Magnoliopsida; order Asparagales; family Iridaceae; genus Iris; species Iris pallida. The sequence goes on along the minus strand of JANAVB010021880.1, from coordinate 156,163 downwards.
ATGAGAAGAATTACCCGACCCACGACTTAGAATTGGCGGCGGTAGTGTTTGCTTTGAAGTTGTGGAGACACTACTTGTACGGAGATAGAGTGGAGATCTTTACTGATCATAAGAGCCTGAAGTATGTTTTCACCCAGAAGGACCTTAATATGCGTCAGAGAAGATGGCTCGAGCTATTGGTGGATTATGATGTAGATTTGCAGTATCATCCCGGGAAGGCCAACGTTGTAGCAGATGCATTGAGCAGGAGAGCCGGAGTTTATTTTCTGACGGCGCAACCAGAATTATTGGCAGATCTTCAAAGGATGGGAAATGAAGTGGTTCTTCCTACCAGTGTGGCATTGATGGCCAGTTTACAGGTTCAGTCCAGCATAGTTGAGAGGATCCGGGTGGCGCAGTCAGCAGATTCCAAGCTCCAGCGACTCAGAGCAGAGTGTGAAGCAGGAAGAAGGCCAGAGTTATGTATCCATGAAGACGGTACACTTCGGCACGGCACTCGTCTTTGTGTACCTAGTGGAGATATCAGACAGGAAGTCATGGCAGAAGCCCACAGTTCACAGTATTCTATTCATCCGGGTGGTACGAAGATATACCGTGATATTCGTCAGCATTTCTGGTGGAATGGCATGAAGAGGGAGATAGTCCGGTTTGTCTCTCGGTGTTTGGTTTGCCAACAGGTTAAAGCTGAACATCAGAGGCCCGCTGGACTTCTTCAACCCTTACCGATCCCAGAATGGAAATAGGAGCATATAACTATGGATTTCGTGACCGGATTGCCAAGATCTCCGGCCGGCAGAGATGCTATTTGGGTAATTATGGACAAGCTTACCAAGGTGGCACACTTTCTTCCATTCAGAGTTGGACAATCGACGGCGCAGTTAGCAGAGATGTATCTCAGGCAGATCGTCAGGCTTCATGGTGTGCCAGTCAGCATCACCTCGGACAGGGATTCAAGATTCACATCACACTTTTGGCACAGCTTACAGAAGATTTTGGGGACTCGCCTTCAGTTCAGCTCAGCTTATCACCCGCAGACGGATGGTCAATTAGAGCGCACAATCCAGACTCTTGAAGATATGTTGAGATCCTGTACCCTTGACTTTGGCGGTTCATGGGAGAATCATCTGCACCTGGTGGAATTCTCGTACAACAACAGTTATCAGGCCAGTATCCAGATGGCACCCTTTGAGGCTCTTTATGGCAGGAAGTGCAGATCCCCGCTACCATGGGACGATGTCGGGAAGAGGCAGATGCTCGGGCCCGAATTGATTTCCCAGACGGTTGAAGTGGTCAGGAAGGTCAGAGATCACCTCCGAGTTGCCCAGGACCGCCAGCGCCATTGGGCCGATGCTCATCGGCGTCCCTTAGAATTTGTTGTCAGCGACCATGTATTCCTTAGGATCTCGCCTAACCGCGGCGTCATTCGCTTCGGCGTGCGGGGAAAGCTTAGTCCTAGGTATATAGGGCCGTTCGATATTCTAGAGCGAGTAGGAGATGTATCCTATCGTCTCGCTCTTCCGCCGTCGCTGAGTTAGGTACATGATGTATTCCATGTGTCCCAATTACGACGATATATTCCGGACCCGAGCCACATCCTAGACCATTCGGAATTGGTTGTTGGTACCAACCTTTCGTATGAGGAGAGGCCCGTGTCTATTTTGGACCGGAGGGAAAAGATACTCAAGAACAAGACTATTAAATTAGTCCGTATTGCTTGGGGTCATCACTCTCTAGGTGAGTCAACGTGGGAGCGTGAGGACGACATCCGGTCGCGATATCCCTACCTGTTTGACTCGTGAGGTATAATGTCTTTCTTATGCCTTACGTTTTCCCTTTCTTGCTTGCATTGTATGATTGTATGATTGAACTGCTTAGTGTAACTAGCCTGTGCTGAGTGTAGCTTATTGTGACAATCTCTAGCTCCTTGATTAAATTCCGAGGACGGAATTCTTTTAAGGTGGGTAGAGTTGTCACCCTCATTTCCTGTATTTCCAGTATTTCATATTTATACTCGTATCTGAATTTTGGCATGTATTTTTATTTTTCTCAGCTTGTGGAATTTCGGTATTTCTCGTATTTTGGGTTTTGGCTTGGCTCGGTTTTTTTGGGGATGGTTCGGTTTGGTTCGGTTTTATGTGTTGGAACACCCTAGCCCTATGCTACACCCTCATCCGACCACAACTCCCCTCTTTATATCCCCACCTACCACTCTCTCTCCTCATAACCACCATTTATTTCTTTCTTCTTCTTCTTCTCCTTCCTCTACACAACTCTCCCAACCCTAGGCAAGTGCATCTTGCCACTACATGAGGACCCTCTTTTCCTTGTCCATCTGCTAGTTTAGGACATGGAGATCAACATTAGTTCTTAGGTTTTTATGATTTGGAGTCTCTGTTGATGTAGATCTAAGTTATTGCTATTTTCAGATTTTACATGTTTTGATCCATTTTGGTTGGTTTTCTTTGAGTTCTGATGTTTCCATGTGGAAGAGCTTTCAGTTTCACCCAAGTTGGAACTTTGGAAATCCGGATTTGGAGTTCGGATGGCCAAGTTATGAACTTGTGAAGCTTTGGGTTCTTCTTTGGTGTTCTTGCTGTTTGGGAAGACAGTGAACAGTGTGCATAGCTGTTTAGCTTACGCACACTGAGCTACGCGCACTCTTTAGCGCTGCGTACGCAGGCTTGAGTACGCTTCCTGTTGGAAGCGTGTCTCCTTGAGCGTGCGTGACTTTCACGCAGCTGCTCCCTTGAGTGTGCATGACTTTCACGCAGCTGCTCCCTTGAGTGTGCGTGACTTTCACGCAGCTGCTCCCTTGAGCGTGCGTGACTTTCACACACTGCTCCCCTGTAGCGTGCGTGACTTTCACACACTGCTGCCCCTGTAGCGTGCGTGACTTTCACACACTGCTCCCTATAGCGTGCGTGACTTTTCACCCACGCTGCCCCCTTGAGCGTGCGTGACTTTTCACATACGCTGCCCCCTTGAGCGTGCGTGACTTTCACATACGCTGCCCTCCTGCGTGCGTGTTATATTGCGTATGCATTCCCCCTGCGTGCGTGCTTTTGTGCGTACGCATCCCCTGACCCGTATTTTGATATTTTATTAGATATTTCATGTCCATTTTATATCCTTACGCCTTTTGTCATGAACTTGATTTTACTTAATATGTTTGAAATGACTATTGTACATGGCTTGGTATGACAAGGAACTAGCATAACACGACAGTGACCCGTAGTGGTGCACTCCTGACATGACCAACCTGACATGATAGTGGCCCGTCGTGGCGCACTCCTGACAAGTACCCTGACATGATTTATCTTGATAACTTAACTTGACTTGTCTTGACACCGTGGGTGGTTCTTTCTTGCTTGCTTGTTAAATCCACTTGTCCAGTCTCGCATCATGTCTAGGATGGGACTCCTGAGTACCACGGTCAGGAGTACCTGCTAAAATGGATTAAGGTTAATAACTAGAATAATTCAGTAGTCATGAAGAGATGACACAGCTACAGGCAATCCCGTTACCTGGGCGCTCTTGGGATCTGTAGCCTGCCGTCGAGTAGGGCACATTTCCAGCGCACCGTCGAGTGTTGCACCCTCTAAGTCACCTAAGGGTACATTTGTCTCCCGGGCGATGTACCCACCTGAATTCAACCCTAATCTTTCGTCCTGGGTAGCCTGGATGGTCTGCAGGGCTTGTGGCTGTGGAACAATCTCACTGCATCTTGTTAGTAATTAGGCCTGTGATAACCCTAGTTAGTTAAAGTAGTAAGCCGTAGTATCTGCTTGGCCGTGATTGATTGAATGAGGTATAACCAGTCTAGTCATGTCTTGATCCAGTACAAGCTTGCTTCCTGTCTTGATTTCTTACATTATTATCTTGTCGATAAATGGTGGAAAACCAAGCTCTGTTCAGATGAAGGGTTACAACCCCGGTCCTTGTTTGGTTTACGGGTTGTAACCTGGCTATCGGAATAGTTCCATGGTTATCTCGTCGTATATCACCCTGCCATATTTTCGTAATTCTAGTTTTAAATATTATATCTTTCTGTGCTGATTGCTGGCTTTTGTTCTTATTTCGTGGCCTCCTTGTGGTACTTGCTCTTTCTGGGGTTGACCCAGCTGATTTTGTGTGGCCAGATTTCGGAGCAGCTCCCGAGGATCTACCAAGCTTCCAGCCCAATGGTGACAACTAGACGAAACCCGGGCTACGAGTGGGTTTTCTATTTTGTTTCGCTCACTCTATTGTAAAGTTATTCTTTTGAGGCGTTTAGCCGACGAGCACCTGTTAGCTCGATGCACTTTTTACTTACTGTCTGCCTACGGGCTGTAAACATGATTAACAATTTCTAGGGTTGATCATGTATGACTAAACTCTTGCTAGTCCTAATATTTTATAACGACTAGCTTCATGATCAGCTGAATATGTAATATTTGGGACGTCTTTTATTGTATATTTGGTGGTCAAACATCTTGTAATTATATTACTTGCTTGAGATTGAGACAATAGGCTTAACCTTAAGAGACTGTTGGCTTGTAGTAAACCCTCATATCTAGACAGCCGTGACCGTATAGTTGAGATGTATTCTATTTCAATATACGTAGCTGGCTATGTCTGCCCCCGCTCTCCAGTATTCTGGTTCTGGGGCGTGACATATAGGTTGTGGGGTTTGGCAGTTGAAATGCAATCTCAGGTTTTCCTGAGATTGGGTTTGGAATTTCTGAGATACAAGGTTGGGTTTAGTTTGTTGAATGTGAGTTGAGTTGAGGGTTTGATTTAAATTGAATGTTTAGAAGTTGTTGGTTGTATACTCAGTTTCCTGAGATATATGTATGTGGAATAGAAATGTGTTGGCTTGGTATGTTTAGTTCATATATGTAGAGTAGTGATATATAGCTGAGATTATATATGCATGAGATTCATGGTGGGGTAAGGTTATGATATATAGGGGCTTGCTATATTTGGATTTGAGATGATGTATATATCTCTATGTTGCAATCTCAGTTTCTGAGTAGATATGTATATATATACTTTGATACATATAGATGACTTTGGGTTGTTTGGAGTTTGTTTGTTCTCTTAGAGGCCAAGGGTTTAGCCCCTTGGGTTTTGTTTAGATTCAATGTGTGTGTGGATTTGAGATGATGTATATATACTCAGCAAGCAACAGACCCTTCCCCCCTCCCTTTGTCTGTTCTCTTAGAGGCCAAGGGTTTAGCCCCTTGGGTTTTGTTTAGATTCAATGTGTGTGTGGGTTAAATTGGAGAGTTTTATAGTAAGTTCTAGTGTGTCAGGTATTACATAATTGCACAAGTCTTACTCGATTTTCGGATTTGGACCGAAGTCGAAACCCAAAAGTGAAACCGAATTAGAAATTTTAGTATTTTAAAAACCAAAACCGAACCAATTTTTTTTAATGATTCGGTCCAGTTCGTTTTTTCGGTCCAAAACCGAATAATGCTCATGCCTAGTAATATGTATGTATGCCTGATATTTAAGAAAATTAATAAATTCCCACACCGTTTATTCGAATCTTATATATATATATATATATATATATATATATATATATATATATATATATATATATATATAGTAAGAGATATCCTTCGGGAGATTGCTAATTGGAGAAATGGAAAAGTGCTTTAATTTTCTTGTAGGGAAAATGTCACGACCCGCACCCGGATATATGGGTACGGATACGTGGGCCACGTCCAGCCTACACCGCTATGTGAGTGTTATGAAGAACTGATATCAGTTGGTATCAGTTGATAGGTAAAGGGGGGAATTTTAGAATCAAGTATCAGTCAACCTTTCCTATCTTGGTATGAAATATCTGATAAGAAGAGGATATGATATCAAGTCGAGTAGAGGAATTAGCTTGGGGCATAGGCTAATAGGTCATGTACACTCATGTACACTGGTATGCACTGATATGCAAGTGATGAAGGGGAGAAAAGGGTAAAGTGTAAGGCAGGCTAGGGGAACTACCCTGTAGGCAGTGAGCTCAGGTAGGCATAGCCATGCCCCGCCCGAGTTGCACCCCTACACACGACCATGTCTCTCTACTATAATATACACTAGGAAGTTCGACATAGTCAACTCAACTTCACCCAGTTTGACTAGTTATTATGCTGAACATGTGTGTCCATCTTTGCAGAATTATTTCCAAATGGATATGAATTACTACTTGCGGAATCGTTCATGGATGTACAATCATCGTCCTGATGATATGTGTGGTGTACGGGATGAATACATAGCGGGAGTAGAGCAGTTTCTGCAGTTTGCTAAGACATTCCCTCAGTACATGGACGGCACCAAAATTAAGTGTCCGTGTGTGAAATGTCATAACGTAAAATATTATCCAGAAGTGGAAGTGACATATCATTTGTACTCGAGGGGTTTCATGCCTAATTACTATCAGTGGACCGCACACGGAGAACTTGTGTCTTTAGCATCAGAGCCGGAGCCTTATGTTGAGCCGTATATGCATGCGAGAACAGATTTTGTTTCAGATAATCATGCATACGACGACGGGTGCGTGAACATAGTTTTCGACGCTGCGGGGCCTAGTTTCGTTCATGATGCAGCTGTGAAGGCACCGAATGTCGATGATATAAAGTTCATGGAGTTGCTGGAGAATACAAGGACTCCATTGTATCCTGGTTGTGAGGATCATTCACCGTTGGAGGTGGTTACAAGACTGTTGAGCATTAAGTCAGATTTTAACATGTCGCAAGAATGCTACAACCGAGTGTTGGAGTTGATTATAGAGATCTTGCCGACGGGTGCTAAGTTACCTAAAGACTTCTATCGGTCTAAAAGGATGGTGAGATCGCTCTGGATGGGATACGAGAAAATCTATTCTTGTCGCAATGGGTGCATGCTGTACTACAAAGATGACAAGGACACAGATGTGTGCAGATTTTATGGTGCTGATCGCTATAAGACAACTAGTACAGGAAGGTCTATCGGTGCAAGAACGGCCGAAAATATGAGTTGGCACATGCGAGAACAGATTGAAGGAGTGTTGGATCACCCATCCGATGGAGAAGCGTGGAAGCACTTTGATCGAGTGTATCCTAATTTTGCTTTAGATCCGCGTAATGTCAGGTTGGGGCTATTTCCTGACGGTTTTACTCCTTTTGGTCTTTCGGGATCCCAGTATTCGTGCTGGCCTATGATTGTCACTCCGTATAACCTACCGCCTTGGATGTGCATGAAGACTCAGTACATGTTTCTAACCGTTGTAATTCCTGGTCTGAATAATCCCAAGAGGAACATTGATGTGTACTTACAGCATTTGATAGATGAGTTGAATCAGTTATGGGAAGTAGGCGCTAACACGTACGATGTTTTCAGAAAGCAGAATTTTCAGATGAAGGCAACCCTTATGTGGACCATCAACGACTTTCCGACCTATTGAATGTTATCTGGATGGAGTACTCATGGCCGTCTCTCATGTCCGTATTGCATGGACCGTAGTAAGACTTTCTGCTTGAAACACTGAGGAAAATTGTACTTCTTTGATTGTCATCGACAATTTCTGCCAAAAGATCATCTGTTCAGAAGGAACAGGAATGCATTCCGTGCCGGCGTTGTAGAGAAGGGTGATCCACCGCCAAGGTGGTGCGGAGCCACGATATGGGAAAAGGTTAGAGATTTTCCAAGTGCTATCGAAGATCCTACAACTGGGTACAAGTGCGATGGATTTGGTAGAGATCATAACTGGACAAAGAGGAGCATATTCTGGGATCTGCCATACTGGAGTACCAATCTGATCAGACATAATCTTGATGTCATGCATATTGAGAAGAATGTGTTTGATAACATAATTAATACTGTGATGGACGTAAAGAAAAAAATGAAAGACAATCCCAAGGCCAGGTTGGACTTAGAAGAAATATGCAAACGCCCTACGTTGCATTTGATAGAGCAGAATGGAAAACAGTTTCTGCCGAAGTCAATTTTCTCGCTGGACAAGGAGGATAAAGTGAGACTTTGTCGGTGGATCCAGGGCCTAAAATTTCTAGACGGATATGTGTCAAATCTGAGAAGATGTGTCGATCCGAAGAAAAATAAATTGACGGGTATGAAGAGCCACGACTGTCACGTATTCATGGAGAGGCTAATTTTGATTGTATTTCGGAAATTCTTACCGCAGGCAGTTTGGGATCCATTGACGGAGCTTAGCATATTCTTTAGGGATCTTTGTTCTAAGAAATTGCTCGTTAATCATCTAGAAAAGCAAGAGAAGGACATTGCGGTAATACTATGCAAGCTAGAGAGGGTGTTTCCTCCTGGATTCTTCGACTCTATGGAGCATTTGCCGATTCATCTATCCTATGAGGCACGTGTTGGTGGACCCGTCGAATATCGATGGATGTACCCGTTCGAGCGACATTTGAATCACCTAAAAAGAAAGGTGAAAAATAAGGCACGGGTCGAGGGTTCTATTTGTGAAGCCTATGTTCTCGAGGAGATTACAAACTTTTGTTCGATGTATTTCAAGCCTCATGTTGAAACTTATAGAACGAGAGCTTCCAGAAACGACAACGGAGATCATGAATGTAATAATACAATACTGAAGGTATTCAATGCTCCAAGAAAGCCATCGGATAAAATGAAGAAGAGATATCTGAACGATGATGAGCTAAGGGCTCCTCAGGTGTATGTATTATTCAACTGCGACGAGGAGGAAGTAGAGAAACTGGAGGGGTAAGTGTTTGCAAAAACAAAAGTCTTTTATTTCACAAACTTTAAAGAATAGTACAAGAGTACAATAAATTCTGGAAAAGTACAGGAATCCGATCTGAAGACGATCTCTTTATCCCTTGGACGATGTAAACTTTAAAGATGATAGCCTTTGAAGAATGCAGCAGCACTTGGACAAGAACTCCTGATCTCTGATGATCTGGAATAATGATCTGTAGGAGCGTAAAAAGTGCTTCACAGAATGAGTCAAAGTGATAGATCATTCTACTCAAATTGATCTACTTTACGCCGCAGGGAGGTTAAATACTTTACGTCCAAGACAAGGCTAATCGCTTCTATGCCTAAAGCAGCCAGGGTCAAGACAATGGTTTTACGCCTAAAGATAGGCTAACCCTCATTTTATGCTGGACAAAGCTGTCAAAGTCTCGCATTTAATGCAAAGTCTGACATGAAGATATTGATGATGGAATATACCATATATTTCGAAGGGATTTGTTTTATACAGAGACCAACGTTGTCGTTTAGTATGTGGCCTGAGCTACTTTACGCTCACACTATGGCTTCTTTTACGCACGGAGATTATATGAGTTTTTACGCTCGAAAGTCGACGTGTGCGTAAAGTCTATTTGGGCTACTTTACGCTCAAGGTTATTTAATAACCACTTTACACGGGAAATCTATGACAGGGCTGTTTTACGCCTAGTCCACTGCTTTACGCTCAGAATACATTGGGGTGGTTTTACGCCCTATTCTTCTTCATCAGTTGAGAACGTGGTCTGCCTACATGGCTTTCATGCCACACATCTCGAAGAACGTGTGTACGTGTATCTTATTCTTACTGAAATGATGGGGCACGTGTCAACATATACAGAGGATGACTTCGGTCGTGGGTGGCAGTTGTTAGCATAAAGATGGAACTTTTGCTGAGTTTTTACGCACAAGAGCCCAAGTCTATAAATAGACTTATTTTTTTCGGAGACAGACACAGAGACAGGAGAAAAGACAGACAGATTAGAACTCAGAGATTTTTGATTCTCTAGAGCATTCTTCTTCAACCTTTCTTTCAGAACAGAGTGAAGCAAAGCAGGAAAGCATTCGGCCTCGCCATCAGTGCCCAAGTGCGTCGATACCTTTCTGGTGACTTAGTTCTTCCAAGTTGTTCATCTTCAAGAAGCGATCTTCATCATCATCGTATGGTCCAAGGAACAAAGTGATCATTTACAGATCAGACTTCTACAGCAATACTTTCCCAGAATCAAATTTGTATTTCTTATACTTTTTCTCGTTTTATTTTCAAAAGCCAATTCCCAAGGCATTTTTGTTAAGTGAAACAAAATGGAGACTCTGCTGGAGATTAAGAAGAGTCGCCATTTTGTTTCACTTAACAAAAATGCCTTGGGAATTGGCTTTTGAAAATAAAACGAGAAAAAGTACAAGAAGTACAAATTTGATTCTGGGAAAGTATTATTGTAGAAGTCTGATCTGTAAATGATCACTTTGTTCCTTGGACCATACGATGATGATGAAGATCGCTGCTTGAAGATGAACAACTTGGAAGAACTAAGTCACCAGAAAGGTATCGACGCACTTGGGCACTGATGGCGAGGCCGAATGCTTTCCTGCTTTGCTTCACTCTGTTCTGAAAGAAAGGTTAAAGAAGAATGCTCTAGAGAATCAAAAATCTATGAGTTCTAATCTCTCTGTATTTTCTCATGTCTCTGTGTGTGTTATATGAAAAAATAAGTCTATTTATAGACTTGGGCTCTTGTACGTAAAAACTCAACAAAAGTTTCGTCTTTACGCTAACAACTGCCACCCACGACCGAAGTCATCCTCTGTATATGTTTACACGTGTCCCATCATTTCAGTAAGAATAGGATGCACGTACACACGTTCTTCGAGATGTGTGGCATGAAAGCCATGTAGGCAGACCACGTTCTCAACTGATGAAGAAGAATATGGCGTAAAACAACCCCAATGTACTCTGAGCATAAAACAGTGGACTAGGCGTAAAACAGCCCTGTCATAGATTTCCTGCGTAAAGTGGTTATTAAATAACCTTGAGCGTAAAGTAGCCCAAATAGACTTTACGCACACGTCGACTTTCGAGCATAAAAACTCATATAATCTCCGTGCGTAAAAGAAGCCATAGTGTGAGCGTAAAGTAGCTCAGTCCACATACTAAACGACAACATTGGTCTCTGTATAAAACAAATCCCTTCGAAATCTGTGGTATATGCCCTCATCAATATCTTCATTTTGTTTCACTTAACAAAAATGCCTTGGGAATTGGCTTTTGAAAATAAAACGAGAAAAAGTACAAGAAGTACAAATTTGATTCTGGGAAAGTATTGCTGTAGAAGTCTGATCTGTAAATGATCACTTTGTTCCTTGGACCATACGATGATGATGAAGATCGCTGCTTGAAGATGAACAACTTGGAAGAACTAAGTCACCAGAAAGGTATCGACGCACTTGGGCACTGATGGCGAGGCTGAATGCTTTCCTGCTTTGCTTCACTCTGTTCTGAAAGAAATGTTGAAGAAGAATGCTCTAGAGAATCAAAAATCTCTGAGTTCTAATCTCTCTGCCTTTTCTTTTGTCTTTGTGTCTGTCTCCGAGAAAAATAAGTCTATTTATAGACTTGGGCTCTTGTGCGTAAAACCTCAACAAAAGTTCCATCTTTATGCTAACAACTGCCACCCACGACCGAAGTCATCCTCTGTATATGTTGACACGTGCCCCATCATTTCAGTAAGAATAGGATACACGTACACATGTTCTTTGAGATGTGTGGCATGAAAGCCATATAGTCAGACCACGTTCTCAACTGATGAAGAAGAATAGGACGTAAAACCACCCCAATGTATTCTGAGCGTAAAGCAGTGGACTAGGCGTAAAACAGCCCTGTCATAGATTTTCTGCGTAAAGTGGTTATTAAATAACCTTGAGCATAAAGTAGCCCAAATAGACTTTACGCACACGTCGACTTTCGAGCGTAAAAACTCATATAATCTCCGTACGTAAAAGAAGCCATAGTGTGAGCGTAAAGTAGCTCAGTACACATACTAGACGACAACATTGGTCTCTGTATAAAACAAATCCATTCGAAATCTGTGGTATATGCCATCATCAATATCTTCATGTCAGACTTTGCATTAAATGCGAGACTTTGACAGCTTTGTCCAGCGTAAAAGGAGGGTTAGCCTATCTTTAGGCGTAAAACCATTGTCTTGACCCTAGCTGCTTTAGGCGTAGAAGTGATTAGCCTTGTCTTGGGCGTAAAGTATTTAACCTCCCTGCGGCGTAAAGTAGATCAATTTGAGTAGAATGATCTATCACTTTGACTCATTCTGTGAAGCACTTTTTACGCTCCTACATGATCCTCCTAATGAAGAACTTGAAACTCTATTTATAGAGTTCTAGAAATAACTATTTTATAGTTATTCTGGATTGCGCACAATGGATTACGCTGGAGACAGACTGTGCATACTGCAAACCGCGTTGGCTATTGGGCAGTTGCTCGATCGTGGGTTAACGGTACTCAAACACGTGGCATTGTTTGATTGAAATGCGCTTGGTCGCGTGCAGGCGGTTGCCACGTGGCGAGCAATTGATAGGATGTAAGCCACGTAATAAATGTCAGTTATCTTCAACAAGTTTGATGGATTGTGCCACTTGAATAGCGCTAGCTTCAGACTGCGCTCCCTTCTAGTCAATGGATAGCGCTAGGATTCTGACTTGGTCAAACTGCGCTGAGGTTGGACTGGCAGACTGCGCTCATGTTGGACTGGCAGACTACGCTGGACTGTACAGCTGTTCTCGAGTACCGTGCTGCACAAGAAACGAACAGACTCCTCATTTTTCGGGCTGTCAGGCTATCAGAAGATTTGATCTTCTTGTCAGGTAATGATGGCGTTGCCACGTCAGCATAGCGCGCTCGGGCGGTGGCGCAGTTCATTCTAGTGCGGTTGACTTTTGGCGCTGTTCATGTTAGCGTTGTTCATTGATGGGTGTGCAGTTTGGGCTTCTGTGCACTATTTGATGGGTGCAACTTGATTTTTAGGATTTACAAGACCCCCTTCAAAGTTTTCGAAATTTGAAAATTTTTAAAGTTTTGAAATACTTTGAATTTCAAATTTGAAATCAAGTTGCGCTTAGGCCTGCGCATTTTGAGGAATTAGTTCCGATTTTCTCGGCGCAATCGGAGGTGACTGTTAGGTTTCTGTGAGAAACTATAAATAGTTTCCTCCTTCATTCTTTTAATCTTTACTTTGCTTTTGAATCCTCAAGAGAAAAACTCCTCCGAGCATTTGTGATTCTCCTACTCTGACTTCTTCTTCCTCCTCTCGTCGTCGACACCCATGGTGCCTAAGCGATCGGCCACTGAGAAGGGAAAAGCTCCTGCCGAACCTTCGACTCGTGTTGCACCGCGAGTATCTCGTCATGAGACAGGCTACCCTGCTCTTCAAGGTAAATGATGGACAATGATCGAAACCCTTTTTTGGGTTTTTTGATGATTTTGAACCTTCATGTCTCTCTCTTTTTAGAGATTGATGGTATTTTCAACCACTTGTGCCACCTTGTTTGGGGTTTTGGCTGCATGTACAACAGTTTTCATTTTTATAAAAACTGTGTCTTTGTGCAATCGGTTGGAAAGCGCTGACATAGTGTTTAGCACAATCTGTCGATTTGCGCATCAATACGCATCCTGATATTTTGTGCAACTAGGCTGTGCTGGCATAATCGGATGTTTTGTGCAAGCTAGGCTGTGTTGGCATAATCGGATGTTTTGTGCAACTAGGCTGTACTGGCGCAATCGGATGTTTTGCGCAAGCTAGGTTGTGTTGGCACAATCGGATGTTTTGCACAACTAGGCTGTATTTTCACAATCGGATAGATTGTGCACACATCACAATTGGATGAATTGTGTAAGCTAGGCTGTGTTAGCGCAATCGAATGTTTTGTGCAACTAGGCTGTGTTTGCGCAATCAGATAGATTATGCACACAGCGTAATTGGATGAATTGTGTATAAAATTCATTGAAGAACTTTTTAATTTCTTTTGTACATACTGATATTTGTCTCTTCATCAATGCAGTTAACCTCAGAGAAGATCCCAACTACGAGGTTCTTGCAGGATCTCCGTCTGAATCAGAATTCAAGGAGGATCTCTCACATGTCTCTTTTCCTCAATATGTTTTACCGTCATCCCGGCAAGCTGTCTTGGTGGCACAAGATAATGACACTTTATTGTGTCGGATGAACGGGCAACCTCTTCAGACTGCTGATACTGTCACCCACAAGAAACCTTTGTTTTTGTTTGGTGAGGCTTTTGACAAGAATTCACAGCCGAGGCCTCGCATGGAGCAGAGAATCTTCCAAAGGGGCGAGAAGATGATATATTTGACAGAGATCTCAAGATGTCTCCTTCTGTCTAGATATGCTTTTGCAAGCTATCCCAGAAGAATAGAATGGGACATAACTCCGCTGCAGCAGGCCCGAGTGGGTAATATCTGTGTTAAGAAGGGGCCAGACCATAAAGATATATTCTACAGTTCTTCTGAGCGACATAGCTCCCTACTCAGAGGACTAAAACCCGATTGCATCCCGCCGGAAGATTCTTCTCTGCTGCTACCAGTAAGAACTCCAATATTCGCAAATGAGTTTGCGAAGGTGGAAGGGAGGTATCTGAACCAAGATCTACGGTTGACAGGTCTTGTGAACCCGGACAATAAAAGGTGGATCTGTGTGGCCAATTGGATATTGGTCCAATTTGAAGATCAGCTTAAAGAAATTGATCTGTATCAGGCAGTGTATGCCACTGTTTATGGCTTCCCTCCTAATCCACATCTATTCCTTGCATTGGCGGAGAGATATAATTATAGGACTGGGACTTTCATGACGTCGTGCAGGAAAATTGGATTAGCCTTGCATGAGATAAAGTACATCTCTAATCTGCCGATGGGGGATATCCCCTATAAAGAGTTTGTCCCAACAAATGATGAGTTGGACAGACTGCGCAAGGAAAATGCCAGTATGGTAGATGTTTTTGAAGAGCTACTCTGCTATTACAAGATTTGTTCTCTATACTACAAGAGCGGCACGGCCAGCACTTGCTATTCGACCAAATGGTTGCCGTATCTTTTCCTCAACCATATTATTGAGAAGAAGACCAAAGAACATGAGAACTGCAATCCCAACTTCTTTAAACCGCTTAGCAATAGTGAGGTGATAGAGTTGATGGAGACGCACAACGATATGGATATCAAGATTGAGGATGATCTTCAGTATCCTCCTTTCAAGAAAGGAGACATCGTCGAAAGCTACATGAGGATGGGTTACATGCCCATGTCGAAGGAAGCCCAACTGGCAGGTTTCCTTACTTACTGGCTTCGACGATATGTCATACCTGGGGCCAGTGCAGTTGACCGCTTCTATCGCGGTGTACTGTTTGCTGCCGTCCGTCTAGTCTTCGGCTACCGGATGGATTTGTTGTCAGCAATGACATGCAGGATGAACGTCGGCCTCCGTTTCTTCGTTGATTCGATGATTCGAAGAAAAGGCAAAAAGGGACATTTTCCTTGGCTGGAACTTCCATATACATATCTGTTTGGATGGCTGCTTCTACACTATCCTTCCTTAATGAATCCTGCTATGGGGGCAGTGAGCGGCAGTTTTCTAAGAAGATATTCTGGATGTAAGTGGATCTATACCACATTGAAAGACTGCAGGCGAGTCTTGAATCTGGGCAAAGGATGGAACTTCTACTGTGTTCCACCTCCAGTCGGTTATGAATATGTACCGACAAACATAATCGACTCGGTGAGAGTGCCACCCCTGGGCCGTACCACCTTCGATTGGCTGAGGACGATTCGGCCATCACATCTAGTATACTGGTTCGAAAATGAATGTTATCCTGAACCCTATCTCCCAAGCCGTTTTACACGCCAATTCGGCTACGGCCAATTTTATGTAGGCAATGCCATAACATGCCTACAGGGAAAAGGTTATTTGATTGATGGAGCCCGGGCTTGGGCCTATTATAATGTCCGTGACACAAAGATAATGTTCTCGATGCCGACAAGGAGCGACTGTGGCCCGCGTATGTTGTATACTTATTCGATCTTTATACATCAGCAAATACTTTTGTTAAGAATTTTAATTTAACAGACAGCTTTGCGACGGTGACACGATTTAGAAAAGGAGCACTTGTTTTGTTGCCTCCTGGTAATGATGAAGAACACGAGCCAGCTGATGCGCCTTTAGAAGCTTCGAGGGAAGCCAACTTCCCTGAAGAAGTCTACGAACCGCTGTGTGTTTCTTTGAAAGTTACAAGATCTCCAATCAAGGAGAAGAAGAGGAAGGCAGAAGAACCATCTTCTCCTGTCTCTAAGAAGAAGACCGATGTAGACTCTTCGGAAAGGGTCACTACTCGATCGCAATCTCGGCAACAGGCTGAGTCAGCTCAAAGAGAAGAAGCGACGACCCCGACTTCCATCCAAAGACAAACACACGCTGCAGACGTAGAGAGTCCTGAAGAACCTCTACGCAGAAAGAAAATAGCTTTCAGAAAGAAAGTAACCACTCCCTCAAAATCTATCCATACATCTGCCCTGATAAGTGCTGCCGTCGGGGTTATGATGCCTTCACCTACGCCTGCTCCTGAGCCTCAGTAGGTGACAGATAAACAAGAAGAAGCTACCAGTGCAGAGATAAGGAACAAGGTCGCAGACACAAGGGAAGAGGCTGCGAAGGCAAAAGATGAGACTGCAGAAGCAAGAGAAGCGACTGCAACTCCGACTCCAATCAACGAGTCAGAATCATCCGTCGAAGTATTGTCATCTCCCACACTTGCAATGGAAGCTGCTCATCTTCCAGCTATACCAAGATCGCGTCGTTCTGAAGAAGATCGACTGATGATCGAGGCTCTGGATGGATGTGATTTTGGCTTCCATGACATAGATCCAGTCGATGCAAGTGATGACGAGGAAACACAAGAGGAGGGGGCAGATGACGAGGAAACATCGACGGATGATGTTAATGACAATCCGGAAGAGAATGTTGCTGTCCATGCATCCCAAGAGAAGAGTGCTGCTAATAAAGTAGCACTGGAGGAAGCTATTGTCACCAATCAAATAGGTATTGACTGATTTTGGTAATCTTCATTTATAGATCAAATGACTGATGTTTTAACTTTTATTCATGCAGAAATTCAACCTTCTCCGATTCTTCCAGTATACACTGACATAGTGCAGACAGAGGCGGTAGCCAGCGGCAGCCATCATCTATCAGGCGGCTCCGAAGCGGGAAGTAGTCAGGCAGTAATGTCTGAAACTACTTCCGCGAGGCTCCAGTCTATTTTATTAAATGATAATTTTGTCATTAAACCCAGTTTTGGTAAGCTTGCCTTCATTTTGATCTTGTTTTGATAGCCTTAGTGACAGTAAACTGATGATATTTACTTGATTTTGCAGAAGAACATCTAGGAGAGGCAACTAGCTCTACAATGGCTCCTTTGTCAAAAGAGGCTACGGTCGATGTTCAAGAAGCCGAACTTCCGCCTTCCCAAGCATCTGCTGCTGAAGCTTCTGTAGGAATAGCTGCTACACCTAGTGCAGTAGCTACCAATAAATTTGTAGTTGGTTCTTTTACCAATTTTTTCTTCAGTTCCTTGGGACCTTTGGTAGAAAGGGTAATGGAGAAAGAAAACGTTGGTTTCATCACTGTCAGAAATCCAACTTCTTATCTGATTGGCGGCATCCGAGGTCAAGGCGATGAAGCTCAGGCTGCTTACCTTGAACATGTGCTGGATAAGCTGGAGGAATCAATCAAGAATTATAAAGATCTTAACCGAGGGGAGGTAGAGCCACTGGTGAATGCCGAGTTCGAAAGGATGACTCGAGAAGCTGAGGTCACGAAAGCTGATTTCAAGACTTTCTTGGATACTTTCGCCACGAAGTCTTCAGAGTATGATTCTCATATGGATATAGTAGCGTCTACTGCTGGGGAGAAAGAGAAGAAGGTTACTGATCTGAAGGCAGAGTTTGCTCGACTTCAAGAAGAGTTGAGACTCGTTCAACTTGTTCTTAAAAAAGAGACCACACAGCATCAAGCTGCAGTTCAGCAACTGGACATTCTGACCCATGAGAAGAATGAGTTTGTCAAATTTCATCAAGATGAAATCGCTCGCCGACTAGTGACCTTGCCAACATTTGACGCTCAATCTGGAATGGCAGAGGCTAGAAGGCGGGTGCTGGATTCTCGTGAAGAACGACTCCAAACCTTGAAGCAGCAGATAGCTAATCTGATGACCCCACCGACTGAGTGAAAGAAACTTTTTGTATTTTTTTCTTTGTGATATGTCTTTTTGTAACGTCTTTTATCTTTGATCAATGAAAAGACACTATTTTGTGGATCTATTATTTGTTGCATATCCCATTACGGATATAAATAATAGCGATAGAAAATATATTCAGAGGTTCAGGACATGATATATTTCTTGATTTAGAAAATAATTATATTCATTATATCTGCTCAGAGGTAATGTGGACATGGCAGAATATAATTTTCTTTTTGAATATCATTGTTTCGGTAGACAACTTAATCAGAGGTAATAAATACGTGACAAGTTGTTGATATGGATGAACGGATGAGTCGTAAAAATATATGAACAAAGTGAATCGTCGGGATGAATGGATGAACCGTCAATTGGATGAGGTGAATGGGTGAACGGGTGAACCATCGGTTGAATAGAATGAACGGATGAACCGTCGGGTGAATGAAATGAACGGATGAACCGTCGGATGAATGGAATGAACGGATGAACCGTCGTAATAAATTGAATGAACGGATGAACCGTCAGATGAATGGAATGAATGTTATGAAGAATCCGTCGCTTCGGTTCGCGTAATCTACTGTCTAACGAATCTCTGCCTATAAACAGAACAGAAATTTAGATGGAATGATCAGTTTCACTTTTAACATAAAATGTCGTCTGAAGATACATCCAAGAAGCCTGAGATTGTCCCAAAGGTTGAAGAAGTCACTGAGGAACGTCCAGCCGCGCCAATCCAGCCAAAGCAGACGGAGGCGGGCGAAGGTTCGTCGGCACCCAAGCCGCCACGGGATATCTTGGATTTCCTAGTCGAGCCAGGGAGGACTGAAGAAGAAGAGGCTATGAGGATAGCCGTTTGCGCGTTTCTAGTGAAATCGGGCAAGGATGTCCTCGGCTCTTTTGTCGACTATATTTTTGAAAAGGACGGTAGTGGTCCTCGTCCTGTCTTTAAGAAGGACGATAGTGATTCTCGTCCTTGATATCATGTAACATCGTTTATGATAAAATAAAATCAAAATTTATTTATGAACTGTCTTGTCATATTTACAAAAAATCTCTTTTACATTCATACATAGTACTTATTAAGGAATTTGCCATTGATAGGCATCATCGCCACTCGACCGTCCAACTCCGTGAGTTGATAGGCTCCATTTGAGAAGACTTTACTCACGATATAAGGCCCTTCCCATTTCGCATCGAACTTGCCTTTGCTCATATGAGTCATCGTCATAGGACGTCTGACTGTTAGAACGAGTTCTCCTTTCTGAAAGGCTCTGATTTTAACTTTACGGTTAAAAGTCTTCGAGATACGGGCTTGATATAATTCAATATGTTGTTGAGCCAATAGCCGCTTCTCGTCGAGCGCCTCCAGTTCTTGAAGTCGAAGAAGATCATTGTTCTCCGTAGTAAGTTCATTAGCAATGGCAATTCTCAAGGAAGGAATTTGAAGTTCCAGAGGTAGAACTGCTTTACAACCGTAAACCAGAGAGAAAGGTGTATAGCCTGTGGGGTTACGGACCGTAGTACGGTAGGCCCATAGACATTCTCCGAGCTTTTCACTCCAGTTTCGTTTGTTAATAGACATCAACTTCTTAAAGAGTTTGATGATAGTCTTGTTGAAGGCTTCAGCCAAGCCATTAGCAGCAGGGTTGTAAGCTGTAGAGGCGACATTGTCAATCCGATGATCGTCACAGAACCTGGTGAACTTTTGACTGATGAACTGAGGTCCATTTTCGTGAATGATTCGTCGAGGTACACCAAATCTGTAGATAACGTGGTGTTTGATGAAGTTGATGACGCTGCTGGTTTTGACTTCAGCCAAAGGTATAGCTTCAGCCCACTTGGAGAAATAATCCGTTATTGCTAGTATAAACCGATGTCCTTTAGAAGAAGAAGGATTGATAGGACCTATAATATCCATGCCCCAAGCTTCAAAAGGCCAGGAAGCAGCAGTCGGATGAAGGAATTCCGACGGTTGATGGATAAAATCTGCATAGATTTGACAGGCTCGACATTTACTTGCATATTCGATGGCATCAGACACCATAGAGGGCCAATAATAACCCATTCGTTGGATACGATCTTGCAGTTTAGGGCCAGGTTGATGTGCTCCACAAACACCATCATGAGCTTCACGCAATACTTGCTTCGCTTCATCACCAGCAAGACAGCGCAAGAGTAGGCCGTCATAAGTCCGTCGATAGAGAGTTTTGGTAGTCTGATTGTAGTAGAATCAAAGAGATCGTCGACGAATACTCGTAGCCTCCTTAGGATCTTGTAACGCCCCAGTCCCAAAATATGTAGGACTAAAACGTAATCATGCCAGCTGTATACATACGAAGTATATGGTACCTCGTATATATACATAAGCTATAAAATGCAGTAACCAAGATACTAAATCTCATCCACAAAGATAAATAATGATATAAAAGCAATTTTGAACTTGTCATGTATACAATCATTGGGCGGAGACAAAGTCCACTACCAACAAATAAGAAAAAGTACATAGAAAATAAAATGAGTTTGGCAGGCGAAGCGAAGACGATCAAAGTGCAATCATCCTCGAAGAGATAGTGACGATCATTGCCATGGCAAGAACACTTGTGAAACACAAGAACACACACCTGGAGAGATAACCAGGTCCTCAGAGGGACGTAACAAGATACATCAACATGCCATATAATACTGAATATAAAATATACCACAATCAAAGAAAGTGACAAGACACAATAAGATAATCTATCCATACTAAAGTGAACATATAGTTGAGATACAATCCTTCGACGCATGGGCCCTGACTGTAAATGGGATCTGGTATAGTCTCCACTTGGGCACCAGTGACCGAGAGCATGACGTTCAAAAACGACAGTGGCCAACCTGAGAGGCTCATACCCGTATCTCCAGCGAAGCTTCCGGGTTATAAGGGAAGTGCAATCGAAGCCCATACGTCAGGTATTGTCCTCCCCACCCAAATGTCCCTACCAAGTCGCATCTACGACCATATTTCTCTACTAACTGCTAAGTCTCCTAACCTGCCACTATTAGCAGTTAGTCCTAACGCATGCACATGGGGGATCAGCCCACACGCAAGAACCTCTACATGCTACTCATCTCACACATCCTCGTGGTACAACGGTGTCAAGGTATATGCAATACACTACCACGGTAGTCCCTTAACTCTAGGTCCATATGCAATCAAGGGATAAATAATAAGGTACATCTAATATCACTGAGCAGGCAGTAAATGTAAGAACAGGAAATAAATGAACAGTGATATGTAATAAAATGCAAACTAAAAATAAACAGTATAATGGCAAGGTATCTTGCCTGGTGTGTCGCAGGGTGTGGTGCGATGTTCTGTAAAGTTCCAGTTGCCTAATCGCCATATCCGATGGGGAAGAGTCCAAATTCACGAGGAAATAGGGAGTGATGATTAGTCATGATAATGGTGATAATCATGGAGAAATTGTGGAGATTATGTACGTATCATATTTTTGAAAATATTTATGATACTTAAAAAAAATTACGTATAATTTTTAAACAAAATATCTTAAATAAAAATATATTTAAAAATCATAGTGTGTGAACTACCTTTTTTTATTAACCAAACTATTTTAAGTAATACTTTGTAAATCTAGAAATTCATTCTTGGGGTTTAAAACTAAATTGTAACGATAAAATTTTGTAAAAATCCTTAGGTAAAATAGTATGCAATAGTATATATATTTTTTCCAAAAATATTTTTTTAAAATATTAATCAATTTATTTTTTTATATACAATTAGAGTTTTGAAAATAATATAGCCACTAATAAATGTCAAAATACCCATACCCATAAATAAACAAAATATTATTTCTAATAATACTAAAAACTAAAAATAATAATAATGATAATAATAATAATAATAATAATAACTGTAATAATAATATACTAATAATAAATAATATTAATAATAACAGTAATTAATAACAGTAATAATAATAATAATAATAATATATCAGTAATAAGCTGTAACAGTAGCAGTGATATACATATAATAATAATAATAATATTAGTAACCTTCCTAAAACCATTAATCCATTCCCCCCCCCCCAAAACCGCTTTAGCGAAGAGGGAGAGAGAGAAAGAAGAGTAAGAGAGAGGGAAGTTGGGGGGTTTACTCACCAATGGGGCGGTGGCGACTCCGGCACCAGGCGGCCGCGGCGAAGACGGCGGCGGATGGCGCACGCGGGTTAGGGCGAAGCAGCGCCGGCGTTGGGGAAGTCGGTCGGACCCACGGCGGGGAAGGCGTGCGCCTGGCTGGAGGCGGCACGAGAGGAGGTGGAGTCGGAGGCGGCTCGGACGGCTTCTGATGGCGGCGGAGGTCCACGCATGGCCACGAACGGTGGAGGAGATCGGCGGTGAGTCACCGGGCGGTCGGAGACGAAGCACGGGGTGGCGCGTCGTGTGCTGGCGCGTCAGAGCTCGTTCGCTGGGGACGAAGGCGGCGGACGCGGGTGGAGCACGGGAAAGGCTCGGCGTCGCCGGCGGCCAGGTGAGGGTTCTCACCTCTTCTTCTTCTTCTTCTTCTTCTTTGGTTGTTGTTGACGGTGTTGTGGGTTTGGGGGCGCCCGTTGGCCGGAGATGGCCCTAGCGACGATGGTCGGCAACAGTGGATGGGTCGGATTGGGGAAGATGGTGGTGGCGTTGTGGTGAGGATGATGAGGGCTGGGTGAACGGAGTTGGCGGCAGCGAGTTTTGTCCGCGGGTGGAGAAGGTGTGATGTGGCGAGGCATGCCGGAGTCGAGGGGTGCGGCTGTAGTAGTGGTGGTGAAGGAGACATATTAGGCGTTGGCTGGGATTGCGCTCGGGGTGAGCGGAGGAATCGACAGGGAGGTGCTTGTGGTGGTGGTTGGTTGGCCAGGGCGAGCGGAGTCGGGGATGACGATGGCGGTAGAGACGGGACGGTGGTGACGGGGGTTTACTGGTTGTAGATGGTGGTGGTGGTGTCGAACTTAGGATTAGGTTTTTAGGATGCGTCGTGTCGGGGGTGGTTTTCCGACACGAGGTGAACGTCCGGTTTGTCGGATAGGATATTATGTATTTGTACTGGGAAACAATATAGTGGATGGGAAAGGGACACGGACACGATGCACGTGTTGGGTTGGAAGTTGTGGTTGTGGTAAAAAAAATTGGAGGAGTACCTGCCTATTTATAGGATGTGGGAATTCTCAATTAGATAGGATTAGGATTTATTTAAAACCCAATTTAGATAATCCATCCATTTATTTAAATCCATAATCAAATCCAAATTCAAATTAAATCCAATTTAAATCAAATTAAATTTTTGTTTAAAAATCGAATAGGATAAATCAAATTTCAAAATACTTACCTATTTAAATAAATCCAAAATTTTAAATCAAGGTTTAAATCGCCACAATAATTTCAAAATATTTTTTTCTAAAATACTAATAATAATAATTTTGAAAATTATTATTTAAAATAATCTAGTAGATAATTATGAAATGTATACACAAATAATATTCTTATAAATATACCTTTCTAATAAAAATATTATTTATTATTTATAACTGGAGGGTCTTTAAAATGAGGAGAAACAAACGTAGCAATTTTTGTACGATAGCAAAGTATTTATTATATAAATTATTTTGAACTATAAGAATAAATTAAAAATATTTTTCTAAAAATATGTACGCTCGCACATATTCGCACTCGACGAGCATTTACGAAAATCAAAATTTCGTGCACGACGTACAATACGACTACGCGGCGTACAATACAAAAATTTTAAATCCGTACAAATTTTAAATAAAAAAATAGTAGAAATTTAGGGGTTTTACATCCTACCCAACTTAAAAGAATTTCGTCCTCGAAATTTAGGAAAAAATTAGGATAGGTAGGGTGAAGGAGATAGAAGCAGTATAATCGATAAGAATTTGATTCATATTGAACAAAAGGCAATCAATTGTTTGACGAGAATGAAACGACATTTCAATGGCAATATGTCGTTTGATCGACTAAAAATTTCGATGGTTTCAGATTTTGATCATGACAATCAATCAATGACTAAGCTCAATCAACCTTTAACATTAACCCAAAAAACTCATAAGTAGGTAATAAACTCTTTAATCCCTTGATATCATCAATATTCATGTAATCTCTCTTATCATAAATTGTTCTTTCCAAAAATTACTTCTGTTCCGCGTCTCCCTTAAAAATTTATCAAAAACAAATATGATTATAAATGTACTCTTGCTTCCTCTATCTCACCATAGAATTTTCAATAGTCTTAAATTTAGAATTCCATAATCTCTATTATACTAGCTCACTTATATATCTTCTCAAATTATAATTTCCTCTAAAATTAGAATTCCAAAATCTTCAACCAATTTGGCCCAAGTAAAAGTTAAAACCTTTTTATTACAAATTTGTATTTATTGGCAACCATAGATTCCAAAATAAATGTCCGTCTGCAATGTTCGATAAATCTTGAAAACTAACCGTATACCTTCGTAACTCAATCTTCTATCATCATAATTGAAATTTTTCTTTATTATTTATTAGTCTCTCTCAAAGCTTGAATTCAACAATCTCAGTTCTTGATGGTAGAAATGAAATTCATCTCAACTTTCTATTCATAATCATTTTAGAACTAAATAAAATGTAAAGGTTTCTTTCTTCAACAATTAGTTATCCTTGAAAATATCATCATAACACTATATGTCATCGAAGGCAATGTCACCTTTTATCTTTATCAAAAAATTCATCCATAAATTTAATGTATAATTTGGTTCCTAACCACCCAAGTTTTTAGGAAAAATTCACTCGATATGTAGTTACCTCAAAACAAATTTGAAATTCGCGAAGTCTATTTATCCTTGAGTGTTTCGTCAACGCATAATATATCATTTCTTACCTCATCTATTCAGAATTATCGCACATTTTTATTCACGTCCCATCTATACCTCATAATTTCGTAATTATCTTAACCACTACATTATTTATCCATGTTGTGGGGTTCTCCAATCTAACCTCTACTAACCCAAGATTGTCATGATCAAATGTCATTTTGTATAAGGGAATCAAACAAGGGACAAGGTTGTATAGGCTATGGAGGAATTATAGTAAAATATAAGTAAAGCAATTTAATGAGAAGGGGAAAGAGTAAGGGTTGCAATATTGAAGAGCTAAAGATGTTATGGGTCTAAGTAAATCAAGATAATACAAGAAAATAAAATGACAAGGGTTAAGCAGTCAAGATAAAAACACAAGGTTAAGCATTTAACGGATTTAGTAGATCACCATCAGGCCGAAGATTTGAGTCGTGATTAAGTCCAAATATATAGCCAAAATATATCGGCACCATGGTATAGGTTATAGTTAGTCTTTATGACCTGAAGGTCGTACCATAAAAATAGAGTACAAGGGGACGTGTTTTAGTGGAACACGATATACCTACATGAAGGTCAGCTCATCTAGGTCTTACATGTGAAATTTGTGGGAAGGAAAAGTCTAGTGTTGTGCTCCAAATATCAAAGTCACGATAGGGAACGCCGAATGTTCAAAATAGAAAGTGGGTTTTCATAAGGTACTAATTAATGCACCAACAATAAAAGGTTAAAGCACGAAATAAAGATAATTAGGAAATCTTGTAGATCAAGTTAAGATAAGTTAGAGGCACAGTTTCTAGAGAGAAATTAGTCTCCTAGATGAGGGTATGGTCAAGGGGATGGTTCTAATCACTTCTAAGTTCCAAACAATTAGATGGTCACGAATAAAAATCTAGATTTTGTGGGAAGGTCGAGTAAGTCAAAGATATGTTCATCGGTTTAGTCGATGACTAACTATACTTGTGTATATGCAATATCATAATCATAGGTGGTATGGCAATCTAATGTGGAATACTTCTATCTTACTAGGGTGACCTTACTTGCTCCTTGGTCCTCTACCAATATATGATCTAATCTAAAAAATTTAAGTTCCTCGAAAGTTTCTCAATAAAATTTTCAAGATACTCTGCCAAAATTTCAATTATCTTAGACTGTCAACTTTAATCAACATTTTAAATCTCTAGTCAGTCTCGAACAATCCTCGTAATTCATAAATCGAATAAATAAATTCATTAAATTTTTTTTCCAAACCTTAAACTCATCATTTAATGAGTTTATCAACCGAATCTCATATTACAAAATAGAACATTTAAATAACTCCCGAATTTAATCATATATCCTTCAAATGTGAATATCTAGCTTCCAATAAGTCACAAAAGTAATCCTTCCTTCTCCTTTTTTTTCAAAATTTAAATATCCATAATCAAGGCTTTTAAACTCGAATATCTAAATAACTTTATAAATCATAGATCATATGAGCAAATTTAAATATTTAAATTTTTCCTTCAAAGTCGATTCCATATCTTCCAAAAATATTTCAAACAAAATTTTTACCATTATCTCTTCAAGCTCCCTAATAAACCATAAATCCTAAACCCTCCATATTCTCTTATAATTTTAAACTCTTTAAAAACTTTTACACTCCAATACTTAGACTCAACGTAAATCATGTGTCACAATTTAAAGATGTTTTCCAATCGGTTTCATATCCCAATAAATCATAAACTATTTTGCAATTTCAAAAAAAAACATAAATCATAAATTTGTTTTCGTGATCTAGCTGTCCTTTTGTGTATACCACCTTGTAATAGCAAAATAAAATTCCAACTATCCATTGAAGGCGGTAACATGCTACTACCCAACTTGAAATTAACTAATCCTTAAAATCATACTTTCTAGAAAAATAAATTCCTTTATAACTCAAATAAAATTCCAATGTATATTAATTGTCAAATATAATCTATCTAGCCATGTGTTTAACCTATGGGCATATACTAGTGTAGTTATCTTTACTAAACACGAAACTAAGAATTTACAGTAGAAGGAGTCAAGCAAGATGCAAATCAAGGAGGTTGAACGAGAGTTCAAAATTTGAAGTCAAGAAAGGATGTCAAGTAGGTGGATGAGATTCTAAACTCTAATCCTATATTGCAGGTCCGTTTGGTTCAATCATGTAACCGAAATGGCAAACTAGACCTGCATGGGCCACCACAAAAACATGTAACGTTCCAGTCCCAAAATACATAGGACTAAAACGTAATCATGCCAGCTGTATACATACGAAGTATATGGTCCCTCGTATATACATAAGCTGTAAAATGCAGTAACCAAGGTACTAAATCTCATCCACAAAGATAAATAATAATATAAAAGCAACTTTGAACTTGTAATGTATACAATCGTTGGGCGGAGACAAAGTCCACTACCAACAAGTAAGAAAAAGTACATGGAAAATAAAATGAGTTTGGCGGGCGAAGCGAAGACGATCAAAGTGCAATCATCCTCGAAGAGATAGTGACGATCATTGCCACGGCTAGAACACCTGTGAAACACAAGAACACACACCTGGAGAGATAACCATGTCCTCAGAGGGACGTAACAAGATACATCAACATGCCATATAATACTGAATATAAAATATGCCACAATCAAAGAAAGTGACAAGACACAATAAGATAATCTATCCATACTAAAGTGAACATACAGTTGAGATACAATCCTTCGACGTATGGGCCCTGGCTGTAAATGGGATCTGGTATAGTCCCCACTTGGGCACCAGTGACCGAGAGCATGACGTTCAAAAACGACAGTGGCCAACCTGAGAGGCTCATACCTGTATCTCTAGCGAAGCTTCCGGGTTACAAGGAAAGTGCAATCGAAGCCCATATGTCATGTATTGCCCTCCCCACCCGTCCCTACCAAGTCGCATCCACGACCATGTTTCTCTACTAACTGCTAAGTCTCCTAACCTGCCACTATTAGCAGTTAGTCCTAACGCATGCACATGGGGGATCAGCCCACACGCAAGAATCTCTACATGCTACTCATCTCACACATCCTCGTGGTACAACGGTGTCAAGGTATATGCAATACACTACCACGGTAGTCCCTTAACTCTAGGTCCATATGCAATCAAGGGATAAATAACAAGGTACATCTAATATCACTGAGCAGACAGTAAATGTAAAAACATAAAATAAATGAACAGTGATATGTAATAAAATGCAAACTAAAAATAAACAGTATAATGGCAAGGTATCTTGCCCGGTATGTCGTCGGGTGTGGTACGATGTTCTGTAAAGTTCCAGTTGCCTAATCGCCATATCCAATGGGGAAGAGTCCGAATTCACAAGGAAATAGGAAATGATGATTAGTCATGATAATGGTGATAATAATGGAGAAATTGTGGAGATTACGTACGTATCGTATTTTTGAAAATATTTATGATACTTAAAAAAATTACGTATAATTTTTAAACAAAATATCTTAAATAGAAATATATTTAAAAATCATAGTATGTAAACTACCTTTTTTTATTAACCAAACTATTTTAAGTAATACTTTGTAAATCTAGAAATTCATTCTTGGGGTTTAAAACTAAATTGTAACGATAAAATTTTGTAAAAATCCTTAGGTAAAATAGTATGCAATAGTACATATATATATTCCACAAATATTTTTTTAAAATATTAATCAATTTATTTTTTATATACAATTAGAGTTTTGAAAATAATATAGCCACTAATAAATGTCAAAATACCCATACCCATAAATAAACAAAATATTATTTCTAATGATACTAAAAACTGAAAATAATAATAATGATAATAATAATAATAATAACTGTAATAATAATATACTAATAATAAATAATATTAATAATAACAGTAATTAATAATAATAATATATATCAGTAATAAGTTGTAATAGTAGCAGTGATATACATATAATAATAATATTATTATTATTAGTAACCTTCCTAAAACCATTAATCCATTCCCCCCTAAAACCGCTTGAGCGAAGAGGGAGAGAGAAAGAAGAGTGAGAGAGAGGGAAGTTGGGGGTTTACTCACCAACGGGGCGGCGGCGACTCCGGCGCCAGGCGACCGCGGCGAAGACGGCGGCGGATGGCGCACGCGGGTTGGGGCGGAGCAGCGCCGGCATTGGGGAAGTCGGTCGGACCCGCGGCGGGGAAAGCGCGCGCCTGGCCGGAGGCGGCGCGAGAGGAGGTGGAGTCGGAGGCGGCTCGGACAGCTTCTGATGGCGGCGGAGGTCCACGCACGGCCACGAACGGTAGAGGAGATCGGCGGTGAGTCAACGGGCGGTCGGAGACGAAGCACGGGGTGGCGCGTCGTGTGCTGGCGCGTCAGAGCTCGTTCGTTGGGGACGAAGACGGCGGACGCGGGTGGAGCACGAGAAAGGTTCGGCATCGCCGGCGGCCAGGTGAGGGTTCTCACCTCTTCTTCTTCTTCTTCTTTGGTTGTTGTTGACGGTATTGTGGGTTTGGTGGCGCCCGTTGGCCGGAGATGGCCCTAGCGGCGATGGTCGACAACAGTGGATGGCTCGGATTGGAGAAGATGGTGGTGGCGTTGTGGTGAGGATGATGAGGGCTGGGTGAACGGAGTTGGCGGCAGCGAGTTGTGTCCACGGGTGGAGAAGGTGTGATGTGGCGAGGCATGCCGGAGTCGAGGGGTGCGGCTGTAGTAGTGGTGGTGAAGGAGACATATTAGGCGTTGGCTGGGATTGCGCTCGGGGTGAGCGGAGGAATCGGCAGGGAGGTGCTTGTGGTGGTGGTTGGTTGGCCAGGACGAGCGGAGTCGGAGATGACGATGGCGGTAGAGACGAGACGGTGGTGACGGGGGTTTACTGGTTGTAGATGGTGGTGGTGGTGTCGAACTTAGGATTAGGTTTTTGGGATGCGTCGTGTCGGGGGTGGTTTTCCGACACGAGGTGAACGTCCGGTTTGTCGGACAGAATATTATGTATTTGTACTGGGAAACAATATAGTGGATGGAAAGGGGACACGGACACGATGCACGTGTTGGGTTGGAAATTGTGGTTGTGGTAAAAAAATTGGAGGAGTACCTGCTTATTTATAGGATGTGGGAATTCCTAATTAGATAGGATTAGGATTTATTTAAAACCCAATTTAGATAATCCATCCATTTATTTAAATCCATAATCAAATCCAAATTCAAATTAAATCCAATTTAAATCAAATTAAATTTTTGTTTAAAAATCGAATAGGATAAATCAAATTTCAAAATACTTACCTATTTAAATAAATCCAAAATTTTAAATCAAGGTTTAAATCGCCACAATAATTTCAAAATATTTTTTTCTAAAATACTAATAATAATAATTTCAAAAATTATTATTTAAAATAATCTAGTAGATAATTATGAAATGTATACACAAATAATATTCGTATAAATATACCTTTCTAATAAAAATATTATTTATTATTTATAACTGGAGGGTCTTTAAAATGAGGAGAAACAAACTTAGCAATTTTTGTACGATAGCAAAGTATTTATTATATAAATTATTTTGAACTATAAGAATAAATTAAAAATATTTTTCTAAAAATATGTACGCTCGCACATATTCGCACTCGACGAGCAATTACGAAAATCGAAATTTTGTGTACGGCGTATAATACGACTACGCGACGTACAATACAAAATTTTTAAATCCGTACAAATTTTAAATAAAAAAATAGTAGAAATTTAGGGGTTTTACAGATCTTCAGAAAGTATGTCATGAACTATGAAGTCGATGAAAGGAGCTCTCCAATCTTCATTGATAACGTTGACTTCAGCAACGTTACTGAACTCAATGTTGCGATTTTTTTCAATGTAGAACAACTCTCTGTTGGAAACAACAACCACTTGCTATCTTTTTGACGGGAATTGCTAAGACTGCTGCGAGATTAGCTAAAGCATCTGCCTCAGTGTTACAAGCTCGTCGAACATATTCAATGAAGAAAGCCTTGAATGATATAGCCATGTAAATTGTAGCTTCATGATAGGGCACTAGATCTTGATGGCAAACTTCGTATGTTCCTCTAACCTGATTGACAACCAGTTTAGAATCGCCATAGACTTCAAGATATTCGACTTCCAACTGTTTTACTAATTGGAGTCCAATGATCAAGGCATTGTATTCAGCCACATTATTAGAGCATGGCTGATCTAAGGAATAAGATCTTTGGATAGCTAATCCTTCTGGAGAGACTAGTACAATTCCAACTCATGCAATAATGGTCCCATTTGGTCCGATGCAGGATGCTCCGTCGAAGAACATACGCCAAGTAGAAAATTCTTCAGAGATCATGTTTGATTCCAATGTTTCATCTGAAATTTTGTCATAAAGTTTAGATGTCTCCGGAATAGGATGAGCTGCTAAAAGGTCAGCCAGTGCTTGACCCTTAACAGACTTTTGTGGAACATAAACCATGTCGTATTAGGCTAGCAAAATGGCCCATATAGCCAGTCGAGAATTGAGTGTGCTGGGCTTCTTCATCAGTACCCAAAGAGGATTAACTCGTGAAATAACGTGAATGGTTTGGCCAATAATATAATGCCAAGTCTTTTGAACATCGAACATAAGAGCTAGGCATTCTTTCTCAACCGGACTATAACGGTGTTCAGCACCAATCATAGTACGACTAAGATAGTAGATGGCTTATTCATGGCCTTCTTTGTTCTTTTGGGCAAGTAAAGCACCCAATGAATGATCCATAGCACGGACATACATTAAGAATGGTATGCCTGAGATTGGTGGCACTAAGACTGGTGGGTTCATCAGATACCGCTTTATGTCATCGAAGGCTTGTTGACATTCTTCAGTCCAAACGAAAGATACACCCTTCTTCATTAATTGAGTAAACGATCTACAGCGTCCAGACAGATTTGAAATGAACCTCCTGATGTATGCAAGTCGACCTTGGAATCCTCGTAGCTCTTTTAAGTTGCGTGGAGGATACATCTCTTGAATGGCTTTGATCTTCTCGAGATCCACGTGTATACCTTTAGAGGTAATGACGAAGACGAGAAATTTACCACTAGAGACACCCAAGAATGACTTGGTGGGATTCATTTTTAACTGATGTTGGCGCATTAGATTGAAGATAATTCTTAAATCTTGGATGTGATCTTCCTTTAGATGACTCTTGACAGCAATATCGTCGACATAGCATTCGACACAGATGATCTCGGAAGATGGTACTCATAGCTCGTTGGTAAGTTACACCAGCGTTCTTGAGACCAAATGGCATCACAGTACTCCGCGAAGGGTACGAAAAGAAGTATATTTTTCATCTTCAGGATTCATTCAAATCTGATTGTAACCAGAAAATCCATCCATGAAGGATATCCTTTCGAACCCGCAAGTGTTGTCGATCATGACATCTGTAATAGGGAAAGGAAATTTATCCTTTGGACAAGATTCATTAAGATCCCGAAAGTCGATGCAAACTCGAACTTTACCAGTTTTTTTCAAGACTGGGACGACATTGGCTACCCAATCTAGATGTTATTCTCTCGAATAAAGCCACAAGCTATGAGCTTTTTAACTTTATCATCAATGGCGTCCATCATTTCTGGCTTGAATCGCCTTTGCTGTTATTTAACTGGCTTTGTATTAGGTAAAATATTCAGTTTATGAGTAGCAACTTTGGGATCTAAATCTGGCATGTCTTCATAATTCCAAGCAAAGACATCAATATATTCTCGAATAAGAAGAATTAATTCTTGCTTATCTGCCTCTGGGAGGTTCTTACTGATGAATATTGGACGAGGTGGCCCATTTTCTCCTATGTCAATTTGAACCAATTGATCTTCGGTAGGAGGTTCCCGTTGTTCGAATCAGAGTTCCCATTGGGTATCCATCCGTTGAGCCCAAGGATCTGTTTCGGGATTTTCTTTGATATCCTCGTCATAGCCTTCTGGGAGTTCAGCGGAGACCATGTTAGAAGATACGATCAATTGATAAACTTGACCTATGCTGGTATCAGAATTCCATGACCTGGAATCAGAAGAGTTAGAGCGTTCCTCATTATCGGATTCGGAGACTTCTGGAGATAAGATCGGAGGTGAAGTATATCCGAGACCTCTTTTTGTCCTGCTATAGTACATCTCTGATTTTCCTTTCTGAACAACCGTATGGATAGAAGTTCGTCTACCCTTATCGTAATTGAGGCCATTCTTGAAGTCATAACCCATCTTTCGGATGATGTCTTTTGATTGTTGACTATAACGACGAAGTTGGAGACATCCCATATCGTTATTTTTGCTATCATCCGTATAGCTGAATTTTTGTTCTAGCCCTTTACTAAAAAGTATTGGACTCTCTCCTCTCTTTCGAGATGGGACAACAAAATATGAATCATCTGGATGTTCAAATAATACTTCCGTCTGAAGGGATTGTACGACTCCTATTGTAAATGACTGAAAGCTGTCTAGTATATCCAAATAGCATTTAGTATGATAAATGACATCAGTATACTAGAAAGTAGATGCTTTTTCATTGATTTGTACATCCATATTTACAACGGGACCTTTAGCCTTAGCCGGCATGGTCAGATTGATTACAAGAGGAGGAACAGAAGAGGAAGGGGGTTTAGGCTTATTGCGACGAAGGTCGATAACAAGCGGCTCAGAAGAGGTGAGCTCTATTTTATCTTTGTTACGACGTAAGTCGATAACCAGTGGCTCAGAAGAGGTGAGCTCCTTTTTATCATTGTTACGACGTAAGTCGATAACCAGCGGCTCAGAAGAGGTGAGCTCCCTTTTATCGTGATTATCACCAGTTGATTGCTTCTGGGCTGGCAGATGAATAGCCAGTGGTTTGGAGGATTGAGGATGGGAGACACGCCCTTTGACAGGTATGATGAGAGTGTCATTGGGCACTGCTTCTTGTTCTTCCTCACCGTCCATGGCCAATACTACCTTCATAAACTCTTCTTTGTACATGCGAGCGTCATTACAATATGCTTCAACGTCTTTAAACGGGTAGAGATCCGCAACTTCTTTTTGGACTTCTCCTTTGTCATCAACATATTTGAAGCATTGATGGAGAGTAGAAGGAACAATGTTGTGTTCATGAAGGAATGGTCTCCCCAGAAGAGCATTGTAAGAACAACCATGGTTGTCTATAATGTAGAAGGTGACCTTCGTGTGAAGATTGCCAATTTGGAGCTTTAAACGTATTTTGCCTAAAGGTTCACTTCTTCCCTGGTTGAATCCCAGGATGGTGGTGATAGTGCCGGAGAGGCTATACACTGGAATCTTTAGAGCATCCAACATCGTCTTCGGCATGATGCTGAGTGCTGACCCTGGATCTATCAAAATACGATCGACCTTCATGGTGTCGACATATCCTGTAAAGTAGAGAGTACGGTCATGTCGATTGTCTTCCATCAACATGTCATCTTGTGTGAAGGTGATGTTTGGAATTAATTCCAGCACACTGTGACAATGAAGACAAGAGACAGGTTCTAACTCAGGTTTCTTGAGAAGAGTTAGGCAAGTGTCTGCCTGCATCAAAGCCTCACTCAGTGTTTCTCGAGTCTCTTTAGAGAGGCGTAAGACCTCGAAGATGGATAACCTGGCTGGTTTGTTGGCTAATTGAGCCAATATATTAAAGTTATATGGCTTTTCAAGTCCAGAAGGGGATGACTTCTTCAAAACTTTGTCGAAGCGGACTTGTTGTTTACCTTTGTCGGCTGCTGTCGGTTTAGAAAGAGTTGGTTCCACAACCGGTAATGATATAGAAGGGTTGCCCTCTGTAGAGACAGTTTGTACTGGAACAGCCTCGGAAGACGAAGCAGGATCCTCCTGAGTTTCGGGATGCTCCCGTTGATAGGTTTTCCCTGACCTGGTGCCCAATAGGATCTCTTCTTCAACTATGGGGTCAAAAGAAACCATATTACAGCTCTTTGTCTTGCCCTTAGAGCGTTCTTTCTACTTGGAGGAAGAAGGGACTTCGAAATCTGAAACAAGATCAGGATGAATCCACATGATCTCGCCATTATCAAGGGAAAATGGGACAAGACCTTCACTTCGTGGAGGAGGAAGATTTTTAATCTAAAGAGTGGCCCTGGGAATGGGGATGATGCCACTCTGCACCACTTGTGGCGGGAAATCGCCGAACTGTACCGAAATCATATTGGCCATAACTGTCTTTTCATCTTGTTGGAGAGTGATGGCGCCGACATTGACCAACTCTTGAATCTTGCCTTTGAGCATATAGCATGCCCGAGTAGGATGCCCTATGAACCTGTGATAAACACAGTACTTAGGGTGGTCAGTCTTACCGACTTCATCAGGCTTCTTCGGGTCAGGAAGTTGCAATTTATTGCTCTTCAGCAAACAATCGATGTAACTCCACTTTTCCTGAATAAATAAATTTGAGTATTTTCCTATGATTTTATTTGAATTAGTTTAAGAATTTATTTTTGATTCTCTTAACTAATCACTAATTATTATTATTGATTTTATAAATTATTTTTCTATTTAATAACTAATTTTCTTAGATTTTCATTAAACCTATTGAAATTTTTTCCTTTAATCTTTTAGCCAAATTCATGGGCTTTCCATTCAGCAAGCCCACTTGCAATAACCAGCCTGGCCCATTTGTTATTGGGCGCGGATCCGGGTCCAAACCCACAGACCCGATAGCCCTTAAACCGATAACCCATTTGAACCCAACAGTTATAAATTTGAATTCCCATTCTATTCTTCCATTCCTTCATTCCTCTGTACTGGAGACGACGACGACGACGATGCTGCATGGAGGAGGACGATCCAGAAGCTTCCTCCTAATCTCGGCCGTAGGATGACCACCGTCCATTCCTTCCTAGTCGTTCATCTCTAACCAATTCTCTAACCGTCGAGTCCATCTCCTCTATTGCTTCGTAACTGCCCCTTGATTGTCCACCGTCCGATTGAAACGCCTAACCGTCGTAACCGACTCCGTAGGCTATAAATAGAGCCTCCGCCCTCTCCTTCTTCACCACTTTCCATGACGGCGGAGCTATGCTAAAATTGGCAGTAATTTTCTTCCTCCTCCTCTCCAATCTAACTCGGAGGTTCTCGCCATGGCAGCGGTCAGCCCTTATCGAACGGCGACTGGGCAGAGAATATAGAGGCGATCGACCGGTTCAATCACGAACAGAACTCGAGCCATCGACGTGGCCACGGCATCGCCGCAGCGACCTTCGGCTACGCGGTGGCAATATCGTCTCCGCCGTAGTATCAATCGCCGTTCAAGCGCACGTCGATAGCGAGATGTGGGTGAGTCGATTCTCCATTTTAATCTCTGAATTATTGTATGAATCAACAGAGTGATCTGTGGATCTTGCTCTTTGAAATCTTGATCGGGAAGTACCAAGAAGTCCAACTAATTCTGTTCCTATTTCTTGCCTACCATGTGTTCGACGCTATGACTGATCGAGTCTTTTCTTCAATTTCGGATACGAGAACGGCCGTATCCGACACCAAATACTGCGTCAGTTCGATTCAGGTATGTTCTCCTCTTCTCTCCTCTGTAATAAAGTGTTCGCTGTGGACTTGGAGGAAAGGGGGAATCAGTGCTAAGTATGTACCAGAAGTGACTGGTGCAGTATCCAGTTGGACACGAGTGAGGGGGAATCACTGTAGAGATTAACACTATATTGGTGTCAGGATTTTATTGGGAACACTATGTAGTTTAAATGGTAAAACTCTGTATTAAGACTCCAGGAGAGAGCTAGGATAGTCGTTGATAGAGATTATATTTGAATATACTTGAGCTTGGGCTCAGTGAATGGGTTTGTTATATAGGTATTATATTAGGGTCAGGTTGAATAAGGTTCTGTGTGATAATTGTTGTATAAGAATTGTCCAACTGCTTATTGGGCCAGATTGGGCAGCCTATAATTGGGTTCTTTGGGATGATAGGAAGTTGGGCCAACAGTGACTTGGCTATGGATTTGTTAAGAGGGAGTTGGCATAGGCTTGACTTTGGCCCATGGATCGAGTAGAGGATCCAGTAAAAGATTTGTGTGGCAGTTTATGTTTGAACAGTATTAATAAATAAGAGTTAGTGGTTAGTTGGAATTTTGGGCCAGAGGATTGTTAGCAAGAGAGTCCATTAGTTTTACTATGAATTAGTTAGTGAACCTTGGTAATAGATAATAGTATAGAGAATACTTTAGTTAAGGTAATAGAAAGTCTCTAATTTCTTTTTTCTAATTTTAGGTGATTTGGGAGGCATTGCCAATTCAAGGGAAGAAAGGCAAGTACATGTACTCAGTATTACCATCATTGCATGCATTGCACTTACACTTGTTATCGTGTCATTTATTTCACTTGTTCTCGATTGATTGCTTGCTTGCATTGTTTTTCGTGTCGGGTGGGGGACTTTTAGATACATGTGATGGACTAATATTGGACAAATCTTGCCTGATAGCATACTCTGTATGCCTGAGTCCATTTCGTGCGTGACTGATAGCATTGTCGTCAGACATACCAGATTATTGTGTGACTGATAGCATTGTCATTAGACATGCCTGATTATTCGTGACTGATAGCATATTTTATATGCCTGATTATATATTAGTCCCCACATGTTGATAACGTCCAATTGCACATGTACACATAGCTAGTGCATACTTTATATTCACATTGCTTCTCTGTCTTTCAGTTATATTTGCTATACTGTTCCATTGATCTCCATGGTGAGTTTTATTGAGATACATTGTACTTTGCCCCTTTCCTGACTGGATCGTTGATTACAGGTGAGATGGATATTAGATTTTCATGGCTGGCATTGGAGCTTACTTGATATCGAGACATTAGTTTCATGTATAGGAGATTGATTGAGTGTATTTGTTTATATGTTGTTGTTGTATCATTATCTTTCACCGGCTTTGTACCCGGACATTCATGTATAAGTTGTAATAATTATATAGTGGATTGCTGTGATGGTTAGTATAGATTCTGTGATTAGATGTTGTGATGAGATACTCTTGTATTTATATGACTAGACGGCTCACTACCGCTGTCAACGACAGTGTAGGTCGGGCATGACATCGACCCGTACCCGATTATCCGGGAGCGGGGCGTGATATGTTTTTTTTGGTGGCCCATGCAGGTCTCTATCTAATGGTGCTTAGGATTAGAGTACCATTGGGAGCCTGCGATATAGGAAACTCATCACAGCATAGGCCGATTGTGTGATTGTATGTATTTTGTTATCTATAGTAATTTCTGAATTTTTCTATGTCTCATCGTGGTCTCTACAAAAGTCGTGATTACAATTCCATGACTTTTGGGGATCATCTTCTCCCACAACATTATCGGATTCTAACGTCCTTTAGAATCTGGACTTCCTTGCCACTTAGAGATTAAGTCCGATTTCCAAACTCCTCATTTAGCCAGACATTTCAAAATTCTCCATTGGTTTTTGAAGTCTATTTGATTTTTCTATAACCATTCCAAGCCCAACTATTTCATTTAAAGCCATAGAGCTCATATATTAGCTATTCCATTCTTTTGTAAAACCATTTTTCTATAAATTCCCCATTTAGAGTTTCAACTCATCTTTAGCCGTGTTAAGTACTTATTCCATTGGCATTCCCATGACTAGTGTATTAACTCTATAATATATTTCTAATCATTCTTCTATTTGATAGTCAATCTCTTGATTCTCAAGAACAGATATTTATACTACATGTCCTTCCTAGTATGATTGAATCTCTTTAGTAAATCGAAAAGCTTGTTGAATTAAATTATCAAGGTACTCCTTTGGAACTCTAATAGATAACCATTGAAGGAATATTCGATATCCTACTATAGCGTGGCAGCCGCACACTGCAGCCATTTATCTGGGTCATGAAAACTGCGGGTCCACTGCAGCCATCAGCGCACTGGCGAGGTAGGGGCTCTAAGTCGAAGTGATCTCAGGTATGTACAGGTTTCGAATATTCTCGAGATTATGTTTCTACTCCTTGAAGTTGTTTTGTCCATGAGTAAAGTTTAGAAATTATTCGGTACCTATCATTCTTGAGTCACGGAGCCAAGGGTTCACTGCAGCCAGGTGTACACTGGCGGGACATGAATTTTAGGTAAAGTGATTCCGGATATGCATTAGTTCCGAATATTTTTAGACTAAATTCATGATTGGCTTCATATCACCATTGACAACCTTATCAGAATTTTCAACCATGACTCGAATTTAATCGTGCCTAGACAATTTCAGTAGTTATGAGTAGATCGTGCCTAAATATTGATTATATCGTAATCGTGCCTTGATGATTTCTACTAATCGTGACTATTTCATTCCAATTAACCTTGATCGTAATCCTCATTATCTTTAGTCGTAATTAAAAATTTAATCACGACTATACTAATTCTAATCGTGCGTTGATCATTATCGCATTGCTTTTGAAATTCT
Source organism: Iris pallida (assembly GCA_029216955.1). Classification (NCBI taxonomy): domain Eukaryota; kingdom Viridiplantae; phylum Streptophyta; class Magnoliopsida; order Asparagales; family Iridaceae; genus Iris; species Iris pallida. Next base: position 116,783 of record JANAVB010021880.1, on the reverse strand, counting down.
CTGACTATTTTAAAATCATGTCTAAATCATGCTAAATAGATTCTTCTATTCAAATCGTGCCAACTCATATTCTTTAATCATGCCTTAATAGGGTTGATCGTTATTGTACTATCCCCAAATTTCCTTACTTATTCTCGTGTCTAATCGTGCCAGATAAATTCCTATTTCATAATCGTGCCTGACTGATCTTCTTATCATTTAATTCTACTCGATCCCTTTGAAATTTCGAGGACGAAATTTTTGTAAGGTGGATAGTTTTGTAACTCCACTTTTCCTGAATAAATAAATTTGAGTATTTTCCTATGATTTTATTTGAATTAGTTTAAGAATTTATTTTTGATTCTCTTAACTAATCACTAATTATTATTATTGATTTTGTAAATTATTTTTCCATTTAATAACTAATTTTCTTAGATTTTTATTAAACCTATTGAAATTTTTTCCTTTAATCTTTTAGCCAAATTCATGGGCTTTCCATTCAGCAAGCCCACTTGCAATAACCAGCCTGGCCTATTTGTTATTGGGCACGGATCCGGGTCCAAACCCACAGACCCGATAGCTCTTAAACCGATAACCCATTTGAACCCAACAGTTATAAATTTGAATTCCCATTCTATTCTTCCATTCCTTCATTCCTCTGTACTGGAGACGACAACGACGACGACGCCGTGCGGAGGAGGACGATCCAGAAGCTTCCTTCTAATCTCGGCCGTAGGATGACCACCATCCATTCCTTCCTAGTCGTTCATCTCTAACCAATTCTCTAACCGTCGAGTCCATCTCCTCCGTTGCTTCGTAACTGCCCCTTGATTGTCCACCGTCTGATTGAAACCGCCTAACCGCCATAACCGACTCCGTAGGCTATAAATAGAGCCTCCGCCCTCTCCTTCTTCACCACTTTCCATGACGGCGGAGCTATGCTAAAATTGGCAGTGATTTTCTTCCTCCTCCTCTCCAATCCAACTCGGAGGTTCTCGCCATGGCAGCGGTCGGCCCTTAACGACTGGACAGAGAATATAGAGGCGATCGACCGGTTCAATCACGAACAGAACTCGAGCCATCGACGTGGCCACAGCATCGCCGCAGCGACCTTCGGCTATGCGGTGGCAATGTCGTCTCCGCCGCAGTATCAATCGCCGTTCAAGCGCACGTCGATAGCGAGATTTGGGTGAGTCGATTCTCCATTTTAATCTCTGAATTATTGTATGAATCAACAGAGTGATCTGTGGATCTTGCTCTTTGAAATCTTGATCGGGAAGTACCAAGAAGTCCAACTAATTCTGTTCCTATTTCTTGCCTACCATGTGTTCGACGCTATGACTGATCGAGTCTTTTCTTCAATTTTGGATACGAGAACGGCCGTATCCGACACCAAATACCGCGTCAGTTCGATTCAGGTATGTTCTCCTCTTCTCTCCTCTGTTATAAAGTGTTCGCTGTGGACTTTGGAGAAAGGGGGAATCAGTGCTAAGTATATACCAGAAGGGACTGGTACAGTATCCAGTTGGACACGAGTGAGGGGGAATCACTGTAGAGATTAACACTATATTGGTGTCAGGATTTTATTGGGAATACTATGTAGTTTAAATGGTAAAACTCTGTATTAAGACTCCAGGAGAGAGCTAGGATAGTCGTTGATAGAGATTATATTTGAATATACTTGAGCTTGGGCTCAGTGAATGGGTTTGTTATATAGGTATTATATTAGGGTCAGGTTGAATAAGGTTCTGTGTGATAATTGTTGTATAAGAATTGTCCAACTGCTTATTGGGCCAGATTGGGCAGCCTATAATTGGGTTCTTTGGGATGATAGGAAGTTGGGCCAACAGTGACTTGGCTATGGATTTGTTAAGAGGGAGTTGGCATAGGCTTGACTTTGGCCCATGCATCGAGTAGAGGATCCAGTAAAAGATTTGTGTGGCAGTTTATGTTTGAATAGTGTTAATAAATAAGAGTTAGTAGTTAGTTGGGATTTTGGGCCAGAGGATTGTTAGCAAGAGAGTCCATTAGTTTTACTATGAATTAGTTAGTGAACCTTGGTAATAGATAATAGTATAGAGAATACTTTAGTTAAGGTAATAGAAAGTCTCTAATTTCTTTTTTCTAATTTTAGGTGATTTGGGAGGCATTGCCAATTCACGGGAAGAAAGGCAAGTACATGTACTCAGTATTACCATCATTGCATGCATTGCACTTACACTTGTTATCGTGTCATTTATTTCACTTGTTCTCGATTGATTGCTTGCTTGCATTGTTTCTCGTATCGGGTGGGGGACGTTCTTGATACATGTGATGGACTAATATTGGACAAATCTTGCCTGATAGCATACTCTGTATGCCTGAGTCCATTTCGTGCGTGACTGAAAGCATTATCGTCAGACATGCCTGATTAATGCGTGACTGATAGCATTGTCATTAGACATGCCTGATTATTCGTGACTGATAGCATATTTTATATGCCTGATTATATATTAGTCCCCACATGTTGATAACGTCCAATTACACATGTACACATAGCTAGTGCATACTTTATACTCACATTGCTTCTCTGTCTTTCAGTTATATTTGCTATACTGTTCCATTGATCTCCATGGTGAGTTTTATTGAGTTACATTGTACTTTGCTCCTTTCCTGACTGGATCGTTGATTACAGGTGAGATGGATATTAGATTGTCATGGCTGGCATTGGAGCTTACTTGATATCGAGACATTAGTTTCATGTATAGGAGATTGATTGAGTGTATTTGTTTATATGTTATTGTTGTATCATTATCTTTCACCGGCTTTGTACCCGGACATTCATGTATAAGTTGTAATAATTATATAGTGGATTGCTGTGATGGTTAGTATAGATTCCGTGATAGATGCTGTGATGAGATACTCTTGTATTTATATGACTAGACGGCTCACTACCGCTGTCAACGACAGTGTAGGCCGGGCATGACATCGACCCGTACCCGATTATCCGGGAGCGGGGCGTGACAGTCGAAGATGCTCGCTTTATCATTTTCATCAAAGGAATACTCTACTTTTGGGCGAGGTTCCTTTGGTGGAGGTGCAGAAGGAGCAGAGGTAGACGTGGGTTGAGCCACGTTAACGACTAAAGATTCCTTGCTCTTGAGGTTGATGTTCAAGGTTTCTTTGCCCTTGCAGTTATTCTGGCGATTATCGCTACCGGATGCAGAAGGCTCATCTCGATCAGGGTTAGACATGTGTACCCCCAACTGTTTGAACTTCTCAGCGCTAACTTCAGCTGCTTTAGCATTAACGATGAATGACGGCCAGTCCTGGAACTGTGTTGACCCCATCCACATGCTGATGATAGACAACAAGTTTAACTTACAAGTGTCTATCGTTACAACAGATGGGGTTCCGAGAGGCATTTTGAGTGCTTCACGGTGGAATCGTTCAATAAAACTCTCAGTAGTTTCATTATGTCTTTGCTTGATCTTGTTGAGGGCGGATATAGTCATATCGTTGATACCCTCGTAGAATCGTTCCAAGAACATTTGCTTGAGCCCGACAAATGAAGTGATAGAGCCGTCAGGCAGGCTACGGTACCAATCATATGCTGTGCCGGCTAAGCAGCCGAAGAAGACTCTGGTAAGAAGAGCATCGCTTGGCTGGAGCTGGACAGTCATTACCTAGAAATAGTTAATGAACTGACTCGGAGAAGTGTTGCCATCAAACGTCGTAATTGTAGAAATTTTGTACTTTTGAGGGAATAAGACTTCTTTCCACTCCACTGGATAAGGTTGTTTGATCCCCAGCCTCTGTAGACCGTCTTTTTCTTTGAAGGCCTCGAACTGATTACGTAGTAGTTTTATAGCCTCATTAGCATCGCCTGAGGATGGAGAAGTAATAGGCTGACTTACCGAGTTAGGAGGAGGAACATCATGGTAAGCACTACCCCCAGCTCCTGAATGACTGGGTGTAACTTAAATAGGTATTGAGGCTACAGGAGGAGGCGGTACCCCCAGACATGTATTGACAGGCACCGATGTTGCTATAATCTCGGGATTTACAGCAGGTGCAGTCGGTGATACTGTATGTTGAGCTATGATAACAGTATGCACGCTTGTGATCATTTCAGCCATAGTCTTCAATTTATCTTCCAGTGCGACGATTCGTTGTTCTTGACTTGCCGAACTAGAAGCGTCTGGATCTTCAGTAACAACATAGGCTGACACTTCTCTGGGTACAGTAGAAGACACTATCTGCTCGGAGCTTTTGCTATATGCATCATAATCAGAGAAAGAATCGTCCTCTGAATGAAAACAGAGAGGTGACCAGAAGGATTTTGGAGAAGATTCCTACGACCGGCTGTGTCTGGACTACGAGATCGGGTATGTCGGAATAATCCTTCAGAGGATTCATGGAATAAATCCAGATATCGTTGACTGGGCTTACGGGGTTTGACGTACTTTGAACACTTCCTACCCCCAGTGTCTCGGGAAGCCATGTTTACAGAGGCATAGAGCACCTTGTCTTCGTCTTCTGACATTGGTTCAGAAGTTAAACGATCGAAGACAGATCGTTTTGTCGTCTGGCAACAACACTTAATAACCACCTTGTGATTACAATGGTGTTCCAATGGTTGGATTGGAGGTATTGAGATGTTGTTCCGCTTCTACTTGAGGTGTTCCCGAAGATCAGGGATATATTCTTTGACGACATTTGTAACATGATTCCGATTCTTCAGATGCTTTGTCCCGTGAGTATATAGAGAAGTACTCAACTCGTTGGCATAGGTGTCAGGATTTTTCTTCCTGAAAGTTTGCTTTTGATGCAAGTTCGCCTTCGGCGTTGGTTGCTTGCGTTTATTTAGATAAGTTCGTAAATCGGCAAACTCACCCCCAGGGGCTTCCGTCTGAGACACCAACAATTTCTCCTGCTTTGAGCGGGATATCTGAAGAGTTGGGAGATCTTGGAAGTGTGCTACTGGAGTAGGCAAGATGCCTCTCTGATCAATATTCTTTTCTTTAGCAGGGAGAAAAGAACTCTTGTTTGAGAGAGTTTTTGTACTGTTTGGTGTCGAGGCACATTCAGATGGATCTTCTGAGGTAAAAACCAGAGAAGACTGAGAAAAGACCAAAGGGCCTTTTCCTTTATTTTGTGAAGAAGGGTTGGCTAAAGAGCGTTTCCCTATGTTATTTTCCAGGTTCTGGACTACGGAAGATTGAGAAAAGACCAAAGGGCCTTTCTGTTTGTGCTGAGACGGAGGAAGAATAGTCAAAAGACTACCCCTTATGGGTTGCGCAGGAACAGAAGAAGCAGCAACTTGCCCTCTGGAGATGATGACAGAGGGCTCCTTGGCCATAGAACAAGCATGAGGTGCAATCTGTGTTCTGGAAGAAGCAGCAAGTGAAGCCTTGACTATAGAGGGCTTAGGTTGCGCTCTGGTTGAAGGAGTGGTGGATTGCGAAGGAGGGATCGAGGTCGCCAACTGCGCCAAAGGAAGAGGGGTCTTGGAATTTTCTATAGCAGCATAAGTTGTAATTATGATGTGGCAAGAGGAGCAATGTGCCGCACATGGGCTGTAGGAGCTCTGGATTGCGCTTTAGCAGAGAGGGCGATGGATTGCGCAGCAGCAGAAATGGATACTGGCCTCATGTCAGAAGAAACAACAGGCTGCGCAGAGGACTTCGGGGTCCACACTGAATGGACTTCTTGGCAGAGGCCACAGTGCGCCGAGTAGTCCCAGAGTTGATCATCGCTTCGTAGGCAGTCTGGTTGACCTTCACAACCAACGTCTTCTGCGTCTTTCAGATAGACGCAGCGTCACATTGAGTTGTCACTTCCTCGTCGGAGGAGAAAGTCGTCCCCAGCAGAGTCGCCATTTTGTTTACAAAAACAAAAGTCTTTTATTTTATAAACTTTAAAGAATAGTACAAGAGTACAATGAATTCTGGAAAAGTATAACTATAGGAATCCGATCTGAAGACGATCGCTTTATCCCTTGGACGATGTGAACTTTGAAGACGATAGCCTTTGAAGAATGCAGCAGCACTTGGACAAGAACTTCTGATCTCTGATGATCTGGAATAATGATCCTCCTAATGAAGAACTTGAAACTCTATTTATAGAGTTCTAGAAATAACTATTTTGTAGTTATTCTGGATTGCACACAATGGATTGCGCTGGAGAAAGACTGCGCAGACTGTAAACCGTGCTAGCCATTGGGCAGTTGCTCGATCGTGGGCTAACCGTACTCAGACGCGTGGCATTGTTTGATTGAAATGCGCATGGTCGCGTACAGGCGGTTGCCACGTGACGAGCAATTGATGGCATGTAAGCCACGTAATAAATGTCAGTTATCTTTAACAAGTTTGATGGATTGCACCACTTGAATAGCGCTAGCTTCAGACTGCGCTCCCTTCTAGTCAATGGATAGTGCTAGGATTCAGACTTGGTCAAACTGTACTGAGGTTGGACTGGCAGACTGCGCTCATGTTGGACTGGCAGACTGCGCTGGATTGTACAGCTGTTCTCGAGCACCGTGCTGTACAAGAAACGAACAGACTCCTCGTTTTTCGGGCTGTCAGGCTGTCAGAAGATTTGATCTTCTTGTCAGGTAATGATGGCGTTGCCACGTCAGCATAGCGCGCTCGGACGGTGGCGCAGTTCATTCTAGCACGGTTGACTTTTGGCGCTGTTCATGTTAGCGCTGTTCATTGATGGGTGCGCAATTTGGGCTTCTGTGTACTATTTGATGGGTACAACTTGATTTTTAGGATTTACAGTAAGTAATTAATACGTCTACATTATTTTAATAGTGTTAATTATTATACTATTACATTAATTGAACGATGTTGTTTTCAGCATATTTAATGATGATATGAGGTCAGCTAGGCCACACATAACAGAAGAAAAACTAGAACAAGAAATGAGGCATTATTTTCCATCATGGTTGAGTGCATATGTAAGACTTGAGAACTCTGTAATTACCTTTCTGTATATGCACTTGATTGAGAATGAGCTTAATTTTTTTTGTGGGTGCTAGCCAAGTTTGGGAGGATTCAGAGCTCGTTCGTGTCCTTTTGGAATCTCTACGTGTCGGTGCCGTATCGGAAGGCTTTTCCTTTGAATCTCTCTTCCGGAAGGTATAATCTCTCCTCTAATCCATCCCTACATGCATATAAAAATATTTTGAACCCATAGGAATGACCCCATGGTTGTATCTCCATTTGTGTCCATTTCGTGTCCATTTGGAGGTCATAGGAGTGTCCTTTGTGTTGTGGTTGTGTCCATGTGGAAAAATCCTAAATTTGGACACACTATGTGTTGTTGTTATGTATGAATGAATTATTACATGTTTAATCTCATATTTTTGTATTGGAGATGTGTTCTATAGTGTCTCATATATATATATATATTAGTGTAGAGAGTGAGTTATATACTTGTGTTTCTTTTGTCTCAAACTACCTAAATTCGTCATAATTTTTATCCACGTTTTTAGTAGCTAGAGCAACTTAGAAATGCCATAACTTTTAGCTCATAACTACAATTAACCTCCCATTTTTTTAAAAGAAGCCTATCGAAGTTAGCTTTCCAAATATATATTTTAATAAGCCAAATTCGTTCTGAAACTTTCTATAAAATTATTTGAGTGTCAGCTGTATGAAAGACGAATGCGTTTCGGTGTTTTTGCGATTCCGGGAGCTTTCGGACACGAAAATGCGATCCGTTTGAAGTTTTGGAAAGCTAACACAAAGATATATAACATACTTTAATCCTAGAATTTAGTGAATGCCCAATTGGTATAGTATTGGTTTTAAGTAGAAGAGTGACTATACAATATATGCATTTTGTGTAACCTATGAGCCTATGTAGTATGGATATTAAATGAATATAGAGTATGTAATGCATGATATGTTAGATGAATGAAATGATATATATATGATATATATTCTCTTTACATTAATGTATATATATGGTTGAATGTAAGCATGTAGGAATGCAATTAATATAATACATATAAGCAATGCATGAATGAAAGAATGATATACAATGTATGCATGAAAGTATATAATGAATGCTAGATATGAATGCAAGATATATATGTAATGATAGATATAAATGTATAATGTATAAATATTGTAATGCAATATATAATGATAATATGTATAGTAATGTAGAGTATATGATGTAAGCATGAATGAATGAAGGAAATACATGTATATAGGTAATATAGAATGTAATATATGAGTGCAAGCATGCAAGATAATGTAATATATGAAAGGAATGAATGATAATTTATAACATGATATGTAAGGTAATGCAAGGTATGAAATATATGATGTGTGCATGTTTGTATGTCTCTATGTTAATGTATGAAATGATATGAATATACAATGTATGTATATGTATAAAGCATGTAGGTAATGCATAGATGCATGAATGAAATGAATGTTTGTAATATGTTAATATAAATACAAGATTCTAATATGCATGAATGTAAGTATAATATAATACAAGTATACATGTATGTATCATGTAATGTAATATACATGATATGTATGTATGCATGTATACAATGTAAGTATGTATGTATGTATGCATTTCTACAAACTGAGTTAACCTATAACCTTTTACACATATTTATTCATACACCCTTTGACATCATGTATCCCATGTCACATACACATACTCACTTACTCTTTTACCTCTCTTTCTCTCTTTCTCTCTCTCTCTCTATATATATATATATATATATATATATATATATATATATATATATATATATATATATGTATGTGCCTATATATATAGCTTTCCTATATATCTACGTATATGAATATGTGAATGTGAATAATATATATACATTATATGACTAAGTTTGTATGCCTTGTTAGCTTACGGTTTAGTTTTGTGCTTGGTTTAGCAAGTGACTTAGGCTATGAGTTAGTAGCTTTCTTGGATACTTGATTTGCATATACTTAGTTTGTTTAGGCCTAGAATAACTTGTTTGACCTAATTTAGACTTGTTAGACCTAGTTTGACCATAGTTGACCTAGGTTTGACTTTCAGGGTTGTCCAAGTTGACCAAGAGTTGACTTTGGTCTAGATTGACCTAGAATCATGTAGAATGCATAATAGAACTTCATATTACCATTTTGGACTTGTTGTGACTTGTGCTATTCTGATTAGGAGCCAGACACCACTCTTCGGACAGTACTTTCATATTGGACACTCAGATACCAGGCGAGTACATTTTCTGATCATTTCATATCCTGCTTAGAATTATTTCCTACATTAAATTACTTTACTTGTACTATCACGTTGGTCATACGGATTGGTACTATACGGATTCCTTCTTGAGATGTTATCCTTAGGGAGCATCGAGTACTACATGTTCTGTGTATTTCACTTACATGACGAATCACTATGCTTCACAGGTTCTTTGATCACTTGTGACATATACCCTTATGATCACAGAGTCTCCTAGAATCTCTTATCCCATTTACTGGGTATCCTAGAATCCCCATTTTTGGGACATCCATGTATCACCCTTCAGGGGCTTTGCGTGGAATCATAACATAACTTGGTTGGATCCTTGTGTACTGATTGGGGGTACGGGGGAGTAGAAATAGACATGTGAATACTATCCAAGTAGTGTAGTATCAGAATCTCTTCCATAGTATAGCATCAGAATCTCCTATGCCATTTACATGTCTATATTGTACTCTGACTCACTAGCCACATGTTAGTTCTCTTTTTATAGTAGATATTTCTATTACAGCTTTCTCTCTATGTTTACATACTGCACTTCTTTCAGTACTTGTATCTTATTTTACTGCATGATTATATTTTCTAACCTGCTATGAACTGTTGAGATGTATTGTACTCGCTCCTGTCCTGACTGGACCTATTGAAAATATTACAGAGGACGAGGAGGAGGCCTGTCTAGACACTTTCTACGGGGCAGCCTTAGATGACACTTGCGAGCTGTACCCTCAGGAGGACCCAGCTCTAGCTGAGGACATCACCTCCACTGCCTAGACTAGTTTAGTTAGGCTCATCTTCTTTATGTTGTCTTGAGACTGTTAGCTAGACTTACTCTATTTTAGAGATTCTGAGTTGTATATATTCTTTCATGCTGTAGCTGAGTTTGTATTCTCTGGATATTGCTAGGATTATTTTAGACTACTTATCATCAATCTTCCTTGAGTTCTGTTCCATATCGTGCTATCTTTTCCTTAGTTGTGATTGAGTTTATCTACTGCTATGTCACCCCCATTCGGGGAGTATAAACTGTTAGAGATATAATGTTGACCTAGGACAGCGTTCTACCGCCGACACTGCGGCGTAGGCTGGACGTACCCACGTCTCGTGCCCTTACTCTAGGGTGCGGGTCGTGACACGTTTTTAGTGGTGGCCCATACAGGTCGAGTTTATGTAGTGATATTCGAACTAAAGTATCACTACAGCCTGCAGTAGGATCAGGATATTTGAAGGTACTCAATCACATTAGGAAAAACTCCTTATCAGATCCCTTTTATCTAAATATGCTACTCGTTGTTTCCTTTGAATATAAACTGTCCCCCTTGAATTTTTGCTTCATTCTCAGAAATTATTTCTTGTTTTAATCTGTCTTCATGATGATTATGAAGGCACGATCTCATCGCTTCGGTTCGGGGGATACTATCGAGAGGCTGGCCACCTCTCGTCCTGTTCATCAGGGCCTCGAGACCGCAGTTTCTGTTGTGCCGACTCAGGTTGGCATTTCTGCTACATAGGAGGTGCACCTCTGACTGTACAGGAACTTTTTCCCGTCATTCCCGATTTCTCTCAGCAGCAGCGGTTCATGCAGCATCAGCAGCAGACCGGGGGAGACCAGCAGGGGCGAGCTATCGTCAGGACAATCGAAGATGCACAGACCATTGGAGATCTTGCTGCAAGTTCCGTTCCTCTCAATTTCATTCCTGAAATTGTCTTTTATAACTACCTTGAAATCCGATTCCATCTGTTCCTTGTTGATTGATTAATTTTGTTATGTTACTCTTTTATTATGTTTTTTTTTCTTTCTGAGAAAATCATATGGGCTAGGTCACCTCAGTTATGGAATCTAGAATCTTCGATGGTCGTGTTAGTTGGTATAGTGAGAAATGTAGTCAGATTTTGGATATATTTCTCGGATATGGAAATTTAAGGTTTTCGCCGTCGCATGCGGTAATGCAAAAATTTTAAATATCATGAACCTAAGGGTACGTACCTTAGTCAAGGACTCTGTGATTATCGTAACATTGCCTACTAGCATGATGAGGACTCTGGGCGACATGATTTTGGACAGACGCATATGATTAATAGGTTGTATATTGAGAAGGTTTTAAACATCATACCCTTCTGTTGTTATGAATAACTTAGGAGTAGGAGTACGAGTAGGAGTAGCTTAGTTGTTATTATAACCTTGTGTAACTTCTTGCTATAAATTCTTTCTAATACAATGAATCGGTGATTTTGCTAGACCTTGACTTAGATTTGATATTATAACTCTGGTTTCAAATGGTTCCTTCTTTTAAACAGATAAGCAGAACAGATTTTATCATTATTTTCTTCTTGTCATTAATTTTTGTATTATCTTAGAATATATAATATAGTGGACACAGATGCTTGCCTGACACGTATACATGATACACTTGATCACCAACCTATCTAAATACATATTAATATGTTGATGTTAATTTTTCAAAATCCTAATGATTCTAATATAGGACAGTATTAGTGACTAGTTCTTTATTTTCCAGATTAAATTCGTAAATTAAATTTAAATTTCATATTATTAATTGTTGTTTATATTACTGCACATGTATGTTACATGCAGGATTTCAAGTCTTAAAGAAAATTGGTTGAGTTTTGTGTTAAATTTGTCAAACCTGAGACTGTGTACATAATAACCCTTTAAGCCTGAACTCTAAATGTTTAGTTCAATTTGCTATTTTATTTTTTTTCAAATATAATATTTTGAGCTATATACATTGTGGTATGTAGGAATATAAATTTAGGTTTCATATTCTTACATGTTAGGTTGTGATAAACATTGGGTTGGTTTGATGTTGAATTTCTCCAAAATCCAAAAACTGAATACATGTTAACATTTTTACATTGATTTCCAATGTTTAGTTCAATTTCAAATTTAATATGTAATATTGAACTGTATGCATAGCTAAATGTATGGATAGTATGTTAGGGTTTCTTCTCTATCATGTTAGGATATATTGGAAGCATTGAGTTGGTTGTGATGTTTCAAACCCCTAAAATCTGAAACTGCATTATGTTAATATTATACTGCTTTAAATGTTATCTTATTTTCAGATAACTGGATTTAACCTTTCAATACTAAGCTATACCCTGTACAAGGACACACACACACCCTAACTTAGTATACACTGCCATGTAAACCTAACCCTTCCTCTCTATGTTATGTTTATATATCTATATAGATATATATAGAGTTTAAGCATACATGTTATAATGTATATATATACATAACTAAATCTCTACCTCTTTACATAGATATATATGGTTAGCCATGCAAGTTATGAGTAAATAGGTTGTGCATTGTAGATTGTTTAACTAATATGCCATGAGTAGTGTAACTTGATAGCTGTTGTTTTGAAATCCAAATTCTCCTATACACTTTCAAGTATATTTCACATACACACATGCCTACTATCTAACCATATGAACATGTCCACATACACCCATACACACACGAACCACATGACCTTTACATAATGCTAGCTTTTCCCTCTCTAACACACTCTCTATATATATACATATTGTGATTGGATTTTCATGCAAGTGACTTTCATTCTTTAACTTTTGATTTTGATTTTCTTGAATAGTACCCCTTATTAGATAAATGGTAGTTAACTTTATTTTAGTTTGATAAGTACCAGTTTTCATATAGGATGGTAGACTGCCTTACAGTCTTGATGATTGTTATTTCTGTATCTTTTTTAGTTTAGCACCCTAGATTGCTTGTGTGTTTTGATATCCTATGACCGTTTTGGTTTAGCATGACTAGTATACCTAGATGAGACTTTCACTATCACCGTATGCCATGACCCTATATGTCATCCTTTTAAATCGCATGATTGTTTAAGTTTTGAGACTTTGATTGTGGGGGGTTTGACCTAGAAGGAGTATGAACATTTTAATTTCGAGGACGAAATTTTTCTAAGGTGGGTAGACTTGTAACACCCAGTTTTCTAAAATAAGGGTAATTTTGAAATTTTATAATTTTAATCATTTATTGATTTGAAATTTAAATCATGATATAATTTTTGGTAATTTTTAAATTATTTTAAAACTATTTAAAATCATGACTTGTGATTTTGATGTTTTGCTAGTGAAACCCTAGAGACTGTTTGACCTAGAGCCTAACTATGTGATTAGGATATTTTAATGTCATTTCTGGCCTAAGGATATTTTGCATTTGACCTCTTTGAATTATTTTAATATTTATTGCGTTGGTGATTGTTGATTTTGGCCTTTGATATGTGTGATTTTGTGATGGTTTTGTGTCCGTAGCGGACACGTATCAGTTTTTATTTACAAATGTTTGATGTGCCTCGAAGAGATTTTTTTTATTGCTGATTTTTTTTTGAAAAGTATTTGAATGAGATTGTTTTATTCATGTATTTCCTGTGATTGCTTTGTTCTAATTTCGATGACGAAATTTTTTTAAGGTGGATAGATTTGTCACCCCCAGTTTTCAAAAATAGGGATATTTTTGTCATTTTACATTTTTGAACATTTTTAAAATTTATTTTATTATTTATGATATTATTTTGGGGTTAAATTTTATTTTATTATTTATGATATTATTTTGGGGTTATTTGAGTCGGGTTCGAATTTCAACTCAATCCGACTTGAAACAGGGACCCGGGGGGTTAGTTTGACTCTAGTGGGACCCACACACTAGTTAGGCATGACCCACATAATATTAATTTTAGTCCACATGATATTAATTTTAGTTAGTAGTTAGACTAATTATTTATGGATAGGTTTAGTTTAATTAGAGACTTAAACTAGACTAAATTAACCTCAACCTTTAACCCATTCCTAATTTAAATCAAATAGATTAGTGGAGGGCATTTTGGACATTCAAATAGGGGACACCTCACCCTTTTTGGGCAGCCACTTATGAGGGGGGATAAGGAGTGAGTCACTCCTTCATTCATTTGTTTTCATCCACTTTCTCTCTCTTGTTCTTCCCCAAATTAATTTAGAGATGAACCTCCATTGATTTCATCTCCAAATCAACCCCTTCTTCCACCAAATCTTCTTTATTTCTCTTCTACTCCATGGTTAGAGGGTGCTAGCCAAGTTTGGGAGGATTCGGAGCTCGTTCGTGTCCTTTTGGAATCTCTACATGTTGGTGCCGTATCGGAAGGCTTTTCCTTTGAATCTCTCTTCCGAAAGGTATAATCTCTCCTCTAATCCATCCCTACATGCATATAAAAATATTTTGAACCCATAGGAATGACCCCATGGTTGTATCTCCATTTGTGTCCATTTCGTGTCCATTTGGAGGTCATAGGAGTGTCCTTTGTGTTGTGGTTGTGTCCATGTGGGAAAACCCCAAATTTGGACACACTATGTGTTGTTGTTATGTATGAATGAATTATTACACGTTTAATCTCATATTTTTGTATTGGAGATGTGTTCTATAGTGTCTCATATATATATATATTAGTGTAGAGAGTGAGTTCTTAATATATTATGTTATATACTTGTGTTTCTTTTGTCTCAAACTACCTAAATTCGTCATAATTTTTATCCACGTTTTTAGTAGCTAGAGCAACTTAGAAATGCCATAACTTTTAGCTCATAACTCCAATTAACCTCCCGTTTTTTTTAAAAGAAGCCTATCGAAGTTAGATTTCCAAATATATATTTTGATAAGCCAAATTCGTTCTGAAACTTTCTATAAAATTATTTGAGTGTCAGTTGTATGAAAGACGAATGCGTTTCGGTGTTTTTGCGATTTCGGGAGCTTCCGGACACGAAAATACGATCCGTTTAAAGTTTCGGAAAGCTAACACAAAGATATATAACATACTTTAATCCTAGAATTTAGTGAATGCCCAATTGGTACAATATTGATTTTAAGTAGAAGAGTGACTATACGATATATGCATTTTGTGTAACCTATGAGCCTATGTAGTATGGATATTAAATGAATATAGAGTATGTAATGCATGATATGTTAGATGAATGAAATGATATATATATGATATATATTTTCTTTACATTAATGTATATATATGGTTGAATGTAAGCATGTAGGAATGCAATTAATATAATGCATATAAGCAATGCATGAATGAAAGAATGATATACAATGTATGCATGAAAGTATATAATGAATGCTAGATATGAATGCAAGATATATATGTAATGATAGATATGAATGCATAATGTATAAATATTGTAATACAATATATAATGATAATATGTATGGTAATGTAGAGTATATGATGCAAGCATGAATGAATGGAGGAAATACATGTATATAGGTAATATAGAATGTAATATATGAGTGTAAGCATGCAAGATAATGTAATATATGAAAGGAATAAATGATAATATATAACATGATATGTAAGGTAATGCAAGGTATGAAATATATGATGTGTGCATGTTTGTATGTCTCTATGTTAATGTATGAAATGATATGAATATACAATGTATGCATATGTATAAAACATGTAGGTAATGCATAGATGCATGAATGAAATGAATGTTTGCAATATGTTAATATAAATACAAGATTCTAATATGCATGAATGTAAGTATAATATAATACAAGTATACATGTATGTATCATGTAATGTAATATACATGATATGTATGTATGCATGTATACAATGTAAGTATGTATATATGTATGCATTTCTACAAACTGAGTTAACCTATAACCTTTTACACACATTCATTCATACACCCTTTGACATCATGTATCCCATGTCACATACACATACTCACTTACTCTTTTACCTCTCTTTCTCTCTCTCTATATATATGTATGTGCCTATATATATAGCTTTTCTATATATATCTATGTATATGAATATGTGAATGTGAATAATATATACATTATATGACTAAGTTTGTGTGCCTTGTTAGCTTATGGTTTAGTTTTGCGCTTGGTTTAGCAAGTGACTTAGGCTATGAGTTAGTAGCTTTCTTGGATACTTGATTTGCATATACTTAGTTTGTTTAGGCCTAGAATAACTTGTTTGACCTAATTTAGACTTGTTAGACCTAATTTGACCATGGTTGACCTAGGTTTGACTTTCAGGGTTGTCCAAGTTGACCAAGAGTTGACTTTGGTCTAGATTGACCTAGAATCATGTAGAATGCATAATAGAACTTCATATTGCCATTTTGGACTTGTTCTGACTTGTGCTGTTCTGATTAGGAGCCAGACACCACTCCTCGGACAGTACTTTCATATTGGACACTCAGATACCAGGCGAGTACATTCTCTGATCATTTCATATCCTGCTTAGAATTATTTCCTGCATTAAATTACTTTACTTGTACTGTCACGTTGATCACACGGATTGGTACTATACGGATCCCTTCTTGAGATATTATCCTTAGGGAGCATCGGGTACTACATGTTCTGTGCGTTTCACTTACATGACGTATCACTATGCTTCACAGGTTCTTTGATCACTTATGACATATACCCTTATGATCACAGAGTCTCCTAGAATCTCTTATCCCATTTACTGGGTATCCTACAATCTCCTAGAATCCCCATTTTTGGGACATCCATGTATCACCCTTCGGGGGCTTTGCGTGGAATCATAACATAACTTGGTTGGATCCTTGTGTACTGATTGGGGGTACGGGGGAGTAGAAATAGACATGTAAATACTATCCAAGTAGTGTAGTATCAGAATCTCTTCCATAGTGTAGCATCAGAATCTCCTATGCCATTTATATGTCTATATTGTACTCTGACTCACTAGCCACATGTTAGTTCTCTATTTATAATAGATATTTCTATTACAGCTTTCTCTCTCTGTTTACATACTGCACTTCTTTCAGTACTTGTATCTTACTTTACTGCATGATTATATTTTATAACCTGCTATGAACTGTTGAGATGTACTGTACTCGCTCCTGTCCTGACTGGACCTGTTGAAAATATTACAGAGGACGAGGAGGAGGCATGTCTGGACACTTTCTACGGGGCAGCCTTAGATGACACTTGCGAGCTGGACCCTCAGGAGGACCCAACTCTAGCTGAGGACATCACCCCCACTGCCTAGACTAGTTTAGTTAGGCTTATCTTCTTTATGTTGTCTTGAGACTGTTAGCTAGACTTACTCTGTTTTAGAGATTCTGAGTTGTATATATTCTTTCATGCTGTAGCTGAGTTTGTATTCTCTAGATATTGCTGGGATTAGCTTAGACTACTTATCATCTATCTTCCTTGAGTTCTGCTCCATATCGTGCTATCTTTTCCTTAGTTGTGATTGAGTTTATCTACTGCTATGTCACCCCCATTCGGGGAGTATAAACTGTTAGAGATATATTGCTAGATGTATGTTGACCTAGGACAGCGTTCTACCGCCGACAGTGCGGCGTAGGCTGGACGTACCCACATCTCGTGCCCTTACTCTAGGGTGCGGGTCGTGAAACAGAAGGAGTACGAGATATTCCTATCCTTGAGGCGCAGCGGTGCCCCTCCTCCTCCAGATCTGCAGTAGTCCGAGTTAAGACTATTTTATGATATTGTAGTGTTTTTTTAGTGTTTGTTTATGTTGTTTCAGTATTGGTTGTGGATTATTTGTTTGTGTAGACTTTCATTATTGGTTGTCGACTCATGTGGATATTAGTTGTATACTTTGGATATTCGTTTAACGACTTTGGATATTTTAGTGTTCCTTATGTTGGTATCTCATCATATATTGGTTGTAGACTTTTACTTTTGTTTGTGTTGATACATATGTATATTGTGATGTACCGGTGTTGAGTGTTCCACCGAAGGGGTCGACGAACCCAGGAAGAAAATGTGCTTTTGTTTTTTTGTTATTTATTGAACTGCAGGTAGAAAATGTGATTTTGTGGACATTCTGTAATTTATTTATTTTTTATTTTTTGTAATTTAGCGACATTTAGCGACGTTTAGCGATGCATCTAAACATCGGTAAACATCGATAAATCACCAGGTATACCGACGTTTACCGACATTTAGCGTCCCAGTATTTTCCTCGTCTACAGAGTCGGTGAACGTCGGTAAAAACTAGACATACGTCGCTAACTGTTACAGGAGTCACCAACGTTTGAGACGTCGCCATATTTCCGACGGGCCATCGGTGAACGTCGGTCAATTACCGACATTTAATGATGTCGGTAAGCATCGGTAAGGGCGACGATTACCGACGTTTTGTCTGCTAGCGACATGGCTTTCCGTGACCACAGGAAAACGTTGCTAAATACGTCGGTAAACAGTTGTAGCGACGTTTTTTGTCATTTTAGCGACGCTTTTTGGCTTCGCTAATATGACTTATTCTGGTAGTGTTTCTTTGAGTGTGCCCTGTCATGGCAGATCTGGTCTAAGCAAAGTAGGGTGCTGGATGGATGTGACTCCGGAAAGGGGATTGGGGATATCATCACTATGCTCCAAGATAGCAGAGGAAGAGGGGAGGACTGATTTCCGACCGCCAGAGTTCGACTGGCTGTCGCTGTTTAGCATGTATGGAGGGAACAAAACTGTCGCATCTTCGAGGGACTAATAACCCCTCCTGTAGGCATCCTCCATAACATTGAATTTGATGTAAATGCTATGGAAAACTGAAGAGTGGGAGTACCACTATGATTGTATGTTGTAAGATTATTGCATTGCATTTGGAATAAAATTCACCCTTTTTCCAATATATATATATATATATATAAAAAGAATATATATATATATATATATATATATATATATATATATATATATATATATATATATACGATTTTGAATATACGTTTAGATAGTTGTAAGGATTTTAAGTTATTTTTACAGTTAATCATAAGAATTCGTTTAAAAAATTATACGTGAAGATATACATAAGACATGCATTGGTGATAGTTAATTATAAAATATTTTATTTTATTTTATTAATTAGTGCGTATATACAAATGGCTTGTCATCTCACTTTTGAGCCCTTTTCAAGCCGCATTACAATAGTAGGGTAAGATTAGTTCAGGCAAATCGTATTTACGGACTTATGACCCAATCCAAAGTTATATTGTACTTCAAAGTTATTTTAATTACTAAATAACAATAGTTATTTAATTCTTAAATAAATAGGTTATTAATTTTATTATATATATATATATATATATATATATATATATATATATATATATATATATATATATATATATATATATATATATATATATATATATATATGATTTTGAATATATTTTTAAATAATTGCAAGGATTTTAAGTTATTTTTACAGTTAATCATAAGAATTCGTTTAAAAAATTATACGTGAAGATATACATAAGACACGAATTGGTGATAGTTAATTATAAAATATTTTATTAATTAGTGCGTATATACAAATGGCTTGGACATCTCACTTTTGAGCCATTTTCAAGCCACATTATAATAGTAGATGAAGATTAGTTCCGGCAAATCGTATTTACGGACTTATGACCCAATCCAAAGTCATATTGTACTTCAAAGTTATTTTAAATTACTAAATAAAAATAGTTATTTAATTCTTAAATAAATAGGTTATTAATTTTATTATTATTATTATTACCATATATATATGTGTGTGTGTGTGTGTGTATATATATATATATATATATATATATATATAGGGAGAATAGGAACTTTATTGATGTATTAGGCACAAAATGCCGACGCCTATACAAGTAAACGCGACAAGCGCAAAACAAAACTATCGAAAGAACCAAAAAGCTATCTGATCCAAGCAGCTATATCAGCGCTAACCAGAAGTGAGCCGAAGAGTGTGTGCAGCGCCTGCTGATCTTGTGGATTTGTCGGAGGACCTCCCTGTTTAACTGTAAGGGGTTGAATTGGCGACCTTCGTACCTGTATTTGTTCCGGTTCTTCCAAAGGACCCAGATTCCGGCGGTAACGACGATCTGATGCCCATGCAATCTACCGCAGATGGCAAGAAGATCGTTGAGGCTCCCGGCCCGGTGAACCTGGTTGCAACGGAGGGAGAGGCTAGACCATAGTTGCGAGGCGAGGCTTCCGGTGAGCAGGATGTGTTCGGATATTTCAGCGTGGTGCTCAATACAGCAGTGGCATCTAGAAGCAAGGCTGATTCCGATGGATGTGAGGGAATCGTCAGTAGGAAGCTTCCGACGGTGAGCTCTCCAGATGAGAATTGACCATTTATTTGGGATGTATGAGTGCCAGAAAGGGGCTATTAATGGGGATGGCGCATCGGTACCTCTCACACGGTTTTGGCTGAAGCCATAGTGAAGGTGCCATCTGACGTAGAAGACCAGCGCAGGGTGTCAGGGATCTTGCTAAGTCGGACGTCTGCGGCGGCTAGGTCGGCTGTACCCTCCGGACCCAGCCAATCCCTCGCGCGGCCCCAGTTCCAGCCGGCACCGTCGATCCATAAATTGCAGATCTTGCAGTTCGGATCGACGGTCGGGGGAAGCTGGAGGGTAACATGGCCGAGCCAACGCTCGTGCCACAGCGACGAGTTGCCGTTACCAAGTTGCATGCAGATTAATGGTTCAGCGAGGCGTCGACCAAGTAGGATACGGTGCCAGGATACGGATGAGCGACTGTTGGCGACGGCTGTCGCGGGGTGTGAATGCCAGAAGTATCTGGCCTTCATGAATCTTGTCCAGATGGATGTATCCGCACGAAGCTTCCACCACAACTTTATGGAACAGGCGTCAATGATGTACGCTAATTTGCTGAAACCAAGTCCACCCGCGTTGGTAGGTTTGGCCACCGAATCCCAGCTGGCCCAATGGTGTTTGTCCTTGCCGTCGAGATGTCCCCAGAAGAAGCTGGCGAAGAGGGACTTTAAAGAGGATAATAGCTTTTTAGGGGGGAACAGACGGCCAGGGTGTACATGGGGATAAAGGTAAGGACGTGCTTGATGAGAATCATCTTGCCTCCAGGGGAGAGAGTCGCGTTGTGCCATCCCGCAATTTTATTTTTGATTTTGTTCAATAGCCCGTCGAATATTCCTGAACTAGATCTGCCGTAAACCAGCGGGCATCCCAGGTAAGAGAAAGGTGGGTAAGCGATGGCGAAAGAGGTCAGGTTGGCGAGCCTGGCCGAGTGATTCCTGTCGGCTTTGTGGTGGGTGTAGATAACACTTTTATCTGTATTAATCCGCTGGCCGGAGCACCTGGTATACCTCTCCAGAGTACTGGTAACAACCTCCACCGACCCGATATTGCCAGATGAGAAGATGAGGATATCGTCGACGTAAGCCAGATATGTGATTAGAGGGCAGCCCATTGTGGTATGGAAGTGGTAGAATCTGGGGGTGTTTGCCATGTTATTAAGGTTTCTGCTGAGCGCCTCAGCTGCGATGATGAAGATGGTGGATGATAGAGGGTCTTCTTGCCTGACTCCGCGACTGGATTTGAAGAAACTGTCGGTTTGCCCGTTGATAACAGTGGAGAACCAAGAGTTGCTTATAGATCTGTAGATGACGTCTATCCAGCTCTCGGAGAACCCGAAGGCCCTGAACACGTAAATTATGAATTGCCAGTCCAGACGATCATATGCCTTTTCCATATCTAGTTTGATGGTGATGTTGCCCCCCCTAGCAGGGAATTTCATGCACGTAATTATCTCATGAGCAAGAAGGATATTATCGGTGATGTTTCGACCGGGGACAAAACTGCTTTGCTCCTCTAATATGATCTTGGGAAGAATGGAGGACATGCGGGTTGCGATGATCTTGGAGATTATTTTATTGGTGAAGGTGCATAGGCTGATAGGTCTGAAGTCTTTGAAGGTCTCCGGATTGTCTTTCTTAGGGATAAGAATAAGGTTGGCGCGGGAGATGGCTTTAGGGTATCTCGTGCCTTGGAAGAATGCAATCGCGACCTCATGAAAGTCAGATTCGATGATATCCCAGCAAGATCTGAAGAAAACTCCAGTAAATCCATCATGTCCAGGTGTGCTGTGCTCATCGAGGGCCCAGACAACGGTCTTGACTTCCTCAGCAGAGGGGGGGTCAAGAGCTGCATGTTCTTCCGCTCGTCGATCAGGGTGGGGATCGCTGCCAAGAACTCTTCATCCTTGGTGACGACATCTTTGGAGAAAAGTTTGGTGTAGAAGTTGGCGGCTGCCAAGTGGATGTTCCGCTTGTCTCTGAGTAAGTATCCGTTGTCGTCATGGATTTGGTGCAGCTTAAGCTAATGACGGCGGTCTTTGACGCAAGTATGGAAGAAGGCAGAATTTCTATCTCCCTCAGCGTCCCAGGTCAATCTGGCTTTCTGCTTCTAGAATTCCGTCTCCACCTTCAGCCGAGACTTGAGGAGTGCTTTGGTAAGGTTGGGAGCGGAGCGAGCCTCCGTACATCTTTCCGTTGCATACAGGATCTCTGCGCGGGTGACGTCATCCTCCGTCGTCTTAATCGCTTGAAAAATGTTGCCAAACGCGAGTTTGCTCCAAGTCGTAAGGGCACCCCTGGTGGCTTTAAGCTTAGCAGCAACGCGAACAAGGGGGTTGGGGTTGCTCGACGAACTCCAGGCAGAAGCCACAATGTTCCTGAATTAAGGGTGATGCCTCCAGAAGTCCAGGAAATGGAAAGGTTTCTTGATAAAGCTGGAGTCGTTGATTTTGATAAGGAGAGGGGAGTGGTCCGATTCGGTAGTGTTGAGGTGAGAAAGATTAGAGATGAGATCCAAGTCGGTCCAGCGGTTGTTGACCAGGGCACGATCCAGGCGGGAATATTGTCTTCTGGCTCCTTCCTGCATGTTACACCAGGTGAAAGCGTTGCCAGAGAAGGGGAGGGGACGCAAGTGGGCGTTGAAGATGAAGGCATTGAAGTCATTCATAGCTAGCTTGGGGGGAGGGCAGCCCCCGTCTTCTCATCTCTGAGGGATATCTTGTTGGAGTCGCTAAGGCATAGCCACGGAAGGTTGTTATGGTTGAGTTGGGTGTCTATCAGGGTGTCCCATAGCATCTTACGTTTGGAGATGTCACAGCTACCATGGACCGCGGAGAGGAGGGATCGGGATGTGAGGGAGGGATGCTCTACCCAGCAGGATAACGCCTGTTTAGAGTCTTGAACGATGCCAAATTTGTATTCGGCGGTGAGAGGATCCAGATGTCATGGCACCCGGCGACAACAAACGGGAATTCGAGTTGCAGCTGGATGGATTTGAGTTTTCTTTGGGGTATTTTGGGTTCGATAATAACTAATATATCGACCTGGTGGGTTTTCTTGAGGCTGGTTAATCTCCTCAAGGTAGGTTTATTGGCCAGCCCTCGCACATTCCACGATAGGATGTTAAGCATTGAGATGGTTGCAGGGGGGAGGGTGTTGAGCTTGGTGGCTGACCGTGTGGTCATAGCCGATTGCTCATGGGCGAGTTTTTTTCTTCTTGCTGCGGATGGTGTTGGGAGTACTCCGAAGAACAGCCGCCGCGTCTGCTGTTAAGGTGGTGTCTCTGGTAACCTCTCCCAAGAGGGTGGCGACCTCTTTCTCAATATCGGCCAACGTGCAGAGGGGGTTGTTGAGGTCGAGGAAACTGGCATCTCTGGCTTGATGAAGTCGATCCGCGGGGATAATGCCCATAAAGGGGAGGGCAATCTCGGAGGCTCTGCCGGACAGGAGGGGAGGGGGCTCGAAAACGGAGAGGATTGGGTGGATGATCAACGCCATCAGGTTCTCCTTCTCGCTGGTCGGGATCTCGACGGCGTTCTGCACGCCTTCTAGTGGAGGGGTCGGGAGGAGCGGGAGCTCGACGGCGCGCTGGACGCCTACAAGGGGAGGGGTCTGCCCAGGCAGGGGTTTCTTTCTAGCGGCGTCGTCTGTAGGGGAGGAGGGAAGGATGTCGAATTTATTTTGGAGGAGGATGGCAGGGGGTTCGAAGGGGATGATGGCTTTCGCCGACGGTGGGTGTGCGCTGGGGCTGGATATATATATATATATATATATATATATATATATATATATATATATATATATATATATATATATATATATATATGCAGATGATCTCTAGTCTAGTGGTTAAGAGAGATGCATGCGGCCCGAGTGGTCAGGAGTTCGAATCCCAGTGGGAGCGATTCTAGAAATAATTTACCTGGTTCCAAATATATATATATATATATATATATATATATATATATATATATATATATATATATATATATATATATATATATATATAAATATGATTTTGAATATACGTTTGAATAGTTGTAAGGATTTTAAATTATTTTTACAGTTAATCATAAGAATTCGTTTAAAAAATTATACGTGAAGATATACATAAAACACGCGTTGGTGATAGTTAATTATAAAATATTTTATTTTATTTGATTAATTAGTGCTTATATACAAATGGCTTGGACATCTCACTTTTGAGCCCTTTTCAAGCCGCATTATAATAGTAGGGGAAGATTAGTTCCGGCAAATCGTATTTACGGACTTATGACCCAATCCAAAGTTATATTGTACTTCAAAGTTATTTTAAATTACTAAATAAAAATAGTTATTTTAATTCTTAAATAAATAGGTTATTAATTTTATTATTATTAATCATATTATATTATTACCATTTTAAATTATTAAATAAATAGTTTATCAAATTTATTATTATTAATCATATTGTAATATTACTATTTTAAATTATTAAATAAATACTTCATTAATATTATTATTAATAGTATTTATTTGAGATTTTTCTATAGTATTTTATATTTCAAGTTTTTTTTTGTTAATTAATAGTAATTAAAACATAAAATAGTCATTTTTAAAATAAAAAAAAATTCACAACCAAACAGAAGAATTTGTTTCCATAAAATACTATGGAAAATATGTACTTTTATGAAAGAGTTTTCTCTAAATCAAGGGATTAGCACGATGTTAACTCACTTTTGGTTGTGTTCTACAAATCCAACTCATCATTTTAATTGCTAATAACGTGCGTAAAACTTTGTTAAAAAAATTAAGTTAGAACTTTGGATACATATTTGGATAATACCATGTAATTATTTTAAATATAATTTAAATATTAAATATAATTTAATTAAAATTTTCTCTTTGTGGAATTTTGAATATATGTTTAGATAATACCATGTAGTTAGTTTAAATATAGTTTTAAATATCGAATATATTTTAATTAATTTTTTTTGAAGAACTTTGTATATATGTTTAGATAATACCATGTAGTTATTTTAAATATTGAATATATTTTAATTTATATAATTTTGAATATATGCTTAAATAGTTGTAAAGATATTAAGTTGTTTTTATAGTTAATCATAAGGATTCATCTAAAAAAAAAATTATAAGAATTTTAAATTATTTTTATGTGAGGATATTCATAAGGCACGTATTGGTGGTAGTTAATTATAATTTTTTTTTTATTAATTAGTGTCTGATATACAAACGGCTTGAACGGCTCACTTTTGAGCCGTTTTTAAGCCGCATTATAATAGTAGGGAGAGAGATGTTTATAGGATTTTGAATATATGTTTAAATAGTTGTAATGATATTAAGTTATTTTTACAGTTAATCATATGGGTCTGCTTGGTAATGATTTTTTCACCGGTTCTGTGGTGTTTTTGAACCGACCGTTTACGAAAACTCTTGCTTGTTAATTTTTTTTAGGCACTGATTTTGGTCGGCTAAAAAATCCTCCAAAATCGGTGTATTGTAATTTTCGGTGACTTTATAAACACCCTAAATCGGTGGATTTTGAGTGGCTTTATTATTTTATTCTATTTATATTCTCAGTATAATTATAACTACTGATAACCTTTCCTATTTAATTTTATTCGTGTAAAAAAAACTTTCAGAACCGCTCGTTAGTGAATTACTAAGCATGTATTGGACTTGTTTAAAAGCCGCTACTTAAAAACCATCCAAAATCGAACCCCCTCATAACCGCTTATAATCGGTACTCTAAAAATATCTCATAGCCGCTACTCCTGCAATTGCCAAGCAGACCCTAAGGATTCATCTCAAAAAAATTTAAGAATTTTAAATTATTTTTATGTGAAGATATACATAATATACGCATTGGTGGTAGTAAATTTTTTTATTTATTAATTAGTGTGATGTATAAACGGTTTCAACGGCTCACGTTTGAGTTATTTTAAGCTGTATTTATAGGGGAGAGAGAGAGAGAGAGAGAGAGAGAGAGAGAGGGGGGGGGGGGGGGGGGGGGGGATGACTTTGATCTCGACAGGGTTGAACCAGGTGCCCAATGGGCTTTACCAGTCCGGCCTATCCATCCCTAATGTACAAAACAAAACCCCAACCAACTCCAAAACCCCCAAAACTCCGAAAACCCGAACACTCCCAGCCCCTTCCTCCCATGGCTTCCCCCATGGTGGCGGAGTCCGCCGCCTCCAAGATCTTCACCGCCGAGACCTTGCGCTCCGCCGCCAAGCAATCCAAGGCATCCACCTGATCCCCCTCTCGCTCCGCCGCGCCATCAAGAAGTACCTCCGCGAGAAGGACGAACCCCACATGAACCGCAAGGTCCTCCTCCTCTCCCAGTCCTTCGCCCGCATCAAGAACGAGCGCTCCAGCCCTCGCCTCTCCCCCCCTTCTTGCAGCCGCTCGTCGCTCGCGCTCGTCGACGACCCGCTCCTCCCCCTCGCCCACCGCTCCGCGCGGTGGAAGGTCCGCTCCGCCTACGGCGACATCGGGATGAAGTACGAGAACGACGAGACCGTCGCCTACGTCGCGTCCCGGATGCCCGCCGTCTACTCCGCCTGCCACCGCGTGCTCAGGGAGGTGCGGAGGCGCCTGCCGGGGTTCTCCCCGGCCAAAGTTCTTGACTTCGGCGCCGGTCCCTGCTCAGCGTTGTGGTCAGCAGTGAAGTTCTAATAAACTACGCTCATTTGTTTCGTTCGTATTCGTATTCGTTTGTTGATTGTGCTGGGATTTTTTCAGGGCGATGAGGGAGGTCTGGCCTCGCTCGCTGGAGCAGGTTAATCTGGTGGAGCCGTCGAAGGAGATGCAGAGAGCCGGACAGACCCTTTTGCAAGGTGACTAGTTTTGTTGTTGATTAAATTTATAGTTAATTATTCAAATGGTGCCCGAAGAATGTAGTGGTTGCCATTTTGGTGATCGAACTTTTTTTTTTTTTTTTTTTTAATTTGGTACCTAAGCATCGCATTTTGTTTAAAGAGTCTCTGAACTAGATTCCGTTGATATTTTTGGATTAAAAACGATAAAATGGACATGTGATGGTCACGTGCCTTATTTTAGTTATTTTGTCATATTGTTGTTTTTGGACTAAGAATACTGGTGTTCGAAGAAATTCTACATAAACAAATAGCTTTTGTTGAGTACAAATGATGGCTCTACAATCAATTATAGCCGACGTATCGGCTGGTCATGACAAAATAACCCTAGAAATAAGGCACGAACCATCACATGTCAATTTTTAATGATTTCCACCCGAAGTACCAACGAAACCTAGTTCAGGTACTCTTTAAACCAAAATGTAAAACTTAGGCACCAAACTAACCAAAAAAAAGTTCTATCACCAAAATGGCGGCTATCACTATGACATTCCTTAGGCATCATTCTTAAACTTGACGACATCCTTTTAGTTGAATACTTGTAATTGTTCGGCATTGGGATCATGTACTACCGGGAGAGACGGACACGACCCATATTTTGACGCGTCCTAGTTATTTTGGAGTGTATATGTCCGTTACGATATTGATACATGGTGTACGACATGACTCGACACTGACACACTACCAACTTTTTGGTTTGTCTACTGTCTGAAAGAGTGATCCTTTATTTTGCATGTCCATGGTCTGTTTGTTTGGGAGTTGGAAAGAAACAGATTTATAGCAAGGACTTATTCACACAACTTTTTAGGGCTAGGTTGCTTCCCATTTGAAAGTACATACGCTCCATTCAAATAGAAAACGCTAAATGGTTCTCTCAGAAACATTTGGCATTTACCATTCGGACCATTTTTGTATGGTGAAAAGTAAAAACGACAAAGGATAGGAACCAAGCAGATCTCTTTTCCCGTTTTGGCCAAAAAGCTGACGAAAATAACAAATGCTCTGTTTCAAACGAGAACCCAACTAGCCATTAGAGTATGTGTACGGCCGCATCAAGTGGTTGAATGCTTTTATGAACTATCAAATTCTATTAGTGTGTCATGGTGTGTATCGGGCTGGGCCAGCCTGCGGCCCAGGTGAACCGGGAACGAATTAGGGCCAGGCCGGGCTCAACCTAGGGGAAGAAGTGGGTCGGGCCGGGCCCAGAAAAGGAAAACTCAGCCTGGACCCATGAACCGATCGGGGGTTTGGGCCGGTTCAGGGTTGGGTCTGGTCCAACCCTTTTTTTTAAATTTGGAAAAAAAAATTTGAGAAGAAAAAAAGGGAAGAAGTTGGAAAAATATATATTAATGTTACCTATAGAAGATCCTATAGAACAAAATAATTTAAGTTGGAAAAACTAGCCAAAAATTTTGAGAAGGAAAAATTTGCTAATTTTTTTATTAATGCCAATATAATTTAAATATGCCATAAGATTAACTAACAAACAAAATTGAAAGTTGCAAGTTAATATTTTATTTTCATAAAATTTGTAATAAAATGTACAAGTATTTTTTTTTTTCCTTTTTCGTCGTCCGTCTTTCGTCCAAGTTTATTGCTCAGCTCCACTTCCAGTAGTGTCCCCCAAAGTAAGAGACTGAAAGTCCAGCTCACTGATGTCCGCAATTTCATCTCTTAAGTTTTGAGTCCGTTTTTCTGCACGAACCCAATCTTGAACGTAGACGCAAGCTTCCAAAATATCTGGCAGCATCTTGCTCCTCTTCTTGCTTAGCATCCTTGAACCTGCACTAAAATAAGATTCCGATGCTACTATGGACACCGAGACCATTAGAATATTGCGTGTTATAGAAGAAAGTATATGTCATTCTAAAATTGAAAAATAAGATGAAGAATCATCTTCATCTTCTTCATAAGAATTTAAATATAAAGACAATTCTTGAGTGGGTAGGGAAGATTGTTTTTGTTTCTTACTTTGCAGTACACTTTTAGCATGTGATAATTTAGACATAAAATCGGAGCTATTACTACACCTTGAACGGTTGTACCGGATCGGCTCGATACAACCTTTTCTTCATATAACGTAATTAAAGAATCTAAAACATTAGTTACCTGCATCAACATTTATATTGTCATTAACATCATCTAACAACATAAATATGCCTTCTAATTTAATCTTAGGATCAGAAACGGAAGCCAAACAATAAAATGGTATTTCACTCCAATATTTTCGAAATTTTGTTTCTATTTTGGAATGAACATAATCAAAACCAGGAACCATTCCATATTTAAAAAAATAAATGTGACATTAATAATTTCTGTTAAAGCTAAAGAAGAAGTTGGATAATAAACTCCAGATAAAATACATATAACATTGTAAATAATTCTAAAAATTCATAAATAGAATAAGCAATTAATCAATCATTTTTAGTTACTTGATAATCAAAACTTGGATTAACATTACAATAATGAGTAATAACATCTTTTAATTTAATAAAAGATTTCAATATTAAATAAGTAGAGTTCCTTCTCTTTCAAAGATTTTCATAGCCTTTGATCTAGTAGAAGATCTAGAAACTTTAGTAAAACAAGGATTAAGAGTAGTATTTGCATAACCATAATACCAATCACTCGCACCGAATGTAAAAGGTTGTTCATCACAAATAGTTTATTTTGTTAACTCAGTTTGTTACGAGCATCAAAATAAGTAAAGTTACCTATAGAAGATCCTTGAGAACCGATGCTCATCTCTGTTTGTCTAGCATGCAGTGTGTCCTTGCCATAACATTTTTCATAGTGTCTTTTTAAAATGTCTGTGCCATCATTTTTTTCATTTATTTTTTTTTACATTTCTTGCACTGTGCATCTTCAGCTATTGGTTTTTAATTTTTGGATCCAAAACCTGTGTGCCTTCATTATCAGTGACATATACTTTTCAAAATATTTCCATAAAACTGATTTTTTCTATTTACAATATTAGTAGCCATACTTCTAACTTCAGGAGGTGACATTTGTGTCGGTGACACAAAATCAAGAATATGATTATTTTCAAACAAATTAGTATAATAAGCAAAATTTTGTTCCGAATCACCTCTATAAGGGTGGTTAGAACCAGTAGCATCCATATTTTAAAAATAATTTAAAAAAAATAAGAGTAGAAGAATTTATTTATTTACCAACAAGAGAGAGAGAGAGAGAGAGAGAGAGAGAGAGAGAAGGGGGAAGGAAAAAAAATCCAAAATCAGAAGAAAAAAAACTATTATGTAATATTAAAATTACTTGAAACGTCAACTTAAAGCCTCCAAGAAATTTCGCACAAGTTGAAGCCTCAAGAACACTGCAGTTTGGCCTCCAGAAAGTTGCACTCCAAAATCTAGAAAATTGTTACTTCAGTCTTCATAAATTGCTTAGCTTGTATATTTTGTAAGAGAGGGAAGAAATGTTTGTGTTTAATTTTCATGAATTTTGGGCTATTTATAGAATTTTTTTGGGTGCAAAATGACATTATATCCTTAAAATATAGTTGTTATAAAGTATTGTTGGTTATTTTAAGCAAAATGACCAAAATATCCCTAAAACGGACAAGAAACAGCCTTCAAGATGGGGGTAACTTTGGTCTCTTTCCTCTCCCATCGGTCAAAAAATTAAAAAAAAAAGATTTCGGGTCAGATCGGGCCTGGACCGGGTTACTGACCGGGTTGGTCTGACCGTTTTCACCGAGTTTAACCGGTCCGAACCGTAGCTCAACCGGGCCGGGCCGGGCTGGGCTTACGTGTCGGATACATGGACCCAGCCCGGACCTGCGGAGGGAGTGGGCCGAGCCGGTCCGGGTCGTTGACTTGGTCCAGGCCGGCCCAGACCGGCTTTGACCGGGCTGGGCCCGGGCTGATTTTTGGGCTGCCTGGCCCAACTTGCACCTTGATTATTGTGGACCAAATGGGTACCTATTAATAATGATTTGTGAACAATTTGTTTTTTTTTGAAATCCTATTATATAGATGGGCGACACGCTAAGCAGCACGGCCGCTCCAAAATTCATGTCCGTGTCCTGGTCATATCGGTCACATATCGGACACCAGACACTCCGAAATACACTAGGCACACCAAAATAGGTGCTGACCGTGTCCTGTGTCTGAAACATCTCGTGTCAAATCCGTGTCAGTACAACATAGGCGACACATTTTGAAATGTTATGACTATTTTCTTTTAAAATGTTCATGGCAGATCTGAAAGGCTCACCACTTATTCATAGCTATGATACCCTTCAAGCACTGAATTGTGCACTTGACAAGAGCGAAAGGAAGCATGACCTCGTGATTTCGGTGAGTTCTCTCAAGATTTATTATATATTTTTGCTTTCGAGGAATTGTACCTGTCTTTTTGCTGACAGAATTAGATGACGGGCTTTTGGTATGTTATGAGACAACACATTTTCCCTACCAAATATAGTAATGCATCATCCTATGGGGTTTCTATGGAGGTCTTTACTGAAAGACTCCATAAGAATATTGAACAAAATTTACAAAAGGTTTTTAACATGATCACCAGATCCTGATGCCAATTCTGTCAAATTGGTTCTGAATTCATTGCCAATGAAATATAGAAAACAGAGGAACTTATGATGGATCTATACGGCTAGTTGGCAGGTAGGGAACCTGCTTATTGTGATACAATTGAGACTCATGCAATCCAAGCCTTCTCCAAATGGGCACAAGAATCTCCACACAAGAGCTGACGAAGTTCTTAGGACTAGCCTCTATGTTTGTGCCAAATTTCTAGCCAAGATAGCAATGGGCACAAGAGGGTCATGCCATTAAACCTAGACGGCTAGTTGCCAGGTAAGTAGACCTAGCTTTTGGCTTGTGCATTTTAAGATCATCCAACCAATGAGCATTTGTCAAAGTACTGCACGAGGGAGTCTATATAATCATGCATGGATTCGTAACAGCTCCGAGGCACAGCACATATATAATCATGCATGCTCTTTGCAAATGTTCCATGTGCACAAGTAACTTTGTTAACCAAGGTAATCTTCTAGACATTTTGACTGTTTGGTCTGGTACAGAGTAAGGGGAAAAGAAAGGAAATTATCCTTCAGTCTAAATGGCAGGTTGAAAGCTATTATTGGGACTAATGGCGAGTGGCATGATAGTGCCAAAACTTCCATACCTGTTGTTGATTCCGGTACCTATTCTTTTTGGTCAAGATATTATCATATATGGAAATGATCATATATGGAATATGATAATCAAAATAAACCTTACTATGAGAATCTTTTCTTTTTCATTCCGGTGCCTGTTCTTTTTGGTCAAGACTGTTTATAATCAACAACAGGTATGGAAGTTTTGGCATTACAAATTATTTATTTCGAATTTTGTGATATATTATGAGTAATAGTAGACATGGCAACCTTGCATGAAGAAGATGAATATGGAGTTTGGTGAACCTATTTGAGAAGTAACAATTGTCCAAAGAGGAGTAGAGCTAAAAGGAAAATTATAAATTTGTGTAACATGAGATTTTGGGTAACAAACTTGTGTTGATCCTCAGTGGTTTGATATTTATGGAGACGATCATTTCATATGTTAAGGATGCATATCTATCAATGACTCTGAATTTGTCAGTTTGGAATAAAAATAGGTTATTAATACATTTCCTATATATTGCATGACACATTTGATGTATGAAAACTGGAAGAAACATATGTGCATATCATGAGAGAATACCAATTTGAGTCTTTGAGTAAACACCAATTCAATTATATTTAGAAAGAAGTCGAAATATACCTTTTTTTATGGACCAGAAAACACATAAATGTATCATCTCTTTATATACAAATCAAACTAATTCCAGATCCAACTTAAAACTTGTTTTGGATAAAAAATAAGTAATAACAAAAGTAAAAAGAGCGACAATAGCTGCAACTATATATGTGGTATTTGGGATTGTCATACCAGTAGACCCTTGGAATATATGCTCGTATGCACCACCAAATACTAATCTCTGCTCTTCCCTCCTAGTTAAAATTGCTTTTTTCTAAACTTCAAAATCACATGTACCATTTTGGGCTGTTCCAACAATACATTGCATCTCGGATTGCAGAAAACAAAAGTTTTGTATCTAAGAGGCATTCTACATTCTAGTGAGTTCAGCAAGCGAAACAATGCATTGCATCTCGGATTGCAGAAAACAAAAGTTTTGTATCTAAGAGGCATTCTACATTTTAGTGAGTTCAGCAAGCGAAACAACTAGTTCATCTTTTAGAGAATTGCATGAACTCAAGAACTTGACTGTGCTTGTGCTAATAATTACCTTAATCATGTTCAAAGAAGCCCTACTATTTTGTGGACTAGGCTTGTTAAGTTTCCTAGTGTATAGTTTGAACTGTTAACTAGTTTATTTATAAAATGTATGTCTTTAGATACTGAGAGTTAGCTAGCTATATGAACATTTCCGAGGTCCCAGGGAAACTTGTTAGTTCTATCGGTTTTATGCATAGTTTGCAGTATCGGCGGATACTATCATACTGATACGTATTGTCCTGATCGTATTGGTTTGTCCCAATCCAATACTCACTGATGCCGATAACTGACATTGGGGCTTTCTTTCATGGTCAATTCAGTAAATAATTTATTTCTAAAAGATAAGAAATTAGTATTCCTTTTCGTCCTTTCACATGTTACACATATCTAATCATGTGAATTCCTATTTAAACTATTTCCTCACACATGCATGTGCACACACGCCTACACACATAATGTCCTTTCGCAAAGTTTATGTATGAAAACCTCTCTCAAAATAAGGTACCTGTGTCCATGACAATGAATTGTGTCTGAAATACCTGGGTTTGCATTCTGACTTTTATCCTCGTGTCTCATATTTTAGTACTATTTTCTTTGACTTATTTTCTTTATGGAAGTGCATTTTGACCTTATCTTGATTGAAATTTTGCTTACTGATAACTGATTCTCTATTATTGCATGACAACAAACAAAGTCATATGCACTTGGAGAGATACCTTCTTTGTCTGACCGGATTACTATAGTGCGGCAGCTTTGGGACCTCACACAAGACGTTCTGGTATGCCATTTCATTTTATAAAGTTCTTAGGATGTAAATATTGTTTTTTCCTATTCGTGATGGTTATCTGATATTGCAACATATATTTTGTGCCCTCTCCTTTCCTGCATCACTTAGCCTTATTCGATAAAGAATCTATATTTTTTCTATGTCCATTTGCTTTTATTTTCCCTAAGGAAATCTTAAATTGTTTGGCTGACTGTAATCAGGTGTGAATGGTACCATTTTGAGCAACTGGACCAATGTTGTAAAAAGCGCTAGGCGGACTCGGTGCGGCGGAGGTCCGCCTAGCGCCTAGCCCGCCTAGGCGGCCGCCTAGAAATTTATGAAATGCCCAAAAACTAAAAAAGTTTTATGTAAAACCCACCGCTAAAAAAACTTTCATCGCATGCCCAGAATTAGAGAAACTTATCCAAAGCGGATTCCAAATGACCCTTTTGCCCTTCCTTTTAATTTATTGGAAACACCCACAAAACTGCTCTTAAAAAAACGTTTCAATACTCCATCTTCTTCCATACGCTGCTCACTTTCGAATCTAGGTTTTCTCCTCAAAAATCTTCAAAAACTTGTCGAAAAATTTCGGAAAGACCGGGACGAACGACAAAAGTGCTAAAACGGAGGTCAAAACATCATTTTTTTGCGAATCTAAAATTTCGGAAGGCCGTCTAACGGTGAAGCTGTTACTTTCAGTCTCCTCGACGATACGCTCATTTTGCGACAAACGGGACCTCGTTTCGACCTCCCAGTCAAAAGTTATGGCCCTCCAAAGTTTCAGCTAACCATAAAATGCAGGAGAATGGCATTCTCCGTCTTAATTTACACGGAGAATGACCATTCTCCGTCTTAATTAGGACGGAGAATGACATTCTCCGTCTTAATTTACACGGAGAATGGTCATTCCAGTGTTAAAACGCAGGAGAATGACCATTCTCCGTGTTAAAAACACGGAGAATGCCATTCTCCGTGTTAAATGAAACGGAGAATGTCATTCTCCGTGTTAAATAAAACGGAGAATGGCATTCTCCGTCCTAATTAAGACGGAGAATGGCCATTCTCCGTGCTAAATTAAACGGAGAATGACCATTCTCTGTCTTAATTAGGACGGAGAATGCCATTCTCCGTGTAATTTATCACGGAGAATGGTCATTCTAGTGTTAAAACGCAGGAGAATGACCATTCTCCGTGTTAGAAACACGGAGAATGCCATTCTCCGTGTTAATTAGGACGGAGAATGCCATTCTCCGTCTTAAATAAAACGGAGAATGCCGTTCTCCGTCCTAATTAAGACGGAGAATGACATTCTCGGTCCTAATTAAGACGGAAACGGAGAATGTCATTCTCCGTGTTAATTAGGACGGAGAATGGCATTCTCCGTCTTAAATAAAACGGAGAATGGCATTCTCCGTCCTAATTAAGACGGAGAATGCCATTCTCCGTCCTAATTAAGACGGAGAATGGTCATTTCCAGTGTTAAAACGTGTAATTTAGTTTTTTCAGGAATAAAGAGTTTCGTTCTTCTTTCAAAGCGATGATAATTCTTATGGAAAAGAAGAAGAAAGATCTTCTCTCCACAATTGAAGATCTGAGTTCAAATGTCTCCACGATGAAGATGATGATGATGGTGATGATGATGACGAGCGATGATCTGAGTTCGACTGAAGAAAAACATACCGAACTACGAACGATCTTTGCGATCTCTGCTGAATATGAGAGCAATGGAATTCAGATTTCCCGTGAAGAAGAAGAAGACGAAAATCGCAATCCAGATCTGAGTTTTTTGAATTCAAATACATATAGATGACCAATTCGCGCGGAGGGGTAGTTTCGGTATTATAAAAATAGCAGTTTCTAGCGGGTGGCATCTAAAAGGAAATCTTGGAATATTTAACGTGAAAATACTTAATTCTGGGTATTTCATAAAACTTATCCAGCGGGTGGGCATTTTATAAAAGTCCACCCCGAAATTGGGTTTCTCAGCAATTTCCAGATCTTAAATTGTTTGGCTGACTGTAATCAGGTGTGAATGGTACCATTTTGAGCAACTGGACCAATGTTGTAAAAAGCGCTAGGCGGACTCGGTGCGGCGGAGGTCCGCCTAGCGCCTAGCCCGCCTAGGCGGCCGCCTAGAAATTTTTTTTTTTGTTGAAATTTTTGAAATTTTGAATTTTGAAATTTGAAATTTGAAATTTTAATGTTCTAAAATCCAAATACTATCTTAAAACCCAAACAAATATCCAAAATACAACTAAGAATAAACAAAATAAAAAAAAATCAAAAAAAAAATCAAAAAAATTCAAAAAACAAGCCGCCTAGGGGCGCCTAGGGCCCGCCTAGGCCCGCCTAGGGGCGCCTAGGGCCCGCCTAGCCGCCTAGCCCACCGCCTAGGGGGTTTTCGGTGCGGTGGGCGGACGCCTAGGCCGATTTTTAGAACACTGAACTGGACTGAATATGACCTCTCGGTATAATAAAGACAAGACTCTTTTATAGCCTTGAGCAACCTGGTCAGACTCCTTAGAAATTTTGCTACATGCATGACCAAAAAAGAAGTAAAGGTCGACATAAGACACAACCGTAGAAATAGTCAAATAAAGGATCAAGATTTCTAGCAAAAGGATAGAGATTGGTGCCAGAGTACCTTGTGTCAATGCTCCCCTTCAAGTTTGACATGACAAGAATTTTCAAGTAAGAATTTTGTTTTGGACATTAGGTTTGGTGGAGACAGGCTAGTGGAGAGGCTAATTTTTTATGAACTTAGGCCATGTTTGGTTCACCGAACTGGAGCCTTGGGAAAGGAAAGTGATTCATTTCCTTTGTTTGGATGCCAAAGGAAATGAGAAGGAAAGGAATTTGATTCCCAAGAGGAAGGAAAATAGGGGAGAAAATGGTTCCTCCCACCAACCAAGGATTCATTTTCCCCCTTTAAAGATTCACTTTCCTTACAAATTTCTTGGTTTTTCCAAACACTGGAAAGGAAACTGATTGGAATTGTAATTTCCCAAAGGAAATATCAAAGAATCAATTTCCTTTCCTTTCCTTTCCGCGAACCAAACGAGGCCTTAGGGTTTTGAGGTGGCTAAGGGTGCCAACTCACTAGAGGAATGGAGTTGGGAGTAGGTCGGCATTCGCCGATCACATTATTTGAAATTCATAGAGGGGGGATTATGTGAAGAATTCTTGAAGGGATTGCTTATTATGCCTAGATCTTTAATGTAGCCAATATGTTATTACGAATAATTCCAACAACTTTAGGGGAAAAAAGCATTAACCTATTACATGGATGGTGTGATTTGGTTCCTTTTTTTTTTCTTTTCTTTTGGCCCTCATCCAAGTCTTAGGATAAAAAGATGTGGTTTGGAATAGAAAGAACAAACTTATGGAGAAAAAACATACGCTTGGTGAAGGTAAGGTTTGGAGATACAGCAATTCCTTCTGAGCCTCTCGGAAGGGGAAGGATTAGGGTTCCATTTTAGAATTGACTATGAAGAGGATGATTTGCCTTCCTTAGGGCATACCTTCCCATCAAAGAAATATGTTTTTATTCAATTGGAAGTTCTTGATTCATTAATCATTTTTATACGGATAGCACTAAAACAATAGACTCATTAGTTTTGATTTAGACCAATCCTGTGATTTTGGATGAACACAGTTTCATTATGAAATTCGTGAGTTGAATAAAATATTAATATGAACTCACTGTCGTGTTACTTCCTTCGAAAACAAAATTCTGTTTAAGTCATTTTGAAATAATTTGGAGGAGGAAGGGAGGCTATGGTGGTTGGATTTGGATTGAGGAGGTGCGGCGGCCTAAGGCAACATGGAGTAAGGTCAAAATGGAGGAGCAGGGTAGGGAGTGGTGAAGGCAATGTGGAGTGCGGTTGTCGATTGCAAGCTTGTTAAGTCGGGTGCAAGGCGACAGTGCCGTAAAGCCTTGGATGACCTAGGCGGGGCCTCCGGATGATGAGACATGGGCCTTGAGATGAAATTTTTGGGTTCTTTAGTAGGTATGTTAAGACAAACCCTTAGTTTATGGTGGGGACCTTGTGTTGTGGTACAACGAAATAGGATTTTTAATATTTTATTTCTATTTGAGATGTTATCTTTTGGACTTTGTTCATTGGTGTAATGTATCATGTTGTTGTTTCAACGATATTTGATAATACATATACCTAGACATAGAAGTAAAATTACAGTCATAGTCGATAGTAACTCCCTCCCGTTGACAGAATTAGGGCAGAAGTGATAAGAGTCAATTTGGAGATTTTAAGAGGGGGGGAACTAAGAATAGAACTATAAATTGTTACTTTTTCTTCTTCAAAATTTCCATATTTGTACAAATTTCAACTGATCACTGAAATTTATTCATATACGATGAAATATTAACACATTTAAAAGGAGGAAAATAGTCAAAGGATGTTTAAGTTAGCAGTAGATCATGAATAGGCTCATAGGTTGTAGACGCTTGCGACCACAATGAGCGAGGAAGATTGAGGTTTAGTGATTGACAATTGTCAGATTAAGGTCTTGTACAAGCTCATATTATGCCATGTCGACCAGGGTGACTGGTGTTCTTAAAATATGATCCTGCAGCACTATATGCGGATATAACATAATTGAAGGTGGCTGTATTCTTGTGTCTAGACGGCAACTTAACCTGATTAGTTGGTAACATCCTGGAGCTCATATGAAATTTCTTAAATGTAACATTGACTATCGGCCTGTCACTGATAATCAAAAACCCGTTAACTAATCTGAATTTTAGTTAATAATTTGGATTTGGTCGTCAAATGTAAAACCCGAATTAAATTCGGGTCGGATAATGGTAAACATATGAAAATCAAAATTATTTCCGTCTGCCTCGGGTCCTAAGAAACTTACACATAATAGAGTGTATTTAGATGGTTAATTTGTTAACTCTTGAAGCCTCCTTATTTGGAGGAGCAAGGTTCGATCCTCTTCACCAACTTTAGAACTAAAGTTCTTTTTTATATATTTATCAGTCGGTTGGGTTCGGGTACCAAAAACAGAACCTGAAATAAAACCGGGTTCGGTTTGGGTACAGACTTGAACCCAAAATCATCTCGGGTCGGATTTACATAAATCTGACTGGAACCTGACCTGTTGATAGACCTAATTGACAATGACTAGGGCATGGCGTGAAAGGATTTTTAGATGCATGTAGGTCACCATGATGAAAGTAAGACCGAATATGGCATGGGTACCCGCAAAACTAAACGAAGCATATTGCTTTTTGAACTTCTTTAGCACAGGCTTGCTTCAGTGGCCCCTGCCATCCCCTCTATTCTACCCTGGCCCAGCTGCCCCTTGCAGTGGTGATAATAGCAACACAATTGATTCTAAATAATAACAGGTCTGAAGGGATGCCCATTTATGTAATCATTTTTACGTATGACATTGTCAAATGCTCTGCAAGCTTAAAGAAAGAAAACAATCAACTGCCACCTTGAATGAAGTATAATTATCGGATCACTCTTAACTGTGCAAAAAAAAAAAAAAAAATCAACTGCCACCTTGAATGAAATATCATCATCAGATCATTCCGAACTGTGCAAACAGAACTAACTCATTTTTGGTAGACCGATGTATGCAACGACTATGGTAAGCATGAGTTGACATTGTCAAATGCTCTGCAGAGCTTAAAGAAAGAAAACAATTAACTGCCACCTTGAATGAAATATCATTATCGGATCACTCTTAACCGTGCAGTCAAAAGAAAAAATCAACTGCCACCTTGAATGAAATATCATCATCAGATCATTCCGAACTGTGCAAACAGAACTAAGTCATTTTTGGTAGACCGATGTATGCAATGACTATGGTAAGCATGAGTTGGACTTGCAGTTTATACATGCATAAGACAGCTTAGTTTTAATCTCTTTACCCCTTATACATAGCTACTGATTTTTCCATAGTTCGGTAATAAGAGAGTAAGGGACCATCTTCATTTTGTCAAAAGCTTGATAAAAAATCAGAAACATGGTATCTTGTTTACTTAGGCCTGCCTTTGTTTTGCTTATAAATTTGCTAATCTATTTTTAACCTTAATCATCATTTCATCATAATCTATGTTACCCGGACTCTCCACTTTAAGGAGAAGTACCCGTGTCGACCCTTTAGGACATGAGTATGGGTATGGAATCCGTATCCGATCCTCCATGGTGACAATCGGATCCTTCATGGTGACAATCGAAAGACTGGTAGTGAAGTAGATAGTTTATTTTAATGTGGTAGTGATGTAGATAGTTTATTTTAATGTGGTAATGGTGTAGATAGTTTATTTTAATATGGTAGACTGGTAGTTAAGTAGTAGGGGAGCTGAAGGGACGGTCCCTTAGGGACTTATTCAACTAGTTGAATAAAGTTTACTAGTAATTTATAATTACAGGTTGTCTTTTTACGAAACCTTAGTCATATCCCCGTACCCATACCCAAAATTTGGATCCTTTTTAGTCGAGTCTGTGTGTCCTTCAATTATGAGTTTGAAGGGCCCGACTCTTGGATATGTACCCGTACCCGACACTCGTACCCGAGTCCAGGTAACATAGATCATAATTAGGTATTGTGGCTGCTAGATTTTCATTCTTTCTAATGCTACTTTAAAGTATTGAACAAGATCCATGGTCTTGTCTACAAATTTATGTTTGTAGAAGTGATATAGATCAAATTTCCTTTTGATATATTTTTGCAAATTGTAAGTTTACTTTTAAGTTGAAGCAAGCTTTTGCTCTCTTGCAATTTACACTTCATCATGTAATTGTTGTGCTGATTAACCATTTGAACTTACTTCTACATTTATTTGTGTGCTACAATTTCTTTTGGTTCTCTTTCCTTTGAGATCTTCTTTGTTCAATCTTTACTAGAACTCAACCAGGCTTATCACATAAGATATCACTCATAGCCATGAAAGCATAAAATACTTGCATACTAATTTTTGATACATTTAAAATATAAAGCTCATATTCCACTAGCAGCTAAAATTACTACTCGAAACTAAAATCTACTAAAACCAACCAAGCTTTATATATTCACTTGTTACATGACTACTGATGATGCATCTTGGATGAGATAAAAATCCAGCCAATCAAGACACATGGTCAGGCATTATTCCCTTTGGTATTGAAATTATGCCACTAATTATGTCTAAGTAGAACATAATTCATTATTAATAACAGTCGGCATAGACAGTTGTCACAAGTGGTTCTCTAGCCGCTGTCTCTTCCAGGTGCTTAAATTGCCTCTCCACTTGTGTACCTACTGCTAATTCCAGATCCATGTGGCTTGGATACCCGAGCGACTAAAGTAGGATTTGTTGAGCTTTGAGCTGCCTTGGTGGCCAGCATGCATACTGTCTATTCCATATCAATGCAGTTTGGATGCCTCGATGATTGGAGTAGCATTTGTGCAGCTGCCCGGGCACCATGTAACCACTTAAGTCCCAAGCTGGCTTGCTAAATTTTATAGATGTACGCAATAATAAACAATAAAGCCTTTCATGTTTACTTTGGTTATCATCTTGGGTATTAGTCAGATCAGTGGGGACCAAAAAACACACACACACACACACAGTCTCTCTCTCAACTGTCTCTCACACAATATATGTATGTGTGTGGGCACATGTTAATGGATATCTTCTATTTTAATATTGTCCATGACGTCCTCAACATCCGACATTTCAAAACCCAATCTGACGTAACCCTGCATACCACATCTATAACCTTGGTGATGGTGCAATGAATTTTTATACAAATTTTTGTTTTAAAAATGTATTAAATTGTAAGGCAGAGAATATATTGCAACCAACTGATGATATCTGAGCTACAGATGAAAATTTTGAATACTTCTGTGCTGCATAATGAAACAACATCATATTTTCTTATTGTGTGTAATATATATATATATATATATATATATATATATATATATATATATATATTACACAAATTGTGTTATAGAGTCCTGGCCCGAAGGCCACACTCCTTGCACGAAGGCCCGCACCCGCATCCGGCCTGCACTCACATTTATTCCCCAACAGGAAATTAAATGTGCTTCCTCCGTTGCTCGAACCTGCAACCTCTTGGGATGATATGACTCACTCTAACCACTTGAGCTGGAGGTCATTGGCATATATATATATATATATATATATATATATATATATATATATATATATATATATATATATATATATATATATATATTTTTTTTTTTTTTTTTTTTCCTTTTTTTTTTTTGGCATATATATATATATATATATATATATATATATATATATATATATATATATATATATGGGAGCGGATCGGGAGCCCCGCCCGCGGAGCCCCGCCGAAGCCCCGCCCCCCCTTAGCCGTTGGATCGCGCGGGCGGGCACGGGCCCCACGCGGACCCCACGCGATCCGATGGTGCAGGGGGGCGGGGCTCCGCGGGCGGGGCCTTTGATCCGCTTCCTATATATATATATATATATATATATATATATATATATATATATGAGTTTCTTAAAACTGGTGATACAAAGTCATGGTGTTTATTGATCATGGGTTAAGCACCTTATTGCTAACTCTTCTGAAGGTCTGAAATTTTGGGGTAGGTTCTATTGGAGCCTGGGACTCCACAGGGATCAAAGATAATACAGCAAATGCGTTCTTATATTCTCTGGATGGAAAAAAGGGTAAGCTGATTGTTAGTTCCAACTTCTTAGTCATTTAAGTATTCCTTTTATTGTGATATTTGATGATTCTAATATCTCTTTCTTTTTCTGTATTTAAGAAATGTCGTAAGAACGAGAAAACATTGAGCAAAATGGATAGGGATGAAAAAAGTATTGTAGTTGGGAAAGCAACCAAGGAAAGTGGTGCATTTGTTGTTGCTCCTGTGAGTTTCAGTTTTATGTGATTGCACATTCATTTGTTGTACTGGGCATTTGGTTCTGGTTTTTTAATTATTGGATATCTTCTTGTAGTGTTCTCATGATGGACGTTGCCCTTTGGAGAATTCTAGTAAATATTGTCACTTTGTTCAGCGCCTCGAGAGGACATCATCACAACGTGCATATAAGGTGTGTTCTCTGTGATATTCTGTTCACCATCATTTACATGTTAAGCGGATCTGCTGGTTTTCTGCTGCACTTTTTGAAAATGTCCTCAAAACCGAAATTTAGTTTTTGTTCATCTTCCAAATTGGTTCTCTTTTCTGAGACCAGAGACCATATCATTGTCAATTGACCTTCATATTGGTGTAAAAATGGCTCATAGGCATCAAAAGGGTAGAACTTGATTCTTATTCCAAATTATTAATGATGCTAATTTGATGACGATACTTTGCACAGAAATCCTCTATTGTCTCACCATCCAGTACCAAGACCTAAATACTCGGCTCCCTATCTGTGAGGT
Source organism: Iris pallida (assembly GCA_029216955.1). Classification (NCBI taxonomy): domain Eukaryota; kingdom Viridiplantae; phylum Streptophyta; class Magnoliopsida; order Asparagales; family Iridaceae; genus Iris; species Iris pallida. The sequence goes on along the minus strand of JANAVB010021880.1, from coordinate 73,037 downwards.
GTGTCAACTTGTTGCTAATGTAGCTCCTTCCTAATATGACCAGGCAAAATTTGAACAAACCTGCCAGTTCGACCTGGATCTAGAACATGAATTAGGCACTATGTTGCATGAATACTGATAAAGACAAGATACAGATATGGGATATGGACATTTTTAAATAGGTATAATAGTATTCAACTATCTTGCATGAATACCGACGTGGATTTTGGTACGAATACGATACTGATATGGACACCATTATCCTGTATCTGTGCAACATAATAGGCGCTAGAGTTTACAGCTTAAGGTTGGTTATTTGTACTTCCTGCTTAACTTCCTGACTTGCTAGGTTGTTATCGCTAGAACTACAAAGTATATATGTATAATGATACATCATGCAGAAGCGCTCCCACTTCATTTTTGGCATTCCAGGCTGTTGTTGATATTGGATGCTTAATAGTTTTAGTCGTACTCACTTGTTAGGTGGCTGTGATAAGCTAACAAGAGAAAAATACAACAAAGCCTTCATCCAATTTTTTTGGGTTGGCTACCTGAATTAAGGGCTGTATCTCAGTAATGCTAATTTACTCTATATCCTTCTTTATGTAACACTTTAGACAATATTACTCTAGGCCTACCTGTAGTCCCAGGGGCTCCATTAACTGCTATATTGTTAGTGGCTCCATTAACTACTGGCTCCATTAACTACTGTATTATCGCTCCTTATGGGAGCATCTATTGTTCTACTTTGGACATTTTCAAATCACCTAAGTCGATTTTCTCTAATCTTGTCCTCAATTGGGTCGCCTCTAATTTTTTACGGATAAACTTATTTCTTATCCTATCCTTTAATGTATTGTCACTCATCCATTTTAGTATTCTTATTTCGGCTACACTAAATTTCTGGATGTTTCTTAATTGTCCAACAATCAGATCCATAAAGCATTGTTTATCTTATAACACTTGTAATTTTTATTTTTCAACCTCAGAGGCATCTTGCGATCAGAAAGTACTCTAAAAGCATTCCTCCATTTCAATCATCCTGTTTTAATTCTATGTACGACATCCTTCTCAATCTCTCAATCACGATGGATAGTTGATCTTAAGTACCAAAAACTATTACTTATAGATATCTCTTGTTCATCTATATAGACTCCACCTCATTTCTCGGCTTTGGGTTGAATTACATTGCATTTAGTCTATTTTTGTTATAATAATTCTAAATTATTTAGATTTAAAGTTTCTCTCCATACTTCTATTTTAGCATGTAACCTTTCTTACTCATAACAACCAACATAATATCATCAGCAAACATCATATACCATAAAATCTCCTCTTGGATATGCCTAGTAAAATCATCCATAATTATCGCAAGAATGTAATGATTTAATGTTTATCCTTATGTAAGCCAATGGAATAAGGAACAATTTATATCTCCTCTAGTGGTTCGCACGATTGTCTTAATTCTATCAGACGTATCCTTAGTAATCTCAATATAACTTTTAGGAACTTGTTTCTTTTCCACTACATTAGCTCCCGAGGAAGTCGATCGTAAGATTTCTGTAAGTCAATAAAAATCGTTTGTAATCTCTCTTTCCCTCTCTAAATCTTTCCTTTAATGTTTTTAGTAACTGACTTTCATAATAGATCTCCTATCATAAAATCGAATTGATTCTCTGACATTCTAGTTTTTTTAATCTTTTTTCAATTACTATATCTAATAGATAATTGTATGATTCATAAGCTTAATTTTTCAATAGTTATTACAACGTTATATATCTCTCTTGTTCTTATATATTGATACTATAATACTACTACATTCATCTAGCATTTTTTAGCACTTAAGATTTGGTTTAATAAATCAGGAAGCCACATCAACCCTTCTCCCCCAAACATTTTCAAACATATATAGGAATATCATTAGGCCCTACTGTTTTTTTTTCGTTCTCTTTAATGCATCCTTAATTTCTGTAACGCCCAGAACCAGAATACTGGAGAGCGGGGGCGTATATAGCCAGCTACGTATATTGAAGTGCAACCCCACCTCGTTATACGGTCACGGCTGTCTAGATACATGAGGGTTTAACTACAAGCCATCAGTCTCTTATGGTCATGAGCAAGCCTATTGACTCAGTCTCAAGCAAGTAATAATGGTTACAAGATCTCAGAGCACCAAATACACAATAGTAAGGCATCCCCATACATTACATATTTGGATGATCATGAAGCTAGTCGTACAAAAGGTCAAGACTAGCAAGAGTTTCAGTCATACATGATCAACCCTAGGATTTGTCAATCATGTTACAGTCCGTAGGCAGACAGTAAATAAAGGTGCAATACGAGCTAACACGTACTCGTCGGCTAAACGCCTCAAAAGAATATTTTTACAATAGAGTGAGAGAACAAAAGAAACTCACTCATTGCCAGGGTTACGTCTGGTGGTCACCATCTGGCTGGAAAGTAGGTAGATCCTCTGGAGCTGCTCCGATATCTGGCCATACAAAACCAGCTGGATCAGACCCCAGAAAGAGCAAGTGCCACAAAGGAGGCTTCATTTAGGAACTAAAACCAGCATATCATAAATGAATATTAAAGATACTGATAATGACAGGAATAACAAATAATAAAATTGAGTACGAGAAAACCATTCAAGTAGCCATATTGCAACCCTTAAATCAAACAAGGACCGAGGTTGCAACCCTTCACCTGAATAGAAACCCGTCTCAAATACTTGTTGGTAAGTAATAAGACAATAAACAAATAGAGGACACAGAACTGTTCCGGGAGCCAGGTTACAACCCTTAAATCAAACAAGGACCGGGGTTGTAACCCTTCGCCTGAACAGAACTTGACCCCTGATCATTATTGTTAAGACAAACATAAATAATCATGCTATTTGAAGTAAGGTAAAACATGACGAGCATGACATGGGGTGCAATAAGACAATAAACGAAGAGAGGACGCAAAACTGTTCCGGGAGCCAGGTTACAACCTTTAAACCAAACAAGGACCGGGGTTGTAACCCTTCGCCTGAACAGAACTGGCCCCCTGATCATTATTGCTAAGGCAATAATAAATAATCATGTCATGTCACAATCTTGTACAGGATCAAGACAAGACGAAGTTATACTAGACTCCATCCAATCAACCACGGTTAAGCAATAAGTACGGCTTGATACTTTAACTAACTAGGGTTATCACATGCCTAGTTACTAGCAAGATGCAATGAGATTATTCCAACAGCCAGAAGCCCTGTAGACCATCCAGGTTATCCAGGTCGAATGACCGTTTATGAAGGGTGCAACACATGACTGTGTGCTGGAAATGTGGCCTACTCGTCGATAGGCTACAAGTCCGTTAGTGCGCCCATATAACGGGATTGCCTGTAGCTGGAAAATCTCTCCATGACTACTGGATTTTCTAGTTATTAGCCTTAGTTAAATTTCAGTAGGTACCCCCTGACCGTGGTATTCAGAGGTCCCTATCCTAGACATGATGCAAGACAATATTGGTTTATTTGTACAAACACAAACGTCCACGGTGTCCAGGTCATTCATACTTGTCATGTCAGGTTAGCTGTCATAACAACATAACGAGGTATATCCTGTCAAGTTTGCTTGTCAAGAGTGTGCCACGGCGGGCCACTAGCGTGTTCATGGAACATATCAGAATTTACATGACATAAACATAAATGTAACATTTCAATATAATAATAATAATAATATAATAATAAACGAGGACAAGACTATGGAAGGAGCCAGGCGACTAAGGGAAACATGCTCATGCGGCAGCGGGGAAGCAGTGCCATGCGGCTCGGGAAGGAAGGGGGCGCATGCGGCTGCAAGGGAACGGGTGCATGCGGCTCAGGACAATCGAGCATATGCGGCAGTAGATTTGCGGGCTCATGCGGCCGGGAAGGGGACGGTTCCTGCGGCAAGAGGGGATGAGCTTATGCGGCTAGAAAAGGAGCAGTGCCATGCGGCTGGAGGGAGCGCTCGCTTATGCGTCTGGAAGAACGAATCTTATGCGGTGGCGGGGGAAACAAGTATATGCGGCTGCGGATTAACAAGTATATGCGGCTGAAAAGAACCAGTCCATGCGGCTATGTTCAAGTGGAGTCCTATGCGGCTGAGCAAGGGGACCCTGGCCTATGCGGCTAGGAACCAATCAGAGCTCATGCGGCCAGGAACCCAAGCAATGTCATGCGGCTGGAAAGGGTTGAGTCTTATGCGGCTCGGAGAAAGTTAACTCATGCGGTTGAGAAGTAGGGGGGGTCTTATGCAGCTCGGATTAAGAGTTCACGCGGTCGGGGAAAGTTTCATGCGGCCGGCTAAGGCCGTGCGGCCAGGGAAAAACTTGCCGCATGAATTGCCATGCGGTCAAGTACTGCTCTTCTTCCCCCACTTGTCCGAGAAGAAGAGCCATGAAGTCCATGGCTTCGAAGCTCCATAACTCCTAGTTCAAGGTCCGAATCCGGACTTCCATAGGTCAAAATGGGGCAGAATCAAATTCTCTACAACAATGAACCATCAAAACTTGGAAATAACAATGTTAAGTAGGTCAAAACCCAAGGAATACAAAAATACAATAAGCTTAGCTCTACACAAATTTAATCATGGAAATTGAAAATGCTAAATATTAAAGTGTCTTAGAATCTCGTGGAGAAGAAAATGGAACAATAAAACTTGAGTTCCTCCATGAAGCAAGCTGCACTTGCCTAAACCTCCTGTTAGGTGGAAGAGAGTAATGGTGAAGAAGTAGCAATGAAGAGGAAGTAATGAAGAGAGAGAGAGTGAAAGTGGGCGGCTAATAAAGGAAGAGTGGGTGGTAGGTGGGGGTTGGTTCACATGAAAACCAAGCTATGCCAAACCATGCAAACCGAACCGAGAAATGAAATGCCCAAATATACCATGCGAGGAAACATGCAATACGAGTCAAGATTACGTACACGTATTCCAAAATATGTAATACGAACTATGGTCATTACAACTCTACCCACCTTAAAAGAATTCCGTCCTCGGAATTTAAATCAAGAGACTAGAGAGGTAAGGACAAGCGATACTAATCACATGCAAGCTATAACAAGGCAATTAAGCAATCATTCAAGCAAGGAACTGAGAGCATAAGGCATAAGAAGGACATTATACCTTACGAGTCAAACAGGTCGGGATATCGCGATCGGATATCATCCTCACGCTCCCATGTTGACTCACCCAAAGAGTGATAACCCCAAGCAACACGGACTAACTTAATAGTCTTGTTCTTGAGTATCTTCTCTCTCCGGTCCAATATAGACACGGGCCTCTCCTCATACGAAAGGTTGGTACCAACAACCAATTCCGAATGATCCAGGATATGGCTCGGGTCCGGGATATACCGTCGTAGTTGGGATACATGGAACACGTCATGCACCTCACGTAACGACGACGGAAGAGCGAGACGATAGGATACATCACCTACTCGCTCCAGAATGTCGAACGGTCCTATATACCTAGGACTAAGCTTTTTCCGTACGTCGAAACGAATGACGCCACAGTTAGGCGAAATCCTCAGGAATACATGGTCGCCGACAGAAAACTCAAGAGGGCGCCGATGAGAATCTGCCCAATGACGCTGGCGATCTTGAGCAACGCGAAGATGATCTCGGACTCTCCTGACCACCTCAATGGTCTGAGTAATCATTTTCGGACCAAGCATCTGCCTCTCTCCAACATCATCCCACGCTAGCGGGGATCTGCACTTTCTACCATACAGTGCCTCGAACGGTGCTATCTGGATACTGGTCTGGAAACTGTTGTTGTACGAGAACTCCACCAGGTGCAGGTGATCCTCCCACGAACCACCGAAGTCGAGCGTACAAGATCTCAACATATCTTCCAAGGTTCGTATGGTACGCTCTGACTGACCATCTGTCTGCGGATGAGAAGCTGAGCTGAACTGGAGGTGAGTTTCCAAACTTTCTTGCATACTACGTCAAAAGTGCGACGTAAATCTTGAATCTCTGTCCGAGGTGATACTGACTGGTACACCATAGAATCTGACAATCTGCCGGAGATACATTTCTGCTAGCTGAGCCGTCGACTGACCAACTCTGAATGGAAGAAAGTGAGCCACCTTCGTGAGCCTGTCTATAATAACCAAAATAGCATCTCTACCGGCCGGGGACCTAGGTAAGCCAGTCACGAAATCCATGGTTACATGCTCCCACTTCCATTCTGGAATCGGCAAGGGCTGAAGAAGTCCAGCTGGTCTCTGATGTTCGGCTTTAACTTGTTGGCAAACCAAATATCGAGAGACGAAACGGGCTATCTCTCTCTTTATGCCATTCCACCAAAAGTGCTGACGGATATCACGGTACATCTTCGTGCCACCGGGATGAACCGAGTACTGAGAACTGTGAGCCTCTGCCATGATCTCCTGTCTGATATCTCCACTGGGTACACAAAGACGCTTCCCTTGCCGAAGTGTACCGTCTTCATGGATACATAACTCTGGTCTTCGTCCTGCCTCACACTCTGCTCTGAGTCGCTGAAGCTTGGAATTTGTTGACTGCGCCATCCGGATCCTCTCGACTATACTGGACTGAACTTGCATACTGGCCATCAGTGCCACACTGGTAGGAAGGACAACTTCAATACCCATCTTCTGAAGATCTGCTAACAGCTCAGGTTGTGCTGTTAGAAAATAAACTCCGGCTCTCCTGCTCAATGCATCTACAACAACGTTGGCCTTCCTAGGATGATACTGCAAGTTGACATCATAATCCACAAGCAGCTCTAGCCATCTTCTCTGACGCATGTTAAGATCCTTCTGAGTGAAAACATACTTCAGGCTCTTGTGGTCGGTGAAAATCTCCACCCTATCCCCGTACAAGTAATGCCTCCACAACTTAAGTGCAAATACTACTGCTGCCAGTTTCAAGTAATGGGTTGGGTAATTCCTCTTATGATCACGAAGTTGTCGTGACACATAAGCTATTACCTTCCCATGTTGTTTCAGAATACATCCTAAGCCTCTGCCCGAAGCATCACAATACACTGAGAATCCTCCGGTTCCATCTGGAAGCGTGAGAATGGGTGCCGTCATCAAATCTCGCTTCAACTTCTCAAAAGAATCCTGGCACTCTACTGTCCAAGCAAACTGCACATCCTTGCGGGTCAACTGGGTCAATGACGCTGATATCCGAACAAAGTCTGAAACAAATCGCCGGTAGTAGCCGGCCAAGCCAAGAAAACTGCGAACTTCTGCAACTGTACTAGGTACTGGCCACGTCTCAATGGCCACGATCTTCTGGGGATCCACTTCTACCCCTCCTCTGGTGATGATATGACCCCAAGTACGAAATGCGGTCGAGCCAGAACTCGCATTTACTAAACTTGGCATACAACTGGTGCTCCCTGAGAGTCTGAAGAACCACACGGAGATGCTGCTCATGCTCCGTCTCACTCTTGCTGTAGACCAGGATGTCGTCTATGAACACAATCACAAACTGATCCAAATAAGGCATGAATATACGATTCATGAGGTCCATGAATACGGCCGGCGCATTGGTTGCTCCAAATGACATCACAAGGAGCTCCCAATGCCCATATCTAGATCTGAAAGCTATCTTCGGGATGTCCTGCTCTCTGACTCGGATCTGATGATATCCTGACCGCAAATCAATTTTCGAGAACACTGCTGCCTCCTTGAGTTGATCAAACAAGTCATCTATCCTCGGGAGGGTATCTATTCTTGATTGTCACTGAGTTCAAGGTACGATAATCTACACATAACCTGGACGTACCATCCTTCTTTTTCACAAGAAGCATCGGGGCTCCCCAAGGCGATCCACTAGCACGAATGAATCCCTTGGTCCTGAGTTCTTCAATCATCTTGTACAATATCTCTAACTCTGACGGCGCCATCTTGTAGACTATCTCTGACCTATGTTACCTGGACTCTCCACTTTAAGGAGAAGTACCCGTGTCGACCCTTTAGGACATGGGTATGGGTATGGAATCCGTATCCGATCCTCCATGGTGACAATCGGATCCTTCATGGTGACAATCGAAAGACTGGTAGTGAAGTAGATAGTTTATTTTAATGTGGTAGTGATGTAGATAGTTTATTTTAATGTGGTAATGGTGTAGATAGTTTATTTTAATATGGTAGACTGGTAGTTAAGTAGTAGGGGAGCTGAAGGGACGGTCCCTTAGGGACTTATTCAACTAGTTGAGTAAAGTTTACTAGTAATTTATAATTACATGTCTTTTTACGAAACCTTAGTCATATCCCCGTACCCATACCCAAAATTTGGATCCTTTTTAGCCGAGTCTGTGTGTCCTTCAATTATGAGTTTGAAGGGCCCGACTCTTGAATATGTACCCGTACCCGACACTCGTACCCGAGTCCAGGTAACATAGTCTCTGACACTGGGGCTGTCCCTGGGATCAAGTCAATAGTGAACTCGATCTCTCGCTCCGGCGGCATACCTGGAAGCTCTTCTGGAAAAACATCTGAAAACTCCTCAACTATCCGGGGTAACTGCACTGCTGTTACTGCCATCCGCAATACCGGAGGAGAAGGTTCAACTTCGCCTCGGGAAAAGAAAAACTCTGGCTCGCCTGGAATGCTAAAAACAATCCTGCAAATATGGCATCTATCCTAGCATACTGGTCTTTCAACCAATCCATCCCTAAGACCACATTATAATCGGCCATCGGGAACTCTATCAATCTAGCGGGGAATTCTCTACCGCTAACTACGATCCGACACGAGGAGAACACTCTATCTACTCCCACAAGACCGTTACCAGTAAGTATATTAAGCCTTACTGATAAGGACTCGGGCTCCAGTCCTATCCGTGTTGCGAATCGTGCAGACATAAACGAATGTGATACACCAGAATCAAATAATACTGAAGCTGGAAAGGTGTTGACGAGAATAGTACCTGTCACTACCTCACCTGGTGCTAATCCTTCCTCTCCCATGGTCAAAGCCAGCACTTGACCATGTCCTCTGGGTGCGGGTCCCCTCTGCTGAAAACCTCTCTGTCTGCTCTGGATCAGGGCTTGGGCTTGGGAATACTGCTGCGGTCTCTGCTGCTGGAATGCCTGGGCCTGCGTCGGCAATGGCCTCGGGAACGGGTACTGCTGCTGGACTGGTACTGGTCCTCTAACTGAAGGACCAGAGAAGGCTGATGAAGATGAACTCCCCTTGTTCGGGCAGTTCCCAACCCTGTGGTCCGGGGCACCACAAACCAAGCACAAACCCTGTGCTCTGCGACACTCGGATACCACATGTCCTGGCTTCCCGCAGTGTGAACATCCCACTACGGAAGAGTGCTTCTGCTTCTGCTGCTGAGGGTGCGTCGGGATTGAATGCTGAACCGACGTTACTGAGGCCGCCCGCCTCGGAGCTCCAATGGTCAAGGCCCTAGCTGCCGGGACTGGTACTGAAGACTGATTCATATGGCTGTGGGATCGCTTCCGACCTCCAGTCCTATCTACGATCCTCTGGGAGGTATACTCATGCCTCCTGGCTGCCCTCAATACCACATCAAAAGTCTGATGCTCAAACAGCTCCACTGCCAATAAGATCTCGAGATGGAGCCCCTGCTGGAACCGCTGGGCTCTATCGAACTCGGTCGCTACCAAGGTGGGAGCAAACCGACTAAGTCTCGAAAACTCGGCCGCATATCCGTCGACCGTCCTGCCCATCTGCTTCAGATTGGTGAACCTCGTCTGTAGGTCGTACCGAGCTACAGCATCAAAATACTTGGTCTGGAATCTCTCTCTGAATACTACCCAAGCAATGGGTGCCACTAATCCACCGGCCTGTGCCGCCCACCAGCTGCGGGCAAGATCCAATAACTGCAGGCGCACTACGACCACCTTCTCGTCTTCTGGAGTCCTGGCTGCTTCTAGAATCACCTCTTTGTTCTGAAGCCATGCGTCTGCGGCAATAGCATCTTCACTACCGTCGAAGAAGGGAGGGTTCAAGCGCTTGAAGCTGTTGGCCGCGCTGTTACCCTGATGACCTCCTCTGGTCAGAGCATCAGCCACTGCTTGGTGCAAGGCATCTCCTCGCCGATCTTGGGAAGCTAACAATGTCCTGATGAGACCCACCAAGGTGCCGTCATCAGGCTCTGCAGGCTGGACGGGCTGAACTGGTGGCTCTTGACCCCCAGTAGGCATGACTCTGGAGGCTACTCCTGAATGCTGGGCTTGATCTCCTGGTTGCTGCTGGTCCACAGGTGGTGCTCCGCCTTGCCGATCGGTAGGACCAGGAACAATGCCGCTGAAGAAGACGACATAGGGAGCAATAAGGAAGGACCAGGACAGATCAAAGATACAAGCATGTGATCAGGTCAAGAATCTAGGGATTTAGAAGATACGAGTAGAGATCAAGGGCGAGTACTGATTGAGACACCTATTCGGTAAACCCTCACATATCTTGATTTACAAGATCTGCATGGGCCACCACTTAAACCATATAACGTCCCAGAACCAGAATACTGGAGAGCGGGGGCGTACATAGCCAGCTACGTATATTGAAGTGCAACCCCACCTCGCTATACGGTCACGGCTGTCTAGATACATGAGGGTTTAACTACAAGCCATCAGTCTCTTATGGTCATGAGCAAGCCTTCAAGCAAGTAATAATGGTTATAAGATCTCAGAGCACCAAATACACAATAGTAAGGCGTCCTATACATATTTGGATGATCATGAAGCTAGTCGTACAAAAGGTCAAGACTAGCAAGAGTTTCAGTCATACATGATCAACCATAGGATTTGTCAATCATGTTACAGCCCGTAGGCAGACAATAAATAAAGGTGCAATACGAGCTAACACGTGCTCGTCGGCTAAACGCCTCAAAAGAATATTTTTACAATAGAGTGAGAGAACAAAAGAAACTCATTGCCAGGGTTACGCCTGGTGGTCACCATCTGGCTGAGAAGTAGGTAGATCCTCTGGAGCTGCTCCGATATCTGGCCATACAAAACCAGCTGGGTCAGACCCCAGAAAGAGCAAGTGCCACCAAGGAGACTTCACTTAGGAACTAAAACCAGTATATCATAAATGGATATTAGAGATAATTATAAAGATACTGATAATGACAGGAATAACAAATAATAAAATTGAGTACGAGAAAACCATTCAAGTAGCCATATTGCAACCCTTAAACCAAACAAGGACCGGGGTTGCAACCCTTCACTTGAATAGAAACCCGTCTCAAATACTTGTTGGTAAGTAATAAGACAATAAACGAAGAGATGACACAGAACTGTTCCGGGAGCCAGGTTACAACCCTTAAACCAAACAAAGACCGGGGTTGTAACCCTTCGTCTGAACAGAACTTGACCCCTGATCATTATTGTTAAGGCAAGCATAAATAATCATGCTATATGAAGTAAGGTAAAACATGACGAGCATGACATGGGGTGCAATAAGACAATAAACGAAGAGAGGACGCAGAACTGTTCCGGGAGCCAGGTTACAACCCTTAAACCAAACAAGGAGCGGGGTTGTAACCCTTCACCTGAACAGAACTGGCCCCCTGATCATTATTGCTAAGGCAATCATATATAATCATGTCATGTCACAATCTTGTACAGGATCAGGACGAGACGAAGCTATACTAGACTCCATCCAATCAACCACGGCCAAGCAATAAGTACGGCTTGATACTTTAACTAACTAGGGTTATCACATGCCTAGTTACTAGCAAGATGCAATAAGATTAATCCAACAGCCACAAGTCCTGCAGACCATCCAGGTTATCCAGGCCGAATGACCGTTTATGAAGGGTGCAACACATGACTGTGTGCTGAAAATGTGCCCTACTCGTCGGTAGGCTACAAGTCCGTTAGTGCGCCCAGATAACGGAATTGTCTGTAGCTGGAAATCTCTCCATGACTACTGGATTTTCTAGTTATTAGCCTTAGTCAAATTTCAGTAGGTACCCCCCGACCGTGGTATTCAGGGATCCCTATCCTAGACATGATGCAAGACAATACTGGTTTATTTGTACAAACACAAACGTCCACGGTGTCCAGGTCATTCATACTTGTCATGTCAGGTTAGCTGTCATAACAGTATAACGAGGTATATCCTGTCAGATTTGCTTGTCAAGAGTGTGCCACGGCGGGACACTAGCGTGTTCATGGAAGATATCAGAATTTACATGGCATAAGCATAAATGCAACATTTTAATATAATAATAACGAGGACAAGACTATGGAAGGAGCCAGGCGACTAAGGAAAACATGCTCATGCGGCAGCGGGGAAGCAGTGCCATGCGGCTCGGGAAGGAAGGGGGCGCATGCGGCTGCAAGGGAACGGGTGCATGCAGCTCAGGACAATCGAGCATATGCGGCAGTGGATTTGCGGGCTCATGCGGCCGAGAAGGGGACGGTTCCTGCGGCAAGAGGGGATGAGCTTATGCGGCTAGAAAAGGAGCAGTGCCATGCGGCTGGAGGGAGCGCTCGCTTATGCGTCTGGAAGAACGAATCTTATGCTGCGGCGGGGGAAACAAGTATATGCGGCTGAAAAGAACCAGTCCATGCGGCTATGTTCAAGTGGAGTCCTATGCGGCTGAGCAAGGGGACCCTGGCCTATGCGGCTAGGAACCAATCAGAGCTCATGTGGCCAGGAACCCAAGCAATGTCATGCGGCTGGAAAGGGCTGAGTCTTATGCGGCTCGGTGAAAGTTAACTCATGCGGTTGAGAAGTAGGGGGGGGGGGGGTCTTATGCGGCTCGGATTAAGAGTTCACACGGTCGGGGAAAGTTTCATGCGGCCGGCTAAGGCCATGCGGCCAGGGAAAAACTTGCCGCATGAATTGCCATGTGGTCAAGTACTGCTCTTCTTCCCCAACTTGTCCGAGAAGAAGTGCCATGAAGTCCATGGCTTCGAAGCTCCATAACTCCTAGTTCAAGGTCCGAATCCGGACTTCCATAGGTAAAAATGGGGCAGAATCAAATTCACTACAACATGGAACCATCAAAACTTGGAAATAACAATGTTAAGTATGTCAAAATCCAAGGAATACAAAAATACAATAAGCTTAGATCTACACAAATTTAACCATGGAAATTGAAAATGCTAAATATTAAAGTGTCTTAGAATCTCGTGGAGAAGAAAATGGAACAATAAAACTTGAGTTCCTCCATGAAGCAAGCTGCATTTGCCTAAACCTCCTATTAGGTGGAAGAGAGTAATGGTGAAGAAGTAGCAATGAAGAAGAAGTAATGAAAAGAGAGAGTTAAAGTGGGCGGCTAATAAAGAAAGAGTGGGTGGTAGGTGGGGGTTGGTTCACATGAAAACCAAGTCATGCCAAACCATGCAAACCGAACCGAGAAATGAAATGCCCAAATATACCATGCGAGGAAACATACAATACGAGTCAAGATTACGTACACGTATTCCAAAATACGTAATACGAACTATGGTCATTACAATTTCATATATTCTAAGTTTGCGAAAATGACGATATGACTTATTTAGAGCTAACTCTGAATTTAGACTAAACTTTAGGTTGCTTTCTTTAAATAGCTTGTGAAAATAATTCCTCTATCTCTCCTTAATATTATTTTTTCTTACGAATACCTTTTGGTCGTCGTTCTTGATACACTTAATGTTGTTCAAGTCTTTGCTCCTCCTTTCCTTACTCATAGCAAGCTTATAATTTTTTTCTTTCTCCCTACTTAGTTTCAAATGTCCTAAATAAATCATCATAGAACTTAAATTTAGCTTCACTAACTACTTTTTTAGCTTTTTTTTGGTTACTTTATATATCTTAAAGTTTTTCTCACTTCTACACTTTTGCCAATCTTTATAGGAGTTTTTTGTCTTAATAATCTTTTGAACTTCTTCGTTCTACTACCAACTTTCTTTGAAAGTTCAACTATTGCCTTTTTACTCCCATATAATCTATTTTGCTATTTTCTTGATACAACTTGCCATATGTACCACATAACTGTACAATCTTCTTCTATGTTCCAACTTCCTTCCTGTATTATCTTATCCTTAAAAGTTATTAAGTCCTCTTCCTTCAAGTTCCACAATTTGGTTTTCGGTATCTTCTCTACTCTAGTCTTTTTCTTCCATTTTCTAATACTAATATCTATGACTATTAAACCTATGTTGAGTGATTAAGCTCTTTCTTGGTAGAACTTTACAATTTTTACATGCTAGTCTAACCTTAAGGAGAGTAATTTACTTGCCTAATATTGGGTTCCGATCTTAAAAATAAATAAGTTTTAATCTCTTCCTAAAACAAATATTTGCTATTATAAGGTCGTATGAAATAACAAAATAAAGAATTTTACTGCCCCATTCATTCCTAATTACATACCCATAGCGTTTATGTATGCTATTGTATTTATTGTTCTCCTTTCCAATATGAGAATTTAAGCCACCTCCGGCATGTAACTTTTCACCTCCATGTAGTCATTGAATCAAACTATCCATATGTGCCCTAACTTCTTTTTCATATTTTCATGTAATCCTACTTGGGGTGCATATCCGCTACTAACGTTAATAATATTCTCCCATAACACTAAATTAATTATCTTATAACTATTCTTTTTACATCTACAATGTTATTTGTTAATAATCTATCCACAAGTAACCATATCCTATTTCTCTCGCTTTTCATATGTATACAAAATTCTAAAACCACCAGGTATCAGTTTCTCTCGATTTCTCACTTACCTACTTTGTTGTATGAAGACAAACTATATTAATCTGCCTTCTAATCATTGTATTCACTAATTCCATTCCCTTTCCCGCTAATGTTCCTATATTCCATGTAGCCAATCTAATTCTACTTTCATGAACCAACTTTTTACATCATCGTTTTCTATACCCTATAATTCCTTATCTATTTATCATCACATTGGAGTAGTAATAAGACATGTCGCTTCTAGTCCTTTGGATACCCAAGGAAAATTTATTTGATTGTCTTCGGATTCAATTTTGAAATAGTACATCGAGTATCCCGAACATAACACAAGCAATCAAAAATTTTGAGAGAGTGGAAACGTCTCTTGTTTAGGATATAACCGAAAAATGGAGTATTGCCATTGAAACAGAAGAGGGCATGCGAACAAGCAATAAGTACCGCGTTTGACCAAAATCTCCTGGGAGTACGTGCTTGCAACATAAGAGCACGCATAGTTTCTAGAAGATGTTGATTCTTGCATTCGGCTATACGATTCTGTTGTGGTGTGTGAGGACAAAAAGTTTGGTGGATGATGCCATGTCGAGACAGATGAAAATTGAACTCACGACACAGATACTCATGACATGGTCACTTCGAAAACATTTAATAGGAATACCAAATTGTATGGTGATTTTCGTTTAAAAATTGCACAAAATATTAAATAATTCAGAGCGATTTTACATTAAGTAGACAAATGTGACACGTGAGTAGTCATCAATAAATGAAAAAAGTACTTGAAACCCATCATAGATTCAACAATACAAGGTCTCTCCATACATCATAATGCACTAACTCAAAAGGAGCTGATGCAACTTTATTTAGACCTACCAGATAGGGAACCAGTGATCCTTGACCAAACTACACGACTCACAATAGAAGAGAACTTACATCTAAAAATGGATAAATCTTCTGGAGAGCTTGGTTAGATGGGTGACCTAACCGACAATATATCTCAAAAGGATCAAGTGCCATGTCAATACATGTTTGTCATTAAAAAGTTGTGGAATAAACTTTTATATTTAATCACAAACAGAACATAGTACAATGTAGGATTTCGTTGGGATCCTAGGAGTACACTTTTGTTTTTATTCGAAAACCGTATTGATGGAGCGAGTGGTAATTATTTGACTCCGTTGACGATATGACGGCGATCTCGAACTCTATGAATGTCTGAGTTGCTCTGGAACGGACAGGGACTTGAAGAGTTGCAAGTGCCCTGGATGCTGAAGTGGTTGAAAAAATTGAAGAACCCAAGCTGAATGAAGATTCGATCATTCTATTTATAGGTAGCAGAATGATATGCTTATGCGCGTATATACGATGCGCGCATGGAGGTTTTGCACGTAGGGACGCCACGTGTCTGACTTTGTTGGGCGTATGGACGATGCGCCAGAGAGCTGGAACTGAATCTGTTTGAACTGCACCGTTGGGCTTCGGAGGAGCTGACATGTGGCAGTTGCTGAGATTTAGTTGTTGTTGAAATCTTGGGTGTTGACACCCATTCGTAGGCAGAACTGAGTCAAAGACACGTGGCGCGTGCTTATTGCTCAAAGATCTTTGCTGGTTGATTTGAGTGGATGCGCCTAGGATCTGGCGCATGAGGAGTCTTGGCTTATGACAGAGCAAGTCTGGACGCATAGCTTTTAAGGCGCATGCAGAGTTTGAGCGCATGGCTACGGGACGCATGCAAATGATCAGTTGGACATGTGGTAGAGCACAGCCGTAACCGACAAAAGAGTGATAATTGCGTCTCTTCTTATGCTAAAACTAACTGCTCAGACTTCGAAACGCGTGCTGCTGTCATTTCGGTCACTTTAGCAATAAATGCTTTGATGGGTGGAAAGCTTTAGGAGGGCACATCAGATGTGTAGCGAATGGAGCTGATGAGCGCATAAGCTGCGTGGCGCATCTGCTTTGGTCAGCTTTGTTGAGTCTTTCGAGGCATTGATGACTCTTTGACTTAGCTGAGTTTGAGGTGGATGATTCATCGTCATTAATGCAAGTTCATTGCACTGACTTCGGAGAAGTTACCACTTGGCGCATGAGTTTGATTTGCGCTGACCTATAAATAGCAATGTAGAGATTTTGTTTATTCTTTTCATCCAAACTTCTTATTTGAGATGAACTCGACCGATCCTCTTCTTTGGCAAGATGTTGTACTACGGATTGTGGATCTTCTCGTTTAAAGAAACTTTGATTTTGAAGACGAGCTCTTTCAGAAGATTGAGATGCGCCGGGAGAGCTATGGACACAACAACTTATGTTCGAGCCCATTGTCGGCAGTGTTCTTCTACGAGATGACGTTGGGTACCTGTTGCATCCAAAGATCGGGGTCGTCGTGCCCCGACTTCCGTTATGCTGGAAGAGCCATCGGGTTTGGATTGATTGCCAACCCGCGTTCTGCTCAATAAATGCTTATGTTCGAGCCCATTGTCGGCAGTGTTCTTTTACGAGATGACGTTGGGTGCCTGTTGCATCCAAAGATCGGGATCGTTGTGCCCTGACTTCCGTTATGCTGGAAGAGCCATCGGGTTTGGATTGATTGCCAACCCGCGTTCTGCTCAATAAATGCTTCATTAGCCGAAGCACTCGTGCGTTTGACGAAGAACTAATTTGCTCTGATGAGGAAGAGTGGTGCGTCTGAACTGAGACACCAGAGTAATGCGTCTAGATTGAGACGTCAGAGTGATGCGCCTAGCTGTAGAGTTTAGACTTCTTTGTAATAGACTTTTTATTGTAATAATTTAGCCATATAATAGATTTTCATATGAAATAAAAAAATCTACTCTTCATGTGCTTTTTTTTTGCTGTCTTTGGACGATGCGCTGACATTTATCCTGAGTCTTCGGCGCATGATGTAAGTGGCCATAGAAACTTTGGTTTTCGGATGCGCCTGAAATTTCATGCTTCTACAGTACAGACAACAGAAGAATTCATGTCAAACAGGTACAAGCCTCCAGCTACATGTCCCCTACCGACAGCATTTTCAGTCTTTAGGTCTTGAAAAACACAACTATCGGAAAAAAATGTTACGAATATTGCAACTCACGTGTAATCCGATTAATTGACAGTAAGCTGAATGGAGTGCCAGGTGTATTTAATGTTGAAGTGAATGATAGTCCGGAAGAAAGATGGACACGTCCTTTTCCATGGACTGTCAATAAACTACCATTGACAACAGTAATATCGGTTATACTACCTACCGATACATAATTGAGCAAAATACCTACGTCGCGTGTTATGTGATGCACCAAAGTCAATCATCCACTGTTTTGGCTTAACCACACACACCGCAGAGTACTTGGATGTGGATCAAGAAGTAGAGGTTTCACCACGACGCTGAGTTTGGAAGTCGGTGAAGTCGATATAGGTTTCGGCCGTCATCTGTACTGAGATTCTGTCATTATCATGAGTGCTTGATGCAACGTTGGCGGCAGATGCTTTGTGGCACTGCTACTAAAAGTGGCCTTGTTGCCCACAACTGAAGAATGTACGTGGTCTTACTCACAACCGCCATTGTCCCGTCTGTAGGATCATTGAGCATCTCTAGAAGGAGGGAGGGGTGAATAGAGTGCGTATGTGCAACGGAATAAAAATCATCTCTAAAAATTTATAAGGCAATAATCAAGCTAATATGAAGTAGGCAATATATAAGTAAATGCGTAAAGTAAATGAGTTCAGAGAAGCAAACGCAAACACCAAGGTTTATATTAGTTTTCCTCTGAGAGGACTAGTCGAGTCTCGAGTACTCTAGCTCGATGTTGAATCCACTATCTCGTGAAGTACAAGCTTTGAATCCGAAGTACTTGCAGCTCCTTACAACACATATTTTTTATCCGAAGAGCACTACTTCAACTTGCAAGCCTTTAATCCAAAGGACTTGCCAACTTCAGGAACAGTATGAAAACTGAGATGTTTTCAAACCTTTTGTACAACTCAACCAAACTTCTAAATTGAGCTGAAACTGGCACCGACTTGGCTAGGAGTTGTAAAGCTTTGATTTGAAAGTAAAAAGATATTTGAAAATACTTGAATGAATAGAGAAGAGAAGAATGAATGAATAGAATAAAGAATGAATAATTCTCCTCTATTTATAGTGTTTTCTTGGACATAACTTGGACAAAGTTTGGTAGTCCAACGTTCAAAAATTTGAACGTTTGGAGCATGTTCTTCATGATGACCTGATTCCTCGGGAACTGGGTCGGGAGGGGGGGGGGGGACAGAGTTCGGGCAGAACTTGGTCTGAGTTCGGTTACCCTATACATGGGTTTGAATCATGAATAATAGGTTTGGGTTTTTGTAGGTTTTGTAGGCTACTCGGTTCGAGTTCGGTTACCCTATGTATGTGTTTGAATCATGAAGAATAGGTTTGGATTTTTGTAGTTTTGTGGACTTTTTTGGAGTGGGCTTTTTTGGACTGAATGAACATGATTGATATAGGCTTTATGTATACTTTTTAGTGGAGAGCTAAGCCAAGTGCCAAATCAACCCGATGTGCAATTTGCCTAGACTCAATAAAGTATAAAATACATAAATAAATATAAAATATAATAGTCCTTTGATGATACATTTTTCCTTGACGACAGCTGTCCAAAGATAAACAAATCTGGAAATCTTTTTGTATAACGCCATTTTTTTCCGAGTGTGAGACCTCGGATAGGTCGTTGGGCGGTTCAGAGAAATCTTCTTGTATAACGTCGTCTTTGGTCCATCACTAATTCTTCATTGCATATGTCATGGTTTGATCATGTTTACTACTTGTCTGCAAGTACATGTTATACAAATAAAGCAATATAATAGTATGATAAGTTTAATGAACAGTAGGACAATCCTAAGTTTAAGTAGCAACATAATAGTGATTACATATATATTAGTGACATCATTATGTTAAACTTAATTGATTAACCATATTAAAAATATATGATATAATTATTGGGCTAACACTGTCCACCATCGCGGCCAGTATTCCTGCTACCATGTTGACCTCTACGACCTCTATGGAATCATCCACGAGCAGCTCCCAAGGCAGATCGATCAGCAGGGACGTCATTCGTAGTGGTCTTACTGACTTTTGCTGTCCGTAAGACACGAAGTGTGCTTCCATCAAAGACGAATCTCGGCTCCAGCAATAATTTGAGATCGAACAGAGTCCGCATCAGAACGAAGAGAGACAAGATACGTCATGACATAGAGTCGCTGACATTGAGTTCTTGCCTCATTGATGTCCGTTGTTAGAGGTAACACACGGATAACTTCATCTGTCAGAGCTTTAAAGGTCCGAAAGTGGTCTTTATGTGATTTGTCTCCTTGATCCGCTTGATAGACACCAACAACCGAGTCATAGATACGAAACAGATCGTATTTTCTATCAAACATAGTTGCTAGAATCTTCCATAGTTCCTTCACTGAATCCGTGTTCTGAACCATGTCCTCTACCGATGGTTCCATCGAATTCATGAACTGTGTAAAGAGTCGACTGTGATTTGTCTCCCACTGCTTGTATGTGGGATCACTCATTGCTGGGGGGTTGTCAGTTAGATGTTTTAACAGCCGCATTCTCCGAAGCGTCTTCTCAACCTTCTTGCGCCATGTCGATATGGACTATCCAATCGTCGATCGACAAGTTGAATCGAGGAAACCATTGTGCCAGTGCCTAGGGTTATTGCCACTGTATTCTTGGCACTGGTGTTGTCAGCCCTGTTTCTTGTCTCAATCATTCTTCAATGATACCGATTCGACTGTCGATAATTGTTTTGACCTGATATTTACATCAACTTCGCTAATGCGCAATCAACATCGTCAGAAGCGGCGTAAGCAATGATGACATATATTCGAATGTGGATCACACAAGTCAGGACAGAGATTCACGCAAACCAAGTTTGCTCTCTGTCAACTCTTGATGTCATTGTCGAGGTTCTGAGGTTCATACAAACAAACCATTTGTTTACCTCTGACAATCTCAACGACGACGATTTTTTTTAAAGAAATAGGGTTTGGGTTTGGTGCCGTTGCGGCTAGGAGGAACTGGATTTGACATAGGGTTAGGGTTTGGGGTTGTGGCGGCTAGAGGGGGGCTGTCGCTCGGGGGTTGGAGGGCTACCGCTCGGGGAGGGGTGCGGCAGGAACAGTAGCACGGGAGGGGACTACTCTGGGGTAGGGGGGGGGGGGGGGAGAACATACTCTATACCATGTAAGATAGAATAATTGGATAATTTATTATTAATAGAGAAGGATTACATATATATAGGAGAAAACTAGTCTCCTTATTCTCTATCCAATGTGGGGCTAAACAACATAACACAACTTAATACTCAACAAGATCTCACGATCGGAACAATTGACTGGATCTCGTGAAACCATTTCTTAGGGAACCTTTACTATTACATGAGGGATGTTCAGTACTTATTGTTATGGTACCGTTCGAGTATTTGATAAGCTAATTGTTATGGATGTCTATTTGCCATCCTGTCCGTCTAAACCAGAAGCAATTATAGATGCTATAACAGTACTTCATAAGAAGATATTTCGAGAAATCCTTGAAGATAGAACTATGTCTCAATAGGAAAATCATTTTTTATTAATAATCACAAGTTCAATATACGACGTAGTACTCATACTGGAATATATAATCCAATTTCCATAGATCTTGGAAAAACGATAATCATTTACGTGAAGGTGAAACCAAGGTTCTCAATATTGTTTGTATCATTTTTTGCATGGTCGATTAGATACTCGACCCTCGATTGATACTAAAATATGGCTCTCTTTTCGAGATAATTAAAAGAAAAAGAGGAAAAGGAAAAAACCAATGTCGACACAATAATTCGATTGTCTTGAAGATTAGATGTGCAACTATATCGATAAAATGCTCTATTGATGCAATGCAACATTTGTCAGTTGTGATATTATCTATGTTGTCACAGGTGACGTCTAGGCACGTGTAGGCGGCCTAGGCGTGCAGTTGAAAAACCTACCTCCTCGACGAAGGTAATTTTTCATGATTGTGTCGATGGTCATCTAGAACACCTAGGCGGTCGCCTAGCGTCAAATAGTATGCGTAGCAGTGATGTACCCAAGTCCCGGGCAACGCCTAGGCACGTCTCGCGAGGCGAGAGGCCTGTCGCCTTGCCTAGAACCCAGAACAACATAGGATGTTGTATACCATAAATTCACAATATTCATATGTCTTTAATATTGTTCCATTCAAAATTATCTATTGTGGGAGTATTTTGTATAAAAGCAAGTAAAATAAAAAACAATATCTATTGCATTTGACTTGAATATTAGTACATTCAGAAGTAATGAAAACAACACCTAGTCTTTTAAATAATTTCGTATCGCCTTTTGCAACAAAGAACTCCGAAACTGAATCCGAAACCGAAAAATCACCAATAGTAGTACTCATAATACGGCTCCAAACCAATACAGATACTGCGAACCTTGGCTGAAATTGTGTACCTGTAAAAGGTGTTAGGACACTGAAGTCACCTTCTGTTTTAAGTTTCGCCTTCAAGGCACGTTTTGAGTGTTTCTTTGTTGTTTTTTAAAAAGTACTGTATCAGGTGAATGCAAAGTTTGCAATTGGAAGGGAATTACGATGTATTGGTAGCCCATAATTTTATATGCTTTCCCGTTAACATTAACACTCAAATTGGTAACTTGTCCAGTTTGCCTATAACCAGTTATAAATGAAAACAGGTTAGGCAAAGTGCCTTAATCAATGATGTCTTATATTTTTTGTCATGTCCGGTTGTCATTTGCCATTTGTTGCCTTGGCCACTGCCCCTTGTCTACTTATAAGATGGAAGTAGCCAAGGTTTGTGGATACCACCAAGGGTGGCACCATGTATGCCCTTGCTTCTATATGAGCATAAAAGTTGGACATAGGTGCAGATAATTTAGCATTTACAGTACTAGAATCATAGTTTGTAGTATCGGCCGATATCGATCTGATACGGCCGAATACCACGGTTTGACATATCCCGATCCGATACCGACCGATATCTGATACTGACCGATACCGACATTTAAGGGGAGAGGGGGTCTCTTTTTCGGTCAATTCGGCAAAAAAAAAAAAAATTGGACTAAAAAGACCAATCAACAAGGGTGTAAAAGCATACAAAGGTTGTAAAAGAAGAAAACTTATCTATCGCATGTAAACCAATTGGCAAGGGTGACTAAATTTCAAAACTACTAAAAAACAACAGTGGAAATCTTAAAATTATGCCTAAATGTATAAATATATTTTTTCTAAAATGTGAATAATTTATTAATAATTATTTGCTTTCCGATACTAACAAATCCGATACTATGATCCGAAACCACCGATACTGCCGATTCCGATACTCGTAGGAATGGTCCGATATCGATTCCGATACCGATACTTCGAACCTTGACTAGAATGATAGTTTACTCTAGATCCATCTAATTTGCTCCTGCATATCTACAAATTTGCCAGTAATTGCCGTGTTACCGCTCAACAATTTTTACTGGCAATCATGTTCTCTTGATTGCTCACCACTTTCACCCATTTATTTTTTGTGAGAAATAGTTTACTCGTATATAATTACTCCTTCACACGTTAACTCTTAATTTTTTTAGCAGTCATTATCTCGTACATCTGTGATTTAAATTTCTAAGTTGAAGTCTTTAGTATACCATCATAATTTATTTCAATTTCCAAGGGATGCTATTTTGACATTTCTCTTGTTCTTAATGATTTTCAGCGTTCAAAGGGCAAGCCATTACGTGGTTTTGAGGATGAGAAGTTCTGTTATGTTGCTTTAAGGCGTGGGAAACGGCCAAGGTAGTGATATAGTGAATGTATTCAAGTTTTCAGTAAGCAATCACACCATACCATGCATCAAAATATTGCAGTCGGATTCTTAACTGCTGAACTTTTCTTCTGTGTATTGATGAAGATTGAAGAACACTATTTTTCTTTTCGAGATATTTAGAGTTCCACTGGGTATATACTTTAAGTGCAAAAATATTTTTTTCTTGCAGCTAAATGTATATCTCCCTCGAGGAAGTGCATTGCTATTTAATGGAATTATTTCTCCTTATATATACATCTCCAATTTATTTTTATTATTTCCACACATTGATAGAGGAAATACTAGCTACACTATTTCCCTTCATCTCATTGGCCATTTAATAGGTTTATTACTTTTATTAATTACTGTAAGGTTTCAATTAGTTATTAATTATATAAACTTTCTGGTAATTAAATAGCAAGTTCCTCTTGCTCTTACTCCCTAGGTTTTAAGAGTGAGCATGGAACCCAATCTGGAGATCTGTACAACAATCTTCTAAAGAAGATTGTAATATTTGAATTATTAGTTACACCACATTCCTTGTTTTCTTAGTTAAAGCACAGTAATGTTTCTTCTCCCATTTTATTTTCCTAGCTTATTTCGTCTTTCTAAACCTAATACAACTATTCTAGTGGCAGAAATTCTATTTTTTTAATTTGTTCAACCAAGTTCCCCAAGTTTCCTATCAGCCAACATGTCTTGAACCTACTAGTGAGCATTTTTACATGATCTCTTAGACTATGTATTGAATAAGATAGATGAAATTTCCCTAATATTTCTGTTCCATTTTTTGTTAGAGTTCAATATTTTGATGATCTTATTTTCTATCTTTACTTTGTGGCATCTTTTCTTCTCTTTAGTAGCGAAGCTTGGCCACTTGATGGTATGAAATTTGAAACTCTGAAAGAACAACATGCTAAGCGGAACCCTGACGATCTCATTATTGACTACGGTAAAGAACTTCCACTTTATTTCAAGCCTCGTTATTTGGTTAGTTTATGTTGCTTTTTAATCATTTGCGAACAGCTTTGAACTATTGACTACTTGTTTTTTATACCCCAACAAACAGACAACCTACAAGAAGTTATATGTTTATGAAAGCTGGAGTTATCTGTGTTAGCTCAACATATTTGAAGTATAGTTCCTATGAGTTCCTATGCTCTCAGTCCAATCCAACCCAACTTGACTTGTACACCCTATGAGCAAGACAGATCCTAAGTCCTAGTGAGATGGATTTGTGTCCACAGGGTTCTAGGTGCATGGACATCGGCTTTGTACGTCGTGTAAAACCTTGATGTAATGTATATCCCCTAATTGTAAAGAATGTGGGAAGAACCTTGTACTGAATTGATATTCACGCCTCATTATTTGGTTAGTTTATGTTGCTTTTTAATCAGTTGCGAACAGCTTTGAACTATTATTTGTTTTTTTATACCACAACAAACAGACAGCCTACAAGAAGTTATATGTTTATGAAGGCTGGAGTCATCTGTGTTAGCTCAACATATTCGAAGTACAGTTTACATGCTCTCAATCCAATCCAACCCACTTGACTTTTACCCTAGGTGCAAGACAGATATCCGCGAGATGGATTTCTGTACACAGGGCTCTAGGTGCGTAGACATCGGCTTTGTATGTTGTCTAAAACCTTGATGTAACTATGTCCCCTGATTGTTAAGAATGTCGGAATAGCCTCGTACTGGCATTTGTATTACTGAATGTTAGAAGAGCCTGTACTAACCTCAATAAAATGCCTGTCACTATAATCCGTCAACCCCCCCCCCCCCCCCAACCCCCCCCCCCCCCCCCCCCCCCCCACACACACACACACAACTTAGGAATGTAAGAGGACAAATAGTAGCACGGTTTATAATCATTTAGTTATAACAAAATGAAGTACTTTGTAATTCCTTGTAGGTTGTATTGGATAATTCATTTAAAGATGTGACGCTTCCTATTTCCTTGGTTCCTTCTTAAATGCACCTAAAATATACAATATACATGGCAGAATTAATGATTGCAAGTTTATTCTCTACAGAGGACCAGTTTGAAACTGAGGCTGAAGGAGAAAGCGAGTTCGAGGACGATATTGTCCCTTATGCATCTGATGCTCCAGAGACTAACATGTTTCATGACCACGAAAAGGAAGAAGAAGAAGAAGATGAAGCTCGTGCTGATCTTGGAGGTGGTTGGGGTCGGATCATTTACATGCCTGTGCGAAGAGGTAGGCATATAACGATGAATGTGTGCAGATCCACAAAACGAGATGGATCGGAGGGTGCATTCGAGCGTGTTGTGATAACCCAGAGTAGAAACCCTACTCTACACCATCAGGCACGCCGGTCCCTTTGGGGCGACTTATGGCCTTACTAAGATGACATCGGCAGAGTTGGGTGACGTATGTATTCTTTTTACTTTCACCTGTTGTGAAATGTCCACTCTGTTGTAATGATTTCGTTGAGGGTGCTTCAAGCTGATATTTATTTTTGAGTATTGGATCATTCAATTTTCCTTTTTCTTTCCACAAGAGAAAAACTGCAACTAGTTTTGGTCCGAGCTGTGGGCTGAACTGTATATTATGTTTTCATATAGTTGGCCTTTGGGTGTTTTCACCCAAATTTGCTTGAACAACCCAATTGTTAGTACATCTGGAATTTTTTAAGGCATTAGAGCCACTGTTTGGTGACCACTTCAGATCTTTCGGATATGAAACTTGATAAAATGCAGAATTTGCTATTTGTAGGTTCATGCAATAGCTATATGTTGCAGAATCTTGGTAACAAGAACCTGTATTTTCCAGGTTGGTCTGGATTGGGTCCAGGTAAAGCATAGTTCGTGTTTCCTATACATCGTGAAATTAGTATCAACAATGTTTGACGATTGTTTTGGTTTCTGAATTTGGGATAGTAACTATCATCTATACCTAGTTCTGCATTCCTCTGAAACAATTTATCTTGAAGAGAATGGCAAATTAGTATTCCATTACCTGACACTTGTTTATATAATATTCATCAGGAAAAAAAAATTGCACAATTGATGGAATACTAATTTCGTCTGTTTTATTTATATCATGAATAATTTTCCATGCAAGAGGTATTATGTGAAAGACTTGGATCGATTGTATAATTTCATTTATATTTTAAGAAAATTGACTTATTATCTCACGTCTGCATTGCTAATTGATTGACAGGGAGAAGCATCTCCAGAGTATAGGTTGCTGGCAAAGGATCAAGCGCCAGCCTAGTTAGAAGATGCTTTTAATATCTTTTATGTGAGTATACTTTTACTATCTATTATGCATTGACCCAGTTAAGTCCCGATGATGTTTTTAGTGTCTTTTACGTGAGATGTGGTGCTCAGAACCAGAAGAAATTATTTTTTGTGCCTGGTTCATGCACTTTTCGTCCTCAACCGTTAGATTGCATGAGGATGTGTACATGCACACATATTTATTTCATACAATGGTGTATGATGAGGCTGGCACACAATAATTTCTCCAGAACCAGATGATGCAGGGTGCACAACCACTGCGGTTATCTTGTTCCAGGTGATACACCTGGCAATGCTGTTTTTGCTCAGGAAGACACGCAGACCAGTACGTATAAATCTTGTTAACGATGAAAATAATTAATACCGAAAGTCAAAATTATTGCGAGCCCTCCAAAGCCTCCAGCGAAGCGCGGTTATCATAACCATCTGATGTTATCACAAACCTTGTTTGTAATGTGGACCTCCGCAAGTAAATGCCAAGAAGAAGAACATCAAATGGAGTAGCTGACCTAACACACATGCATAATGCCGGACCTAAGACTTATAGACATATATAAATATATTCAATCAAGATCACCAAACATACGAACCACCAAAACAACCCACTTTTCCTTTGCTAAAATTCACATGCAGCAAAGTAAAGAAACGAACAGGTGAAGACATCAACTAGTAGTGATATGGTTGGAACGTGCAAAAGTCCATATCTTCCCTGAACAAGTCAACTAACATCTTCCTAAATGTGGTTGAAGGGGGACTGAAAGCATGTCTGAGATGTTCTGGGGGGGGGGGGGGGACAAGGAAGATCAAAGACTTGAATTCTGAAGCAAGTCGAATCTGACAGCTCGCTGCAATTTTAGATGGCTTAGAGCAAACCAAACATGATTTGTCATTTAATAAAGATTCACAGCCCGAAGGCTGAACCCAAACCCAAACCGAGTAACACGTGTCAGCTTCTGATTAGCCGAATCAAGCCCAATGATGCCAGCACTCCTTTACTAACGTGGTTCCAGCCGCAGTTTAAACCGCCGTACCACTGTTGTTTATTAATCGGCAAGACTGGCCAATTGAACCCAGCCACGTTGTTTGTTAACCCAGCCACGTGACTCCGACCTAGGGGACATACATAGTCAACCCCATCTTTTACAACTGTCCCAGGGATAGTTGGGTCATTTTGGACATCACGAAGAGGAGGGAGGTAAGTTCTCCCATGACTAGTTCCTTTTTTTCCCTTCATATTCCCAACTCTACTAATTTAAACGACGGAGGGACAACATCCGCGAGCAAACCACACTCGCGTGAGCGCCTTTTATTGCAGGTCTAGAAGGATCCGACGCATCTGAGATGGCCCGTCGGCTCCAGATCTAGTTCCTTACTCCTCAGCCAATCGGTCCAGTCCTTTCTCGTTCAGTTCGGACCTCCTAAAACTCTACCCCAACCCATTATGAGGACTTCTACCAAAAGGTTGCAAGAAGATATATGCTCCTGCAAACCGACAAAACACGAGATAGAAAACAAAGTATTGCAGTTGTCTCAGGCTTCATCCACTGTGCTACGCAACTGACACTACTTTGCGACCCTTACAGCGAAAAATTGTCGAACTTCAAGATCTGCCTTACCTTGCTTACGTAATCCAAGTCCTAGAAGCACCAACAAGAGCCGGCCGGTGTATAAAATCATTGTTTAACGTGTCCGAACGAGTCATTGTCCAGTGTTATGCTCCCTGAATACTGGAGAATATGATAACGGATGAGGACAATTATGAGTTACGTCTAAACGTCATACGCCGGCCACGGCTGTACAAACATACAAGTGGGAGGACTCTAGCACACAACTTTAAATAATGCTTCTGTTTAGAAACATTATAATAGGCATTTCACATCTTAAAAGTGTTATATTTCTACCATATTTTAAAACCTTATAACACTTTAATATAAAGCATTATAATTGCCATTATAAACTCATTATCTAAGATTTTTTTTTTCCTTGTACTGTTGTCATATTGTTGATTTAATTATACAATAATGTCATCATTTCAAGTAGGGGTGTGCATATTTGGACCAAACCGACCAAATCGAACCAAGTCAAACCGAATTGGTCGGTTTTTAACCGAACTGATAGTCCGGTCGAATTGGTTCGACTTGACCATTTAAAAAATCGATCGATTTGGTTCGGTTCACGGTTTGGTCATTCCAAAAACCGCTTAAACCGAACCAAACGGTTCGGTTCAATTCATAGATCTATTATGATTAGGGTTTATTTTTGAGAATCATTTTGGATTTGTGGAAGAAATTTATTATGAAAGTGATTTACTTAGAAGATTATTGTCCACTTTGGAATCTTATAATATCTTCCAAACAGAAGATGGTTCGGATTTATTTTTGTGTGAATTTACTTTGTGATACATTTTTATATACTTGAAAATTTGTCTGATCAAAACCGATCAGCTGAACCGATCGAAACCGAACCAAGTTGGTCGATTTCAAGACCGAACGACCAATTGGTTGGTTTGGTTCGGCTGTGATTATTTTCAAACCGATTAACTTCGATTCGACTTCGATTGTGACCAATATGTCGACCATCAACTTATGCACACCCCCAGTACAAGAGAGAAGAAAAAAAAATGTGAGATTCAAACTCACTTAAATTCAAATGAGATTTTGCCAAATCTTTACCTGTGAAAATTAAATCCAATTCTCCTCCAAACTAATCGAATCTCATTCGAATTCGTTGGAAGGTTGATCAAGAATTTGATTTTTAAAAACCTACATAAAACAAACTTCAAAGGAAAGGAAAAACTCTTTTTCTTCAAACTCCTACAGAGCCCCCCGCCACCCTTGGAAGAACCCCCCGACGCTTCCCTGGACTGTGCGCGTGTCCCCGGCCACCTGCGCGCCGCCCTGACCCATCGATGGCCGCCTGAACGCCTCACGTGGGCATGTCCAGAGCAACAACAACAGCAACATAACAATCATTAAATTTTTCTCGAATTCCAGGTTCGTTTTCTCCCTACTCTCACGATCGTTTTCCGAACCGATTAGTTCATTGCGATGACAACATATACATCTTCAGCTTCTGTCAATTTGATTTTAAATAGATTGAATCGATAGAAAAATAGGAATAAAATTTTTGAATTTTTTTAACTTTTTTGTTAAAAACAGAACACATAGAGTAGTGCCTAAACCCTAACTTGGAAGACGAATTTCTGTCGAACCAGTGGCCAAATTGAAAAAAAAAACCCCTGAACAACCTTACAGACAACCTATACGAGATTAGAACGCCACAGTAGGTCTTAATTTTAGTCTATTGTGCGCTTGTTTAATCAGTTTCAAAAATCAGTAAAAACTAGTTTTCAAAACAACCAAATTCTAGAAAATTTCTCAATACGGCGTGCGTCCTGACAAACCGGGCGACATGATCATGAAATGAAAGCATTAAAAGGTGCGTATCGACTTCGCGGACGTGTGGGATTCGACGGAACTCGATTTCGTTGAGTGTGCGACGAATCGAGGCGTATCGGTCGAGATACCCCGTATCGACCTCTTTGTAAACTAGTCCCAACTTCGTGCACATTTGACATCTCGAGGCGAAACTTGCGCCATTGGACTCATGTCGTTTTTCTGGTCCTGTGAGCAAAGTTTGATCCGATTCTGAAAAGGTCGACCAGAAGCTATTTTGGCGGACCCGCGACTCGATCCAACGGACGAATTTGTGCATGGCCCACCGAAATTTAACTTTGGACATACGATTGGGTTCATATCGTCAAATAGGACTCGTAGACATAGTTTGATGACTTTAGAGACTGTAGATACTTGCACGTTTTTCGGTGCAAAGTAGGTCCAATAGCGGATATCATTTTGATCCGAAATTATGATTTTGCCTATGTGTCCAGAATTAAACTTTTGGGTAGACATTTTTAGACATTTCTTTTATACCAAAAACGTTCATGATGTTTATTTCAACATCCGAGGCGTTTGCGGGACTTGACTTCTCATTGTTATTGCTTCTGACGATCTGAGTGACGGAACTTGCTATACTCTGCACATCACCTCCAGGCAAGATACCTTGCCATCTACTGTCTATTTACTTTAGCTCATATATTACATTTATTTATTATTTATTTCCTGCAAGATAAATTGTGTTACCTAGTAATATTGAGATATTATTCCACTGCTTAGTTTTATTTCCTGTTATTTAATATTTCTATGCCCATTAAACCTAGATTGTGAGAACACCCTCATTTGTGTTGTAGTCATAGGCCTTGACACAGTTGTGCCATGAAATCGCGACTCGTATATAGAATTCGGATATGCATAGCTGGCTGGCCACCGGTACGTATAAGCCACGTGATAGGATTAACTACTAATAGTATTTGCATGATTAGTTTTACTTAGCATTTAATAGAGGTTATGTGTTGTAAATACAACATATAAACATAGGGCGGGGAGGACATTTTCTTAGCGTATGGGCTACCATGCACATTACCTTTGTAACCCGTGAGCTCCGCAGGAGACGCGGGTGAGATTACCCATTGTATACATATGTATATATACATACATATAATACATATAATACAAAGGAAAGAAGAGGCATGTGTGTGTGTGTGTGTACTGTTGTGGTGAGAGGCTGCTGTAGGGCTGCTGTATAGGGCCAAAATATGAGAATAACTAATATATATACACTATATATATGCACTATACATATTTATACAATTATCTCCTTAAAGGATACAAGGAGGCATATATATATATATATATATATATATATATATATATATATATATATATATATATATATATATATATATATATATAGAAGAGAAGGAAAGAAGAAGGGATGTCGAGGCTGCCCCCAAGGGGATGTTGAGACTGCCCCCAACTCGACCCAACTCACAGGAACCAAGCATATATATGAGCCTATATATAATAACTATAACTATCTATGTATAGATATATATGTATATATACAAGGAAAAGTACCTATAACATATAGATTTATATGTAATGACTGTAAACTCTTAGTCTAACCACAAAATCAATTCAGAAATCAACACTAACCTAATCATCACATTCAAAACCTGATTTCAACTCACATTTATAAATACAATATATATATATATATATATATATATATATATATATATATATATATATATATATATATATATATATACAAGGAAGCTATACATATAGATTATAATCATTTGGATGTAAACATTAAATCGATATACAAAATTGAACTCCAAAAACTAAGTAAACTGAACTCTAAACTCAGAGATCTGAGTTCAAACTCAGAATTTCAATTTCAAACCAAAAACCATCTCAAAAAAATTCAATCGATAACACATACCCAACTTAAAACCCAATTTCCAAAATACACAACTAGAACCCGCAAAACTTGGCAAACACGAAGGTCTATACGTGTGTGACGTGCTTGGGTACTCACGAGGTCGAACCCGTGTCCGTATCGTGTCCAGTCAGTGCGTATCGCACGGCATGTACGCACGTGCACGGTATCAGCCGAATCAGTGCAGACACGATAACTTCACGAATACTCAACGAAATCTTGTAAAATTTTAGGAGCACGTGGGCAGAGGTTGCCCCCACGTGTCCATAAAATTTCACGCGAATTCGTGTCCTGTGCGTCGAGTTATAACACTCAGACTGCAGGGGCTGTACGCACGTGCGTGCGGCCTTGTGGGCGCGTGTCGACGTCCGTAGCTCGCGACACGAGCCACGTCGTGCCACATAGTCAAGTTCCTGGGTAGATTAGGTCTAGGGATTTGTGTCCATGCTCCTGGAACGAGTCTTCGACGCGTCGTGTTCGCGTACGAAGGCCGTGTCAGCGGCAATTTTCAGCTGCGTGCACAGTGCTGGCTGAACAGTGCGCGTTGGATTTCTCCGCGCACGCTCCACGAAACGTCGTGAAATTTTAGGAGCACGTGGGCAGAGGTTTCCCTCATGCGTCCATAACATTTTATGCGAAACGGAGTCCTGTGCGTCGAGTTACGGCGCTTGGACAGCAGGGCATGCACGGGGCCGTGCACGGGCCTCGTGCACGCGTGTCCGTGTCCGATTCGGACACTGAAATCATGTCGAATCAAGATATGTGTTCACGAAAGTTATTTCAAATCATAACAACAATAAATTTATGAAAACAGAATAAAAAAATACCAACTTTCACTTCTAAGTGGCATTTCGTCGAACACATGTTACAATGGACCGACACGTGTCCGATACAACTATCAAACGAAATCACAAACCTACCAAACTTCATGCACAGGTCCGGGGTACCTATATGGATGCATCTATGAAGAAAAAAAAAATTAACAAGTGTTTAGAGAGATTTACCTATTGAGTGTCAAAACTCAATGAAACAAGCCTCCAAACACGTCGATGCCGACTTCCTCCGATCAAACGCCTCCGATCCCTCGCTAACAAGTCTCCAGCAGGTTCCTCTTCTCCCAACAGTCGCAACACACTTCGTTTGGAAGGATTTGGGTGAGAAACGAGAAAATGGAGCCTTTGGAAGAGAAGGAAAAACTAGGGTTTGTGAACTTGTGACGGCTACAAGTTAAAACACAATGAAAAAGAGGGGGACTGCTGTTGTGGTCGGCCAAGGGGTATTAGGGTTAGGTTTAGGGTTTGGTCATGGGCCAGCACTCCTCTAGTTGCTTTAAAGGTTCATTGACAAAAAGGCTTAAAGGCTATATAAAAAATGACTTAAAAATAAATTACAAGCTTCCTAAAATGGGCAAAAGCTCTAAATTAAAAAAAAATCTAAAAAGCCAATTAAGTTTCTAATTACATTATTAGGCTTCTAATCAAGGTTGACTAAGGTTATACCACCTTCTATTACCAAAGACATCAATCAAAGCTACACAACAATCAATTTAATAATATAATAATAAAAATTCAAATTAGCATACAAAGACTAAAATACCCCTAATCTAGAAAAGTAGGAGTGACACTTTTAGCTAAAAGTCCAAAAAGTCAAATAACTTAAAACCCTAAAAATCAATTCAAGAAGTTTTCTAATTAGGACTAAAAACTTAAAATTCAAATCTAACTTGGTAATTAGGTTTCTAATGTCATGGTTAGTCTCTAATCATGGTTAGCTAAGGTTAAACCGACTGCTAACAGAACACCAATTAAAATATTATAAATGAATCCAAAAAAAAAAATCATATAATTACCAAAATATCCTTATTTTAGAAAAGTGGTGGTTACAAATTTACCCTGCTTAAAATAATTTTGTCATCGAAATTAAGGTTGGTAGTACTCCTTCTAGGTCAATCTCCCAACAATCAAAGTCTTAAGAAAATTTATTTAAATCATGCAATTTAAAATAATATCATACAGGGTCATGGCATACAGTAGCAGTTGAGGGTCTCATCTAGGTATACTAGTCATACTAGATCATAACAGTCATAGGGTATCAAAACATACAAACAATCTGGGGTGTCAAACTGGAAAAGATAAAGAAACAACAAATCATCAAGGCTGTAAGGCAGTCTACCATCCTATATGAAAACTATTAATTATCAAAAAAAATTAGGAATTAACTATAAAGGGTTACTATTCTAAAAATGATCAAAACCGAAAGTTTAAAGCACGACTGTCAATAACATTGAAATTCAATCACGATATATATAAAAGAAAATTTAGTCTCGACACGACCTAAGTTGATCAATCTCTGGGTAAATCAAGATTTGGGCAAGATGGGGAACAAGGTCATCGAAGTCTGAGCATGAGCATTCAAGGATGGAGATCTAGGTCACAATTAAATTTAATTCAATTGAGTACGACCCAAGATATTAATAAGATAAGAAAAGATGACCAAAGTCGATTGGTCGTGATCAAGGGAGTTAGGATTAAATGAGATTGAAAACTTTTAAAGGATAATTCAAAGATATGTAATAAGTCAATTTCCTATCTTAGGGAAAACAAAAGATAAGGTTTCATAGGAAAGTCAAGTTAATCATCTCTCTCTGATACCATCAAGCTTATCTAATCATCATTTGCCAATCATATCTTTATCTCATAAGTCCAAATATGAAAATCAACCTTTATATGACTACCACCAATAATTTATACCCTTTCGTTATGAAGATTGGACATTGTCATGATCATCATAGGCTCCATTCCTAAATTCCAAAACATTACTCATGAAGCATACCCTTTTATTTATTAGCACTCAATACTAACCACTTAATCATCTTTAAATCCAAATTCTTCCACCTTGTCCTAAATTAGATCCGAAACCTCTAAATCAAGTTTTATGAAATCCTTGAACTTGTTCAAATTACTCTCCTCGTGTTATTCAATCTAAAACCACTAGGACTTACAAAACTTATTCTCCATTATAAATCAACCTTCATATTTCCTTCAACGTACACCTTCAAATATTATTCTTCTTAAATTTAAAATTTCACAAAATCTCTAGATTTCTATAACTCAAAATTCTTGTGTTCTCTCTGTTCCTAGCCATTTTCTTACAATATCTTGTTCAATTTCGTATCATCATCGCATATAGTTTACTCAATTCCTAAATTTAACATCATAGTCTTAAAGTAAAACGTCTCAAGAATCAATAACCAAAAATTATCCAAGACTTCAAACTATGTCAACCTCGAATATCCTCGTCAGTTAGGAAATACATCTATGAATTATTTATATCCAAAATATTTCTCTATGTGTGATCGTTTCTAATCGATAATATTGATCTCTTGATTTCATTCCCAATCTTTACCACATCTCTATCTCAAAATTCTATATCAAGGTCCATCATGTTATATTCCTACCTAGATTATCATGAGATAACAATTTACGTCCTTTCCGAGCTAGATGATTTACGTCACTTCCTCGACCTTTCCAAGGTAAAGATATATAGAGATTCAAAGTTTCAAAGTATAGATGACAGAATTAGATACGAGATAGGTGATTGATGTAATTGGGACAGAGTTAACTAAGATAAGAAAAAATTGGAATACAAGAAATAACGGCAAGAAAAATAAAATAAAAAATCTATTCTTGCTCATCTGTTCAAAGAAATGAACCAATTCAAGATATAATCTGATACCATACGTATCTTCCTGAAATCATGTTGTCAGAATTTTGCCACGCCAGTAAGCATAGCTGCAATAAACGATAGAGTCCATAACTAAGGTATACACCCTATAATCATGTTATCTAGAATGCTTACCACGCCAACCAGTATGGCTGCAAGAGAATCTAAATTCCATAACTAGGATAGTATATCTAAAATCAGGCTCTATGTCCTTGTCATGCTAGCCAATATGACTGCGATAAATTCTAAACTCCATAAATAAGACAGACATTTACCTTCTCGCTGTTCTTATCAAGTATGTTATCAGGTTATACCCTAAATTCCAAAAATAATATATATATATATATATATATATATATATATATATATATATATATATATATATATATATATATATATATATATACAAACTCAAAGTCAACAACTAACATCAAGATTCAAAATTCAACAATGAATCCATCAAAATCAAATTCAATAACAAGGAGTAATGGGTGAATCAAATCAAGGAAAAAAGATTTCAAATTAAAGCTAAGATGAGATTCTCAAGGGTCGTCCCAGGAATCTCTCAAGGAATTCTAAGAGTGATTGAGTATCCTCTCATTTTAACACCTTACTTTCTATACTTTATAGCAGGCTCGTAGTAGTACAACTAAGTCGTTGCGCTACTACGATATCGTACAAATCGACCTACATGGGCCACCACTAAAAACATGTCATGACACGCACCCAGTGAAAGGGCACAAGAAATGGGTACATTCAGCCTATGCCGCAATGTTGGCGGTAGAACGCTGTCCTAGGTCACAACATCTAACAATATAACCATACCTGTATAATGATATACGCTTCAAAAGGAGGACAATATAAAGGTACAACTCAATCACAGAATCTAAGATGGAATAAAGAGATAAAAGATGGATAATAGTCTCAACTGAGAACTACAACTGAAAGAAATAAGTTTGGATGTTCAAAACAACATTAAAATCCAATTAACTAAAAGTACATCTCAAGACAAAACAATCTAAGTAAGAAACTAGTCTAGAAGTCCAACTAGACAATGGGTAAGTCCTCAGTGACTGCTGGATCCTCCTGAGGGTCCAAGTCGCCGGTGTTATCTAAGCCGGTGCCATAATATGTAGTGCAGAACTCCTCATCATCACCTGTAATATTTTCAACAGTCCAATTAGGACGGGAACGAGCACAATACATCTCACGCAACTCATATCTTGATAGAAAATATAAAGCATGTGATAAATTAAGATACATGAAACGCTGTATGAAATAATCATAAAAAAAAGAGAGAGAAACTGATAAACGAAGCTATCTATATATGATAATAGAGAACTATAAGTGACTATGTGATTTAGAGTACAAGATAGACATGTGAACGGCTTGATTTGCACATGATTATACTAAAGAGTTTGTACATGATTATACTACTTTGGAATTGTTCACATGACTATTTCTACTCCCCCATGCCCCAATCAATATACAATGATCTAAACAGGTTATGTTATTGTACATGATAGTTTATACATGAAGCTCATGAGATCATGAGAGTACATGAGAGCACATGAGTGTACATGAATAATAAGAATTTATGAAATACATGATGTTCATGAAAAGCATATGACATGATGTATTCGATGCACCCGAGGGGGATAACATCTCATGTAAAGATCCATATAGTACTAATCCGTGATAACGTCGTGTCAGCATCAAGTAAATTAAACTATGATAAGAATATAATTCCTAGCAAGTATGAAACGGTCAGAGAATGTACTCGCCTGGTATCTCGACTGTCTCATGAGAATAAGAGTTCGAACTGGAGTATCTGAATCCTATTTAGAACAATCATAGGTTACAAAGTGTCTAATATGAAATAGATAAAGTCTACAATGCATTCTAAATAATTCTAGGTCCTTCAGGTCAAAGTCAACCCTTGGTCAACTCTGGTCAAACCTGGTCAACTATGGTCAAACCTGGTCAACTATAACTCAACTAGTCCATCTACCAAATTCTAGGTCAAACTCAAGTTATCTAGTCATTCCAAGTCCGTTTGAGTCAATTTGGATCAAGTTTGACCCAAAGTTGACTTTTGTCAACTTGGTCAACTTGGCCAAGTTAGGCTCATTTGGTCAATCTAAACTAACTCACAATTCCATAGGCTATATCCTATAGTAACAATAACAATAACATATATAGTAACAATAACATATATATATATATACACAATTATATTCAAAAATATTTATAATAGGATATGTATACATATTATACATACATATAATACATATAATACAAAGGAAAGAAAAGGCATGTGTGTGTGTGTGTGTGTGTACTGTTGTGGTGAGAGGCTGCTGTAGGGCTGCTGTATAGGGCCAAAATTCTGAGAATAACTAATATATATACACTATATATATGGACTATACATATTTATACATTTATCTCCTTAAAGGATACAAGGAGGCATGTATATATAACTTATATATATATATATATATATATATATATATATATATATATATATATATATATATATATAAAAAGAGAAGGAAAGAAGAAGGGATGTCGAGGCTGCCCCCAAGGGGATGTTGAGGCTGCCCCCAACTCGACCCAACTCATAGGAACCAAGCATATATATGAGCCTATATATAATCACTATAACTATAACTATATAACTATATATATATATATATATATATATATATATATATATATATATATGTACATAAAATATATATATATATATATATATATATATATATATATATATATATATATATATATATATATATATATATATATATATATATATTTTTTTTTCATATATATATATATATATATATATATATATATATATATATATATATATATATAAATATATGTACATATACAAGGAAAAGTACCTATAACATATAGATTTATATGTAATGACTGTAAACTCTTAGTAAAATATATATATATATATATATATATATATATATATATATATATATATATATATATATATATATATATATATGGGAGCGGATCAAAAGCCCCCCCTTAGAAAACCTCCCAAAAACCCCCTCACTCTAATTCGTAATATTAGTGTTAATATTAATGTTAATATTAATGTTAATGTTAATATTAATATTTTTTTTATATATTAATGTTAATGTTAATGTTAATATTAATTTTAATGTTAAGTTTAATGTTAATTTTAGTATTTAATGTTAATATTAACATTAATATTAACATTAACATTAATATTAACAATAAATTACGGATTAGAGTGAGGGTTTTTTTAGGAAATTTTCTAAGGGGGGCTTTTGATCTGCTTCCATATATATATATATATATATATATAAAAGGAAGCTATACATATAGATTATAATCATTTGGATGTAAACATTAAATCGATATACAAAATTGAACTCCAAAAACTAAGTAAACTGAACTCTAAACTCAGAAATCTGAGTTCAAACTCAGAATTTCAATTTCAAACCAAAACCATCTCAAAACAATTCAACCGATAACACATACCCAACTCAAAACCCAATTTCCAAAATACACAACTAGAACCCGCAAAACTTGGCAAACACGAAGGTCTATACGTGTGTGACGTGCTCGGGTACTCATGGGGTCGAACCCGTGTCCGTATCGTGTCCAGTCAGTGGGTATCGCACGCCACATACGCGCATGCACGGTATCAACCGAATCAGTTCAGACGCGATAACTTCGCGAATACTCAAAAAAATCTCATGAAATTTTAGGAGCACGTGGGCAGAGGTTGCCCCACGTGTCCATAAAATTTTACGTGAATCCGTGTCCTGTGCGTCGAGTTATGACACTCAGACTGCAGGGGCTGTACGCACGCGCGGCCTCGTAGGCGCGTGTCGACGTCCGTAGCTCGCGACACGAGCCAAGTCGTGCCACGTGGTCAAGTCCCTGGGTAGATTAGGTCTAGGGCTTTATGTCCATGCTCCTGGAATGAGTCCTCGTCGCGTCGTGTTCGCGTTCGAAGGCCGTGTCAGCGGTAATATTCATCCGCGTGCAGAGGGCTGGCTGAACCGTGCACGTTGGATTTTTCTGCGCCACGCTCCACGAAACATCGTAAAATTTTAGGAGCACGTGGGCAGAGGTTGCCCCCACGCGTCCATAAAATTTCACGCAAAACGGAGTCCTGTGCATCGAGTTACGACGCTCGGACAGTAGGGCATGCACGGGGCCGTGCACGGGCTTCGTGCATGCGTGTCCGTGTCCGATTCGGACACTGAAATCGTGTTGAATCAAGATCCGTCTTCACGAAAGTTATTTCAAATCATAACAACAATAAATTCGTGAAAACAGAATCGAAAAATACCAACTTGCAGTTCTAAGTGGCATTTTGTCGAACACTGTTACAATGGACTGACACGTGTCCGATACGGCTATCAAACGAAATCACAAACCTACAAAATTTCATGCACAGGTCTGAGGTACCTATATGGATGCATCTACGAAGAAAAAATGGAATTAACAAGTGTTTAGAGAGATTTACCTATTGAGTGTCAAAACTCAATGAAACAAGCCTCCAAATACGTTGATGCCGACTTCCTTCGATCAAACGCCTCCGATCCCTCGCTAACAAGTCTCCAGCAGGTTCCTCTCCTCCCAACGGTCGCAACGCACTTCGTTTGGAAGGATTTGGGTGAGAAACAAGAAAACGGGGCCTTTGGAAGAGAAGGGAAAACTAGGGTTTGTGAACTTGTGACGGCTACAAGTTAAAACACAATAAAAAAGAGGGGGACTGCTGTTGTAGCCGGCCAAGGGGGTATTAGGGTTAGGTTCAGGGTTTGGTCATGGGCCAGCACTCCTCTAGTTGCTTTAAAGGCCCATTGACAAAAAGGCTTAAAGGCTATATAAAAATGACTTAAAAATGAATTACAAGCTTCCTAAAATGGGCAAAAGCTCTAAATTAAAAAATCTAAAAAGCCAATTAAGTTTCTAATTACATTATTAGGCTTCTAATCAAGGCTGACTATGGTTATACCACCTTCTACTACCAAAGACATCAGTCAAAGCTACACAACAATCAATTTAATAATATAATAATAAAAATTCAAATTAGCACACAAAGACTAAAATACCCCTAATCTAGAAAAGTGGGAGTGACACTTTTAGCGAAAAGTCCAAAAAGTCAAATAACTTAAAACCCTAAAAATCAATTCAAGAAGTTTCCTAATTTGGACTAAAAACTTAAAATTCAAATCTAACTTGGTAATTAGGTTTCTAATGTCATGGTTAGTCTCTAATCATGATTAGCTAAGGTTAAACCGACTGCTAACACAATACCAATTAAAATGTTATAAATGAATCCAAAAATAAAAAATTCACATAATTACCAAAATATCCTTATTTTAGAAATGTGGTGGTTACACCGGGCGGAGTGAATGATGGTCGATGGATCTGGGGACAAGGGGTGCGGGACTGCTCATGGTGGTTGCGAGAGTGGCGGTCGGTGGTAGCAATGTAGGTGATATTTCTCATGGTCGTTCGAGAACCAATGGATGGTGGTGGTCGACTGGCGGAGGCAGTCGACCAGGCGACGGTGGTGATTGGGCGGAGGAGGAACAGAGTGGTGGAGGCGATGGGTTTGGGATTGGCAACGGCAAGGTGGGCGAGGTGGTCACAGTGGTGGCTTTGGGGGATCTGGATCTAGGGGACTGGCTGTGCCGTCTCAGTAGCGATGGTTGTGTTGGTTGACCGGGACGACCCGTCGACAGCAGGCATCCGAGAGAGAGGAGAAGGGAGTGTGGATGTGTACTGTCCACATCGGCTTGTCGACACGGACATAAGATTTGACTTGGTGTCCGGGGTGTCGGACATGGGTAGAAAAATATAAATGTAAACAAAATGGAATGAGATGGGTGGACACGGACACGATACACTTTGGAATGCATTGAGATTTGTGTGAATGAGGAATGAGGAGCCCCCTTTAAATAATGGTTGAGGGCATGCTCCCTAACATGTGAGAGGAAGCTTCCA
Organism: Iris pallida; assembly: GCA_029216955.1. Taxonomy (NCBI): domain Eukaryota; kingdom Viridiplantae; phylum Streptophyta; class Magnoliopsida; order Asparagales; family Iridaceae; genus Iris; species Iris pallida. Next base: position 31,185 of record JANAVB010021880.1, on the reverse strand, counting down.
AGAAGCTCTCCCAAAAAGATCTTCCATGAATTGGGCCAATGGCCCAATAAGAACCAAATCCAAGAAAATCCCTTCATATAAAATCTATTACCAACTAAAATTATTTTTATGTAAAATTAATACCTAGTCCGAAATAGTATATATATTAATATAGAATAACCTAATGAGCTCAAGCTCACATAACTAAAATTATCTCTTAGGCCATTAGGCCCAAAACTAGTTAAAACATAAAATAAGCATGTAGGCCCAATGGCCAATATGTATATTATTATTCAATCTAATTTATAAAAGGTCCAAATATTTCCATATATAAATCTCGATTCATTCTATTTTATATATATGATATTATACTAATGGATTTGAGCCCATTTATAGAAGAAGAGTCCAAAATAATAAATTTTGGTTACTAGGCTATATAAGCCCAAAACTATACAAATTTCAATAAACCTTTTCGAAATGCCAATAACCCGATACTATAACATATCGCGGTCGAAAATATATTCCATATAGCTAATTCAAATTTATGATTTTAGATCTTAGAAAAATTTAGAAAAATAAAAATTTCAAAAATTCGAAATATTTCAGAATTCGGTTTAAGGATGTTACAAATCTACCCTCCTTAAAAAAATTTCGTCCTCAAAATTTAAGATCGATGTGGTCAATAAAAAATTCAGATATGACGAAAAGTATAGTAAAAAACCTTAGGCATGATCACAAGGAATGATATGTTTTAGCACGATCAAAGAATAATCAGATCAAAATTTCTTACACACGACTAGTCATAATAGCACGATGTTAGAACGATCAGGGATAAGGTCGAAGTTTGGTCGAATTGATTAGGCACAATTTAGAATGAAAATTTAAGTTATTTAGGCACGACTCAAGTCACGGTTAACAAAATTAGTATAGTTTTGGTTATGATCGAAATAGAATCAAATTCGAGTATAACACGATCAATATAATCTAAGGCTCGATAAGATCAGAGTTAAAATCGCATAGACATGATCAAAATACGAAATTAAAGTCTTATAGGCATGATCTAAAATCAAATGAACAAAATTAATTAAGTCATCAAAAACGATCAGAGCTCGGACGTGATTAGAAATTTGGAAATGATTTAAATCACTTGGCACGATCTAGGATGAGATTACGAAAATTAAAATCTAGGCATGATTTAGAATGAATCCTTAGCACGAACAACTATAGAATCAAAATCTAGACATGAACAGAAAATTGTTCAGACATGATCAAAAAATCAAATTCTAACACGACTAAGTTCATATATAGTCATGATCGAAGATCAAGTTTTAGGCACGATTTTAGGGGAAAAATAATACGTATAGTTACGATATTTAGAAATCACGATCATTGGAATCAATGTTGTCTAGTCATGCAGGGTCATCTAGGCATGACTAACCATAAATTCAGACTTAATCAAGAATAGTAGTAAGTCTAATCATGATTGGAACATGGCTCAGATATTACTATGAATTTGTTCGAAGTTTCAGGCACGAGTAAAATAGGATTGAAGTCTAAGCACGATCGGGATTAAATGCATTGGGTATAGTCAAGAATCAAGAACCTTGCACGATAAGATAATCAAAATTGATCGGTCACGATCAACGTGGATCGAAAATCAAGTGTGATAGGAATTTAGGAAATGATTCAAGGATAAGAAAAATCTCTTTTTACCAGGATGGGAAACTCAAAAGATAGGATTTTTCAGGAATTTTTCAGAGGGAAAGTCAAGGTAATCATCTCATTCTACTTCGACTACAACCAAGGTCCTCCGAAGTCCAGTTATACTACTACATGAATTATAATCTTTAGTCATGAAGATTAAACTCTACTGTAAATACTATAGGCTTGACCTTATTCCAAAGACACTACTCATACTCTTGTTATAACTCCTTAATTCTTTTACTCTCATTATTAACTTAGTCCAAATTCCTCCATCTTGTCTTTAACCTGGATCCAAAATCCTAGAATTCAAAGTTTATAAATCCTTGAACTCTGTTCAAATCATACTCCTCGTATTACTCAAATCTAATGCCACCACTACCACATAAAACTTTGCTTCCCTATTATAAAAAATCAATTTTTTTCGTTTCCTTCAACCTTATATCTTCGAACGTTATCCTCCTTAAAATTTAGCATTCCCAAAAAAGCCTCTAGATTTTCCTATAACTCAAAATTTTTGTGTTCTACCAGTTTTTAGTCATTCCCTTACCAATCTTTTGTTCAATTTCATATCCTCACCCCATATAGTCATAATCTTCTTCCTGTATTTTGGAATTTAAGTTCAATTTCTTAGTTGAAATAAAATATCTTGAGAGTCAGTAACTAGAAAATATCCAAGTTTTTTCATAATCGAATCGTCCTTGAATTTTCTCATCAGTTTTAAGAATACACTCCGGCATATATATAGTTCTTACCATTTTATGTATAATCTACCGTTATTTCCTACTTGAAATCCTCCTAAGTTCCCTCTTACATGAAGTAACCATACTCTAAATAATTCCTTAAGATTAATCATTTCCAAATCGATACTACCAATCACTTGATTTTTGTTACCAATCTCAGTCATATCCTTCTCCCACTAATTCTATCTCAATGTCCAACATTTCATATTTCTAACAGGATCACCACATGATAATTTATGTCCTTTCTGTGCGAGATGATTACTATACTTCCTCAGCCTTTTTCGAGTAAAGAGATACGAGAATTCAAGATGAATAAAGATAGATAAAAGTGTAATGGGTTCAGATATAAGGCAGTTTGATGGATGCAGTAGGACATAGATAGTGAGACGAAGAAAATGGAATTTAGGAATTGCTTTTGCTCATTTAGTCATAACAAAGTCGTTGTCCTTTCTTTTTCTTGCATTTGCTCATATTCAACAAACAAATTTCAACCTCCTAGTTGTTCACTTTTGTCTTAATAAATTTGTTGCCAAAACTTCTTCCCTAACGTTCCTTGTCCAATTAGTATCCACGTAAATTCTTCCAACACTTTTATGTCTAATTTTTTTAGTCTTCTGATATCAAAAAAATTTCATCACTCTCATCATCCACTATTGTTAACCCCATGTCATTGGAATTTTCAAATAATGAGTTCATATAAGTTTAGTTTCCAAAATCATCCTTTATCTTATTTAGGCAACCTGAACCTGTTGTTCATACTCCAAAATTGTTGACAACCAAGTTGTATGACTCTGGCCTTTCTAAATAGGTCGCAACCTAAGTATCCCTATTCCAATTATTAGACATTACTCTTATGAATTACTATCTTCCTTCTACCATTTCCGTCTTGGTAATTATATTCCTTATAGAATGATTGCATCTAGTGCCACTTTCTTGGCTACTCAAGCAAAAAGACAATTTCAACATTTTCCTCGATTGCTCTTACCGGTAAATATATTATATATATATATATATATATATATATATATATATATATATATATATATATATATTTACTGGTATATATATATATATATATATATATATATATATATATATATATATTTACTGGTATATATATATATATATATATATATATATACCAGTAAATATATATATATATATATATATATATATATATATATATATATATATATATATATATATATATATATATATATATATATATATATATATATATACTTCGCTTTAATATTTTTCCCTGTCATAAGCCTATACAACACTATCCTCTAATTCTTTAACATTATAATCCACATATACTAGAAATTCCCAACCTGATTATGTAATCCTTTCTTTGTTTTCCCAGACTCCTTCGTTATATTCCATTTATTTCTCAAACCTATTCCGATAAACTCTCGATCCCCAAACGTAATATGTGGGTCAAAATTCAAGTTTCTTGGATATAACCTAAAAATAATTCTCGATCCTCATATATAAGATCTTGCTAATCCTCTTCTCTTTTCAACCCGAATGGTTATAAGTTCAACTTCTACTTCCTTGTTTCTTCTAGAGTCCATATACGTTATGTCAATGCAAGAATTGGGTTTGACAATGGACAGATGTTCAAAAGTAGGGATGGGCAAAAGCAAGTGAAAATAGGCTCGATAGAGTTTTGAAGTAAGATTCTCGGGGGTCATCCCTGGAATATATCAAGAGATCCTAATATGTGATTGAGTACCAAATCTCCTAAAATATTCTATGACCCTAAAATACTTATCCTAAGGCAGGCTCGCAGTAGTACGGCTAGGCCTATGTACTTCCACGACTTGGCATTGGTTACAAAGACTGACATGTATGGACCACCATAAAAACGTATCACGACCCGTACCTGGATATTCGGGCACGAGTACTTGGGCCACGCCCAGCCTACGCTACGATATCGACGGTAGTATGCTGTCATGTACCCAAATAAAATATCTGAACAGTTCTTTGATCCACTAAAACAATATATACTCAAATTCACATACAGCTAAGTAAGATATAAAAGAAAGACAATAATTGAATCTATAAAATGATCATACATATCAAGAAATGTATCGGGGACATATCCGATGAACAAGACATAAATCTCGAAAAGAATATTGCCTAGAGTTCACAAGAGGTCAATTCACGATCCAAAAGAATGTCAAGTTCTGTCATTATGAAGTCCAGAGTGTGGGGGATAACATTACCTAAAAATAGTTATCCAGTCTGGATTGGAACGAGCACATCACTAACAACAGTTCCAGTAAATGATAAGGACTATATAATAGTAAATAGAGAGAATATACGAGAATAAGTAAAGTATACATGAAAGTAGCATGGCATGGTAAAACTGTAAACAATAACAAGAAAGAGTAAAACAGGTTATCTCATGTACAAGAGTCAAGAATCTATACTAACTATGATAGTAAATACTAGCTTCGACATGTGGCCGGATTGGGAACTTGCACAAGGTCTACTGGCCTGGTTAATCATACGTGAGGTGTATGATTAACACTCACAAGGAACTATACATACACAAGGAGGGTATTGACCACATATCTACACTACTACTCTCTACCCTCTACTGATACAGTGGATCCAACCATGACACGTTATGACACGAATTCTCTGAGAAGCTCGCGAGCCTTCGCAGGAATCATGTCTATACAATGCACAAGAACAAGGACAAGACTTACACAAGATATACTAAAAAGTACAAGGAATAACATCTCATGACGGGATAAAGACAATACCAATCCGTGTGACCAACGTGTCAAGAAATTAAGGATATCTACACTAATTACATGAAAGATAGAAAATAACATAAATGAGAAATTATCAAAGAATGTACTTGCCTTAATTTAGTTGGAGTCGACGTGCACGACACAAACGTTTCGACACGAAATAGGTACCGATGCTATGCTCCATAAGATGGTCTCCAAATAATGACACGGGTGATTCTATTGTGTCCAGAATAGTCCAAATAACCTAGTTTGGTATATAGAAGTCCAAAATCAGAGTTCAGCACGATAATCGAATAAAGAAATAGAAAATGACTATAATAGTCAGAATTTATTATGTCGGAGGGAGAAATATAACTAAGTAAAATAAGTAGTTTTTGAAATCATTCATAAGGTTTAGAAACTATATTTAACAAGTAAAGCCATCTTAGATAATAGTTGATAATAAAAAACTAGTAGTCAAAATAAATATTTTGGAAATTGTAGGAAATTGTATTTTAGGTCAAAATCCCCCCTTTGAAATATAATGTAATATATATGTGGTCAAAATCATCTTTGCAATATATCTAAATACACGTAACTAAAAAGCATTTACAATATTTTTGGACTAAATCTTTTTAGTCAAAATATTTGAAATATTAATATTTGAGAATACATATAAAAAGTAAATTCATTTAGGACTAAATATCTAATTTTGCATTTACACTTTATAAGTAAAAATATGTTTTAGTTAGATAAAAATACTACCATAATACTTTAGGTTTTATAATTAAATTTTGAACTCAATATAGGCCCCAAGCCTAATAATTTAGAAAACATTCTCTCATCGTAGATATATACATATATATAAAATTAAACACATATATACATATAATTTAAATATATACCACTAATATCCTGTATACAATTATTATAGCCCAACAATACCGAAAGCCCGTCTTAATGTATACATAAAATTCTATCCAAAATAATATTCATTTATATTTTTTTTCATATATATATATATATATATATATATATATATATATATATATATATTTTATATATTATATATATATATATATATGTATTTTTTTTTATATATAACTTATTTCTATTTATATAAATATTGTGCGTATTTATACAAATGCACACACACACAAATATATATATATATATATATATATATATATATATATATATATATATATATATATATATTTTTTTTTTTTTATATATATATATATATATATATATATATATATATATATATATATATATATATATATATATATATATATATATATATATATATATACAAATGCACGCACAATATTTTATATAAATAGAAATAAGTTATATATATATATATATATATATATATATATATATATATATATATATATATATATATATATATATATATATATATATATATATATATATATATATATATATATATATATAAAACTTATATATATATATATATATATATATATATATATATATAAAACTTATATATATATATATATATATATATATATATATATATATATATATATATATATATATATATATATATATATATATATATATATATATATATATATATATATATATATATATATATATACAAACGGTCTAAAAGCCCAGCCCATTAAATACTAACTCCCCCACCAACAGTTTATCCTCATGGAGAAAGAGAGCCGGAGCCATCTCTCTTGAGAGAGCGGCTGGAAAAGAAAATGAATAGAGGAAGAAAGAGAGGAGCGGAAAGGAGGGTTCTCACCTCCGGCGGCTGGCGCACCGGGCACGAAAGCAGAGGGACGGCGTGTGGCGATCTCATCGGAGTGGCTCAGGAGCATGGAGGAGTGTGGCGGGGCCCTACTCAGATGGGGTCCCGAGCAGTTGTCGGTGACCGAGGGCGGAGGAGAAAAAGAGCGCCGATCTAAGAACGTACGGCACCGCGAGGTTCGGCGGCCACGGATCTGCGCTTTGCCGGACGGCTCGCCGGAACGGTAGAGGACCCGGGGTGGGGTCGATGCGGACACGGGCGGCACTGGGCCCTAGCTGGAGGCAGTGCGGCCGAGCTCGAGGTGAATGGTGGTTCCCTTACTTCTTTTCTTTGCTGGCGGTCAGACCGCTGCGGTGGGGGTGGTTGAGGATAAAGGGGGCCAGATCTGGGTCGGGTCGGAGGAGACAAATGGTGGTGTGCGGTGGCTGGAAGGCGGGCGAAGTGAATGAGGGTCGATGAACCTAGGGACTAGGGGTGTGGGTCTATTCGTGGTGGTTGCGAGAGTGACAGTCCGTGGTAGCAGGGTTGGTGGTGTTTGTCATGGTCGGTCGGGAACCCGTGGATGGTAGTGGTCGACTAGCGGAGGCAGTCGGCCAGGCGACGGTAGTGATTAGACGGAGAAGGAACAAAGTGGTGGAGGCGATAGGTCTGTGGTCGGCAATGACAAGGTGGGCGAGGTGGTCACAGTGCTAGCTTTGGGGGATCTGGATCTAGGGGATGGGCTATGCCGTCTCGTCAGCGATGGTGGTGTTGTTCGACCGGGACGGCTCGTCGACAGCAGGCAGCCGAGAGAGATGAGAGGGGAGTGTGGATGTGTACTGTCCGTGTCAGCTTGTCGATACGGACACGGGATTTGATTTGGTGTCCGGGGTGTCGGACACAGGTAGGAAAATGTAAATATAAATAAAATGGAATGAGGTAGGTGGACACGGACGCGATACTCTTTGGAATGCATTGAGATTTGTGTGGATGAGGAATGGGAAGCCCCCATTAAATAATGGTTGAGGGCATGCTCCCTAACATGTGAGAGGAATCTTCCAAGAAGCTCTCCCCAAAAGATCTTCCATGAAGAACCAAATTCAAGAAAATCCCTTCATATAAAATCTATTAGCAACTAAATATATTTTTTTTATGTAAAATTAATACCTAGCCCGAAATAATATATATATTAATATAGAATAATCTAATGAGCTCAAGATCACATAAAATTAAGTTTTTGAATATATTAATTAAATATAGTTATTATTATTTATTAGGCCTTTAGGCCCAAAACTAGTTAAAACATAAAATAAGCATGTAGGCCAATGGCCAATATGTATATTATTATTCAATGTAATTTATAAAAGGTCCAAATATTTTCATATATAAATCTCGATTCTTTCTATTTTCTATATATGAGATTATACTAATGGGTTTGAGCCCATTTATAGAAGAAGAGTTCAAAATAATAAATTTCGCTTACTAGGCTATATAAGCCCAAAACTATACAAATTTCAATAAACCTTTTCGAAAAGCCAATAACCAGATACTATAATATATCGTGATCGGAAATATATTCCATATAGCTAATTCACATTTATGATTTTAGATCTAGAAAAAATTTAGAAAAATAATATTTTTAAAAATTCAAAAAATTCTAAAATTCTGTTCTAGGAGGTTACAACATGGAAAAATACTTCATCGTGGATTAAGGTGCCATCTTCTGTCCTTGTTTGGTTGAGGAGATGGTACGCTAATTCAAGGGTGGAGTATTGGACCATGTTATGATCCGATTGACTTATTATTGAGCAGTTTATATTCAGTTATATGGCATATTTTTTCTATATCTTGTTACGTCCCTCCGAGGATCTGGTAATTTCTTCAGGTGTGTATTTCTTGTCTTTTCGTAGGAGTTCTAGCCAAGGTCGTGATCTTCTCTATTCCTTCAAAGATGACTTGCTCTTGGATCGACCTTCGCTACCTCTGACATATTCTTTCTTTTGTTATATATTTCTTTTCATTTAAATAGTTGGTAGTGGATTTGTCTCTGCCCAACGACTTGTACAAATGAAAATTCAAAGTTGATTTATGATATCTTTATTCTTTATTTTGTGGATGAGATTAGTGTGCCATGGTTATATTATATTTTACAGCTTATGTATATTTATTATACGGCTAACATGTCTATGTACCTAATCCTACATATTTTGGGACTGGGACATTACATATTTTTGTGGTGGCCCATGCAGATCGAGTTTGCCTTTTCGGTTACATTACTGCACCGAACGGGCCTGCATATAGGATTAGAGTCTAGGATCTTATCCATATGCTTGATTTTGTTTCTTGACTCCATTCTCGAACTCTCGTTTAACTACCTTGATTGCATCTTGCTTGATCTATTTCTACCATAAATCTTATCTTTCTTTCGTGCTTAATAGAGGTTAGGAAATGACTTGTATACCCCATTGATTCAAATCCACTATTAGTTGAACTCTTATAAGTTGGGTAGAATGCCTCACGACCTAACATGTCCTTTAACCTTAACCAAGGCCTTAGATAAGAAGACATTAGGACGACTGTATAAGCACAAATACCGGACAAGTGCATACGTGGCCCATACGTTAAGGAACTGTTTTCCCCACCTAATGCCTAGTAGGGTCACATCCATGACTCATACGAACCTCCAGCAACCGTCAAGTCTACTAACATGCAATTCTATTGGCAGTTACTCCTAACCGTCGCACGCCTCATACGTATCGGTGGCCAGCCGATTACGCGAGTACGTGTCCTACATGTGACTCACAACACGTGGTAATCATGTGTCAAGGCCATACGAGATATACCAATACTTCATCATCAATGGGTGGTCACTAGAACTAAGCCAATGCAAGAATAAAATAAAACAATTAAAACGACCAATACAGTCGCTTGCACCTAAGTGTGACTTGGACACACAGTGATACAATACTAGCAATATAAATATAAAATGATTATAAATAACAAAAAATAAATCTAAATAATCACAGAGTAGGGTGGTAAGATATCTTGCCTGAGGGTGGTGCAAGTAGTAGCAATCCAATAGTCGAATCGTTAGCAAATGAACTCACAATCCGCAAACAACTCCGGATGCTGAAACAAACATCAAGAACGTTCTTGGTGTAAAAGATATGTCATGAAATGCTTGCCCAAAAGTCCAATTCTAGATACAGGGGCAAAATAGTAATTTCGTGTCAAAACGATGTCCGTCGTTAGACCCGTTTTACACCAAAAAGTGTGCCAGTATCTATGGTCTCTAAAGTCGTCAAACTATATGTCTACGGGTCCGATTACGAGTCGAATCCAACAGTATGTCCAAAGTTGGATTCTGGTGGGCCGTGCACAATTTTGCCCATCGGATCGGGTCACGGGCCCACCAAAAAGGCGTTCTGGTCGACCTTCTCAGAATCGGACCAAAGTTGGCACACAAGACCAAAAAAATGATACGGTCCTATTGGCGTAAGTTTTGTCTTGAGATGACGAACGTGAACAAAGTTATGGACTAGTTTACAAAGGGGCCAATACGGGTATCTCGACGGATACGTCTCGATTTTGTCGTGCATGCACAACAAAATTGAGTTCCGTCGAATCCCACACGTCGATAACATCTATACGCGTCTTTCGATGCTCATGCGTCGCGACCACGTCGTCCAGTTTTTCGGGCGTATGTCGTATCGGTGGAATTAATTAAATTTTGGGGTTTTTCAAAAACCGTTTTTCTTAAACTTTGAAACTATTTTAACAGAAATATAATAGACTAGAAATAAAACCAAAAGTGGATTTTAATCTCGTATAAGTTGTCTATAAGTTTGCTCAGGTAGATTTCCAAAATTTCTATTATCCTGTTCGGAAATCCCCTTCCAAAACAAGGTTTTGGACTGGTTCATCCTGTTTTGATATTTCAAAAAAACTTTTTTCCCTATTTTTAACTCGATTTTCCTAGGAATTCATTTCGTTTGCAAATAAACTAATTAACAGTGATTGAAGGGGGGTAAGTCAGGGTTGTGCCGGAGAGGACGGCTCGCAGAATAATGGACCGAGAAGACGGGGACATCGTCGCGAAGTTGGGGCTATGATACCGCCGCCGCTGCTGCTGTCCTCCCATTGCTGCTGCGCACTGCTGTCGGCCGGTCACCGCGGCACGTGTGCGCACCCGCCGGGGTCTGCGTTATTGCCGCCAGGGGTTAGCTTGTTGGGGTTATGGTTTGTGATTTCTTTGTTGTTCCTCTTGACCATATATATATGGGTTCTGTGGTTTAATTTGAGGGGGCTCGGGTGAACAGTGCCCCCCCACGTGTACTATTTGTAATATCCTACTCCGCACAGTGCATTACGATGAGTCATTGACTCAAAGAGTTGCGTTGACCCGATGAAGTATCAATGCGAATCGATGCAAGTGTTAAGTTGGCCGAGAGAAAGCATTGAACCAGTTTGACGATTCTAAGAAATCGAATCGTTGCAATGCACAAGTCCAATTGGATCAAATATTAATTTTGGTTGGTTTCGTGTGCAGGCTACACTTTTACGCTGAATGATAAGAGGTCGACATTTTGCCTTATTCACTGAAGTGTCCGCAAAACCAAAATATTGCCTTGTAATGAACTATGGCAAAGTCAATGGACTTAGCCCCTTTAGTAGAATACAGATTTAGACTTTCAAAGGCGCGCTCGAAGTCTCGCTCGGCCAATACGATCATCGCTAAGGTGGGTGGCTCCGATGAACCTGTCTTTTCTTAGTCTAGACACATTAATACGGACAATATTGCTAAATCGCGAGACGATAACCCCCTGCATGCTAATAAGAGAACTCAACGCACCTGGCTAAGGGAATAATCCCATCTTGTATGCTTATGTAGAACATAGAAATGAACTTGGAAATTTACTTGAATCCTCGTACTGCACTCCACGCTCGTGCCAAGGCACATCTTACGTTTCAAGTACCTTATGCGCTCAAGTATGCAATGAAACAATGAACACAACTTGAGGCAATAAAAAATGAATGGTTTAATGAATTGAGGCAGGAAGACTATCAAAATAGTCATTCCAAGCAAAGTATTAGAAACATTGAAAGGCTTCGGGACCGTTAGGTCGCCAAGGTAGTTTCCGTACCGGGAGCTGCATAATGAATGAATGAATGAATGAATGTACAAATGAAAGAAAAAACAAATGAAAGAATGAAAGAAAGAAAAGAAGAACTCGAACGATCAGAAGCTGGGTGTCCCAGGGATCGTGTCGGGAATAAGAGAATGAAAGAAAAGAAGAAAAGATGATTAGCGACAGGTATGACGGGGATGTGCAATGGGGCTCGCAATCGTGTTGTACGAATGCCCCCATCAACCTAGTCGATAATCCATTATGGCTTAAGACAGCCTGATAAGTTAATCAATTATGGCTCAAGACAGCCCGATAAGTTAAAATACGAAATGGTCGCGGACAACTCGTGCATGAGGGACAAGATGAAGGATCCTAAGGCAACGATCAGAGACATTGTAGGCAGAATCATAGCTTACGGGCGACTTGGAAGGTCTTGGTCACTCAAGGAATGTAAGTCGGGTATTACGTAGCCTATCAGGGTGTACCATCCATCACGCTTGATAGGTAACATCACTACGGATACCATAAGAATAAGTCCAAATGGCTTTATTGCCAGCGACCGATGCATATAGATTAAGTGGGCTCGCTGGTGGCCATCCACGTGCGAGCCCTTGCATTGAAACAAGTAATCTGAGTAAGCTGAACAACTAAGTAATTAAGTGAACATCTAAACAAAACGTGAATACAAAGACATCTTGAAAATGAGTATCACGTCCACTCGAGACAGAAACACGCCCATGACGCTCGTATTACTTATGGAACCAGTCAATTTATTATGTATAAAATGTTGGCTAACTTGGTTTACTTTGGACAGGGAAGATCGGACGGTAAGTATGGTAAGTTGTGCATGTATTTCCTATGCGACACTAGATATCGGTAACACGAGATAGGTTTTGCAATATGCCATGAAACTGATCCTAAGACAAGATTAGTAAGACAATAACTGATAGATGGTGCACAAAAGTAAATTTAACATGTTTGGTAATGATAGCGAGTGGGCGAGCTAGCCTCCCCACCAGTGCATAACAATGTATTGATAACCACAGTCTGGTTGCAGGGTGCGGGAGAACCTCGTCTGGTGCAGAGTCTTACCTCGAACGTGCTAAGGCGTGAAGCTAACTCTTGAGCCTTAGAGCGTTGCAAAAGAGCTAAAGCACCATATATACAGGACATAATGTATCGAAATATTGCCATAAATTATTCCATGTTGTATGCTGTCACGCCCCGATTCGACAAGCAGTTCGTCCCTGTTTGCCATGAAATATAAAAGGACAGAACAATTATCGGAGGACTGGACTTTTACTTCACAATACAAACTCGCTTGTACAAAGAAAGCCTAGGGACGAAAACCTAGGTACAACAATCTAAGTACAATTATTTATTTTAGATTTTGGAGGGTGACGATAGAGGCTCGGGAAAGCGACGGCCGCTCTGCCTTACTCCTTGGACGATCGGGTGCAGCTTTTTGGCTCTGTGGAAGAACTGCTTGGCGTTGATGAAGAAATGCTTTCTCTTCAGGCTCTCTGGCTCTCTATATCTCTATGTGCGTCTGTCTCTTTCTGCATATGTCTCTCTATCTGTCTGTGTATCTTTGCAAGGGAATGACACCCTGCTATTTATAAGAGTGGGGGGCCTCATTAGGGTTTACAATGATTGCCCATTCTTGAAAGTCGGCGGCTATGGATCATTAAATCTGTGCCGTTCATCGAGATTTGAGCAATAAATGTGATTGCATCAAATCTTTTGTGGATAATTAATGCTGATTGACATAAATCCTCCTGATTTGTCATACCAACCTCGGATTTCTCGACACGTATCTTTAATTGGCTTATTTGCAAATGATCTGATTTGAGCCCAATATTTCATTGGGATTTGCTGAGAGATTTCGATCAATCTGATGCCACGTGCCCTGCTATCATGCCACGTGTCAAAACAGCAGAAATCTGAGCCGCAGAAAAGTTGGGCCGTACAAAGGTTGGCCACGTATCAAGGCTGTCTAGGAGTGGCCCCCCTGAACATTTGGACCGCATGGTAATGATTTGAGCCGCATGAGTATGGACGACCGCATAAGTGAACCGCATGGAGCTAGTCTTCGTGAGCCGCATGGGGATGGCCTTTGTGAGTCGCATGGAGCTAGTCTTCGTGAACCGCAAGGGACTAGTCTTCGTGAGCCGCATGGGGCTAGTCTTCGTGAGCCGCATGGGGGAGTCTCCGCTTGGGCCGTATACAACTGTCCACGTGTCAAGGCCGCATGACAGTTTCTGAATCTCGGAAGATTGTGTCAGAGATTTTCTTTGCTTCCCAAGGAGTCCGTCATTATGAGGGAGTCATAATGATATCTTCGTGTCAGAACTGTCACCCTCGTCAAAGCTGTCAGCCGTCAAGGCATTTAATGTAAAACGAGAGAGCTGTTTGTAGGCCATGTGGCTCCTCTTTGAGCCGCATAGGACTTGTTTGAGCCGCATAGACGCTCGAGACGTATGGATACTTGAGCCGTATGAACTCTCTGAGCCGCAGGGGGCTCTCTGGCCGTATTGATCTTTCTTTATTCTTTTCCATGCTTCTACAAGACCCCCTTCAAAGTTTTCAATTTGCAAAATTGAAATACTTTGAATAAGAAGCATGGCCATGTATTCTTCTGGCCGTATATGATGTCTCGGCCGCATGGATGTTTTGGCCGCATGGATGTCTCGGCCGCATGGATGACTAGGCCGCAGGGGTTTTCGGGCCGCATAAGTGTCTTAGCCGCAGGGACTTTCCGCCACGTCATCTTGCCACGTATGGAGATCTTTTACATTAAATGCTGTTAATTTGCTGTCAGTTTTGAGGTCACTTTTTGGGGCAGGATCCCAGGAGTCTAGCCTTCATTTTAGGTGGCTCGCCTCGATAACCGAAGAGTTGGTTTTCGTTCTGCATGAGAATCTAAGCGCCTTGGTTTTGTTTATAAATATGGATGAGTTCAGTCGGAGGCATTTCTTTACTTTCTCCTTCGTCCCCAACTGTTGCTGTCTTTCCTTTCTTTCCCTATTTCTATTCTCCGACTGTCGAAAATGGCCCCCAAATCTTCCAAGATCGTCTCCGCTGCTACGAAAGGTAAGAAGGTGGCTTCCTCGTCGGCCGCCGTGCCCGAAGTGCATCCCGATGTTCGCCCCGCTTTCAAGCGTAAGAAATGGATCTGAATACTTTGAACCCCAAAGACCCATGGCTCTGTTGCATAACATATGCACAAGCCTTCATCCTTCGTTTTTATTGAACCGCCCAAGCTCGGCCTTGATGGAGCCGCATATGTTGTATGGGCCGCATGACCCTCTCATATTCGAACCGTATAGGGCATGCCCTATGTTTGAGCCGCATTGGGAAAGATTGAGCCACAGGGGTGCTTTCGGGTTTGAACCGCATGGAACCTCCTTTGAGCGGAACCGCATATATCCCTGACAACCTGGCCCGCATAGACTTTTGCTGAGTCATGCCGCATAAACTCCTCTGCGAGATAGAACCGCATAAGTTTTAATCCGAGCCGCATAAGCTATCGAATCAGTGTCACATGAACTCCCAACTGAATTGGGCCGCATGAAGCTGTGTTGACCCGAGCCGCATAGGCTCTATTGAAGCCGTGCCGCATGAAACCCAGCTGAATTGGGCCGCATAAGGCTTCGTCGATCCGAGCCGCATAGGCTCATAGAAACTTCTTTTTGAGAAACTCTAAGTGGTTTCGTTTTAACCTATTTTTAATCCTATTTCTTTTGTCCTTTTCCAGTGAATCTCCCAACCAACCCGGCCGGAGAGCTTCTAGTGGGTTCATCTTAGTTTGCCATGGGTGTGCGGCTTGACGATCTAATTCGACATATGACAGATCAACTTCCCTCTAATGAACCTTTGGAGAGGGTGGCTGCCATCAACAACCAGCCTTTCCATTTTCTTTGCACTATGATGAATTCGGGGAAACTGGACGGAGAATATCTGAAACCAGCTTTTCTCTTCGGGGATGCTTTATTCGTAAAGAACTCCCGAATGCTGGACGTTTCTGAGAACTGGGACTTCACTGTGGACGGGGTGGATATCCATGTTCCCGAGATGGAGCGACATTTTCCCCTCTCGTAGTTTAATATGGTGCCGTTGGGCAGGAAAATGGCAGGCTCTCTGACTCCAACCCAACAGGGGATGTTCGTGGGCAACATCCACTATAATATGAGTATTAGGTCAGCATGTGCAAGTAGGGAGTCAGTCAGCCAGACTGTGATGGGGCTGATTCCTGGTACTTTTATAAATGTGTCTGGTCCTAACTTCACTTTTACCCGAGCTGATACCTTCCTGAATCAGCTCGCTCGCAAGGGGTCTTATCCTGTGGGCAGGTTGTCGCTGCTGAATTGGATAAACCCCATTCCCACATGGGCCAATCTGTCCTCATGGATCCTGAGGAACTACGAGGAACTCCTTCGGGAAATTGATCTTTACTACGCCATCCGGGGCACTTGTTACGGATTGCCCATTAACAAGCCGCTGTTCATGGCCCTTTTGGAGATGTATAGCCGACGTACGGGAACTTTCTTCGCGCCCGGGGGAGAGTTCGGACTTGCTCTCCATGAAATGCATGCTGTTTCTAAGCTGCCATGGGGAGGTGAAGCCTTTGAAGTATACACCCCGACGAATGAGGAATTCGATGATCTGGATCGACGATTCCCAGGTTTCGTCGCTGTGTACCGGGAACTGTTGTGCCACCATAGCATCTGCCACCAGACTGCTATCAAGAAAGAAAATAGCCCAGAAGGGAACGCCCCCATACCATGGCCTGGGTCGCGTATCTTTTCAAGTTACGTCATTCCGGTCGGGTTTTGTCTCGAGGTCCTCAAACCCTGGAGGAGGTAAAGGACATGATGTTGAAGGCCAAAAGTTCGAGGTCCACTCGTGACAGGTTTGGGAGCCGCACCGACTCCTTCAGTTATTTCCATTACGGTACCCGGCAGATGTTGGAGAAAGCAATCTTGGCCGGGTTCTTGATGGTATGGCTACGAAATTGCATAGTTTCGGAAGGGGCAGGTTCTACTGAAAGGATCAGCCGCCACTTCATTCTCCCGGCTGTGAAGCTGGTCTTCAAAGTAAGACTGGCCCTTCTTTCGGCTATGGTGTGTAGCATACACCACGGCCTCCGTGCCTTTTTGTCTAAAGTCATTGCTCGTGAGACGACGCTGGACTTCGAGCGGATAGTGCTACCATACCACTATCTCATAGGGTGGTTATTGATGCATTACCGGTTATTGATGAGGCCCGGGACAGAGGATGATGTCACCGCTGATGACTCTTTCCTTTTTCGATACCGCCATCAATCTTGGGAGTATGACACCATGCCGGCTTGTCGGAGGGCGTTGGCAAGAGTTGACGGGCCCGACTTCTTTGTGTCTCTTCCTCAATTTACCCCTAGAGAAGTGAGGAGGGTACACATTGATGGCATTGAACCTCCCCAGCTCTTATCTGAGAAGATGCTTCTATGGCTGCACAACATTCGCCCTGCGCACCTAGTATATCGTTACCGAAATAACGTATACTTTGAGCCTTATTTGCCTAGCAGGTTTTCTCGTCAATTCGGGTATAGTCAGCTGTTCCTTGACTACCCCAGTGCTTGCCTGGGCTTCGAGGGTAGTATC
The DNA here is from genome assembly GCA_029216955.1 of Iris pallida. Classification (NCBI taxonomy): domain Eukaryota; kingdom Viridiplantae; phylum Streptophyta; class Magnoliopsida; order Asparagales; family Iridaceae; genus Iris; species Iris pallida. The sequence continues at coordinate 13,473 of JANAVB010021880.1, read as the reverse complement.
CTTGACGGTATCCGAGCGTGGCATTATTACAATGCTGTTCATACCCGGGCTAGCTTCTCAGTCCCTGATGCTAATACGCAAGGGGATATTCTGTACATGGCGGCTCTTTATCACATTGCGGCGAGCAAATCTCCCGTGAACTTTGACATGAACACCAGCTTCATTGTCAGGACCGGCTTGGCAGAAAAGCCAGAGGGTTCCAGGAAGAGAAAGAAAGGGGCGAATAGGGTTCCCGTACCAGACTCGGAGTCCACTGCGGCGGACGAAGAGGATGACGAGCAGGCCGCCGATGACTCGTCGCATTCTTTGGACGAGGTGGGGGACCAGCCTCCTACTGTGCCGGACGAAGAGGTGGAGGACCATCCACCTGTTGTGCCTGGTGCTTCGCGCCAACGAGGCAGGCGTCTGTCTACTGACGACGGCAGGACCTACTCCACAAAGCGGGCTGCGGTAAGACGTCGCAGGCTGTTTATTGATGTTGACGCTATTTTGGAGGTGATTGGAATTTCAGCCGTCTTTTCCTTCTTTTTCTAAATTATGGCCTAATCATTTTTTTCTTTTGCTCCTTGCAGGCGTCCGGGGAGTCTGCTTCTCGGGACTCGACTACTGAAGTCGATCCAGCCTTGTCTACTTTGATCCATGATATGTGCACCGCCATCACTCCCGCTGGGGTTCTTTCGGAGGCGGCCGGGGAGTCTCACCTTGTTGAGACTTCATCCCATGGGGACGGGGGCTCTACTGCTCCTGTCCCTGAGACAACTGAATTCCAACAGGATGACACTGACCTGGCTGACTCCCCTTCAGGGGTAGCTGGGGCAGAGAAACCAGTTGAATTTGAGTTGGAAGCTGCGGGTGGGGAGACCATGCTAGCTTCGAACGAGCTGCAGCCTCCGAGCTCTTCCCCTGGTAAGATAAACCAGCTTTTTAACGTGTAAGGAGGCCTATTTGCTCTATCACCCTGTCATTCGTGGATTAATGATTGCTTTGGACGTGCAGGTCCCACCCCTTTATTGCCGATGATGGACATTGCCAGGACGGACTCTACCGGGGGGGATCTGATGGAAGCACGTGTGCCTCCTTCTTTTCCAACCCATACCGAGGGGCTTTCAGCTGGGTCAAGTTCGGGAGCCTTGGTGATAGCACAACTGGAGCAAGGGACGATGCTTTCCGTGCCATCCTCTGCGAATAGGGTTTCGGGAGTTAACCTTTCCGCTCTACCAAGTATCCAGGCTCTTCAGGCGGCGGAAGAGGAGCTAGCTGCCATCCATGTCTCTTTTCGTACATGATTCGTTTCCCTGGTTGCAGGGACGGCCAGTTCTGAGGCTACTCCTACGGTACTGCCTGCCACACTCCCTTTGACACCGTCCTCTACGGAAGTTTTGGATGAAGTGTCCCAGGATGTGGTCGACAGTTTTCACCGCCACCTAAAGAGGGAGATTGAGGCAGCTGTGGAGAGGGGGACTCCCTTTTCTATGGCCCGTCAATGCGCCAGTGGCCAGATTAATATTCTTAGAACACTCCCCGGTGGAGCGGGTCTGGCTGCGCTTCTGGAGCCTAAGCTGTTAGAGGCTGATCGTCTTGTGGCCCAGTTTCGCGTGCTACAGCAAGCTGATTTACCCGCGGTAATAAACCAAGAGCACAATTTCCTCATGACCGCGGTGGAGAAGGTGAGGCTTGCTCGAGAATCGATCAAACCAACTATATTGAAGGACCGCCAGGATCTGACTCAGTTGTACGATCAATGGAACCGTCGGACTGAAGATTATTCAGCTCGGAAAGCGGCGGCCTCCCGCGGGGTAGCTGACACCCGGGAGCAGATCCTCGAGCTCCAGAGAAAGCTGGCTTTCTTGGAGTCCGAGCTCGAAGCTGCTCGTGGTGAGAAAGGGATTGCCATTCAGGAGGCTGACAAATTTAGTAGGGCTTCTGCCAATCTAGAACTTGCCCTAAAGAAGATAGAGAACGACTGGCAGGCATATATGTATTTGAATGATGCAGAGCAGTTATCCCAGGAGGTCGAGCACCGAGCGAAACAGTGGCTTGAGCGGGGGACTGCCTTGGTGAGAAACCGCCTCTTGGAGTTGTGTAATGCCGAACTATAGTCGGCCTTTTCTTCTTTCGTTTATGTTTTCTTTTTCTTTTTTTTTCTTTGAGAGGGACGTGGTCCCAAAACATGTAATGCTTTTTTCGTCTTTCAAATAAAGAGTACTTTCCATTCTACCCTTCATTTGTATTGCTTGTTGTGCATATGGTATTGTGGTGATGTTTGCCTCGTATGGGAGACTTGTTTGTGGACCTGTTACCCCTGGTATAGCTTGGTTTTAGGTACAGGTAACAAGTTTGACTGGGGATACTTAGAACAGTTTCACGGCAAGGTGGTCGTGGATGTTCTAAGTATCGGGATATAGAATGCCATGGAGCAGCTGGGCTCCCGGGGCATGATGAGGAATGGTGGGCCTGTACCAAGAGATTTAGCATAGGACATTTATGGGCCTATTATCCTTGGCGTACCCCGACTTAGGATACAGATAATAGGATGAAGGGGAACCGACATACTTACTCAGAGGTGATGAGGACATGGCAAGTATGAGGGTTTTACCGTGGAGTCTTCCTACTCAGAGGTAATGAGGACATGGCAGGAGTGGACTCAACGGAGAATATTTGTGGTCAACAGAGGACATTTGTGGACCTATTACCCTTGGCGTACCCTGGTTCAGGGTACGGATAATAAGACGAGAGAGGACCAACATACTTACTCAGAGGTAATGAGGACATGGTAAGTACGGAGGTTTTATCGTGGAGTCTTCCTACTCAGAGGTAATGAGGACATGGCAGGAGTGGACTCAGCGGGGAATATTTGTGGACCTATTATCCTTAGCATACTCCGGTTGTGGTTACATATAATAAGTCGGAAGGGAATCATCATACTTACTCAGAGGTAATGAGGACATGGCAAGCATGAAGGTTTCTTCGACGGAGCCTTCCCATTCAGAGGTAATGAGGACATGACAGGAGTGGGCTCAATAAAGGAGGGTACATAGAACGACTCAGAGGTAATGAGGACATGGAAGTTCTATGTAAAGGGGTGATTTGTTTTTGGCGGAAGTGAAACGACTCAGAGGTAATGAGGACATGGCCGTTTTGGAAATTTGTGGATCGATTACCCTTTTTGTGCACTGGGAGTGCGGGGGGATCATGAAGGAGGATCTCTTCCAGAAAGAAAGTTCAGAGGTATGATCATACATGACTTACTATCTGAAAGAGTGACCGGAATGTGAGTTCAGAGGCACCTGCGGGTACATGACTCGATAATCTGGAATATTATGAAAGTGAGTTCAGCGGCACCAGCGGGTACATGACTCGATAATCTGGAATTTTGTGGTTGTGAGTTCAGCGGCACCAGCGGGTATATGACTCGATAATCTGGAATTTTGTGGTTGTGAGTTCAGTGGCACCAGCGGGTACATGACTCGATAATCTGGAATGCTGTCGTTTAGACATAATATTTCTTCAGGAACTTGCCGTTGACTGGCAACATGAGCAAGTCTCCATTTTGCTTTACGAGGCGGTAAGCACCGTTAGAGAATACAGCCTCGATGATAAATAGACCTTCTGGAACTTTTCGGCGGTCTTGTGAGTCATGACCATCGGCCTCCGGACTGCCAGAACGAGATTGCCCACTTGGAATGTTCTGATTTTAACCTTCTTGTTGAAGGCTCCAGAGATGCGTTCTTGGTATAGCTCGATCCTTTGCTGATCCAGGAGGCGCTTTTCATCTAAGGCCTCTAACTCTTGTAGTCGGCGACGGTAGTTATCATCCGTCGTCAATTGATAAGTGAGGGCGATGCGGAGCGAGGGTATTTGAGTCTCCAATGGGAGAACTGCCTCACTCCCTTACACCAGGGAGAATGGTGTGTTTCTTGTGGCTGTTCGAACTGTGGTATGGTATGCCCATAAGCATTCACCAAGCTTCTCATTCCAGTCGCATTTGTTGGACGATACGAACTTCTTGAGTAACTTGATGATGGTTTGTTGAATGCTTCTGCCAACCCATTTGCTGCCGGATTGTATGGCGTCGAAGCAATATTTTGGATGCGATGCTTGTCGCAGAACCGATAGAAGGCGTGGCTTGCAAACTGCGGACCATTATCGTGGATGATCCTTCGGGGCAGTCCAAAGCGATAGATGACGTGATGCTTAAGGAAGCTGATCACGTTCGAAGTTTTGACTTCTGCAAGCGGGACATCTTCCGCCTATTTAGAGAAGTAATCTGTGACAACGAGTATGAAGCGATGTCCTCGGGAGGAAGGTGGAGTGATTGGACCAATGATATCCATCCCCCATGCTTCGAATGGCCAGGACGCCACTGTCGGATATAGAAATTTAGATGGCTGGTGAATGAAGTCCGCGTGGACTTGGCAGGCTTTGCACTTTCTCGCATAGTCTATTGCATCTTCTACCATCGTGGGCCAGTAGTAGCCCATTCGGCGAAGACGGTCTTGCAATTTAGGGCCAGGATGATGGGCCCCACAGACACCATCGTAAGCTTCGCGTACGGCTTCTTTGGCTTCTGCGTTTGACAGACACCGAAGCAATAATCCATCATAAGATCGGCGATACAGCATTTTCGTCTCTGTATCCTAGAAGAATCTGAGAGAACGCCTTCTGATGGAGGTGGCTTTCTTTGGGTTCTCGGGCAGGATATCGTAGACGACGAAGTCAATGCATGGTTGTCTCCAATCTGGGACATCGTCGATTGTCTTGGCGGAGTAACTTGCCACGAATTGAACGTTGTTCTTGGGGCAGACCAGTTCGTGGCCTATCACATCTACCGATTAATGAGTATGATTTGGCACTGCTAGGGCATCGGCTTCGATATTTCGGAGTCTGAAAACGTGCTCGATGAAGAACCCCTCGAACGATGAGATGATGTCGATCGCTATCTGGTGATAGGGGATCATGACTTCATGGCAAACTTCGTATGAGCCCCGGATCTGATTGACGATTAACTGAGAATCGCCGTATGCTTCAAGATATTCTACCTCCAGCTCTCCTGCAAGTTGGAGGCCAATGACCTGAGCGTTGTACTCGGCCACATTGTTAGAGCAGGGTTCTGTGAGAGAGTAAGCGCGGTTAATTACCAATCCGGAAGGGAAGACCAGTACCACTCCATCTCCGACGACGATGTTGCCCTTGGGTCCAGTTCTCGAAGAACCATCGAAGAATATTTGCCATATATCATCTTGAGAGGTTACATGCGAGTCGGCGAACTCATCTGGGATCTCTTCATATATTCTGGACGACTCCGAGCCTGGGTAGGCTGCCAAAAAGTCCGCCAGGGCTTGACCCTTGATAGCCTTTTGTGGGACGAAGATCATATGATAAGGGGACATCAATATTGCCCATGTAGCGAGGCGAGAGCTGAGTGCCCCTGGTTTAGTCATGAGGACCCTGAGAGGGTTGACTCGTGAAATCACATCTAATGTCTGTCCAGTGACATGTGCCGCGTATTCTGAATGGCGAACACCAGGGCGAGGCATTCCTTCTCCACAGCGGTGTATCGGTGCTCTAGCCCAATCATCATTCGACTGAGGTAATATATGGCTTGCTATGGCCTGCATCGTTGTTTTGTGCCAGCAGAGCCCCGAGGGAATGTTCTATTGCTCGTACGTAGAGCAGGAATGATTTTCCAGCAACCGGAGCCACCAGGACTGGAGGTTCGATAAATATTCTTTGATGCCGTCGAAGCCCGCTGACATTCTTCGTCCCATACGAATGAGACGCCTTTCTTCATGAGATAGGTGAATGGTCGACATCGCCCGGAGAGGTTAGAAATGAACTCCTGATGTAAGCTAGCCTCCCTTGAAGGCCTCTGAGTTCGTAAAGATTTCTCGGGGGACCCATCTCCATAATTGCCTTTGTCTTCTCAGGGTTACATGGATACCCTGGGCGGTGATGACAAAACCCAGGAATTTTGCTGGATACGCCCAAGAAGGATTTTGTGGGATTCATCTTCAGATTGTGCGCTCGCATTAGGTCGAATACCGTCCTCAGATCCTGCAAATGGTCTCCCTTACAGACTCTTGACGGCGATGTCGTCAACATAGCACTCTACCGTCTTGCGTAAGTGGTCTCTGAAGATGATGCTCATGGCTCTTTGATATGTGGCGCCGGCATTCTCAAACCGAAAGGCATGACTGTGTAGCAGTATGTGCCAATCGGTATTCGGAATGATGTATGCTTTTCGTCGTCAGGAGACATCTTGATTTGGTTGTACCTCGAGAAACCATCCATGAATGACATACGTTCGAAGCCGCAAGTGTTGTCAATCATGATCCGTGATAGGGAGGGGGAATTCATCTTTGGGCATGCCTCGTTCAGATTACGGAAGTCGATGCAGATTCGAATCTTTCCATTCTTCTTGAGGACGGGTACTATGTTGGCGATACAGTCAGGATGTTGCTCCTCACGAATAAAGCCGTTGGCTATCAGTTTGTTGACTTCGGCTTCGATTGCATCCATGATGCCCGGGCGGAAGCATCGCTGTTGTTGCTTGACTGGCTTTGCATCCGGCCGAATGTTGAGTTTATGAAGAGCAATATCGGGATTTAACCCCAGCATGTCTTCATAGCTCCAGGCGAACACATCAATATATTCTTTGACAAGTTCCAGCAGCGATTCTCGCTCTTCGTCTGTTAAGCTTTTGTTGACGAAGATCGGTTTTGGAAAGATTCGCTGCGAGATCCACTTGTATGACCTCATCTTCAGTAGGAGGTTCTCTCTGTTCGAACCGCTTTTTCCATTGTGCATCCAACTGTTGGGCCCACGGCTCTAACTCGAGGATTTAGGATGTCTTATCTTCTTCATAAGCGTCGGCGAATGCATGTTGAATGACAGGACTTGTCTGAATATGTCTCCGATGCTGGTATCCGAGTCAGAAGTTGGTGACCCGGTCGAATGTGAATGCCAGTACATTCTTCATCTGAACTCTCAGGGGTCGTCGGGGTGTAACATACCCTAATCCACACCGAGTTTTGCTATAGTAGTCCCGTGGTTTGCCAGCCGGGACCGGTGGCTTCAAAGGTAATCGTCGTCCAGTACCGTAGTTCAAGCCTGGCGTCGTCTCCAGATCATACCCCTTTTTGCATGAGATATTTGGATTGGGGGCTATAAAGATACAGGCAGTCTCCCGGCATCTGATCCAAGGTCGACACTTCTATGGTGAAGGGATGCAGGTCGTCCTTCCGGCCGAAGATGATTGGATGGTCCCCTCCCTCGATTATACGGTAAGCGTCTTCCACTGGAGTAAGCTGGATTGCGGTGTACACATTTGTCACCTGTGTGTAGGTGAGTGCCTATACCGTTCTCCTTAGCATAATTGTACACAGCTTATTGAGCTCGAGGTAGTTCAAAGATAGCCCTTTATTGATGAAGTAAGGTATCTTTTCTAGGGGATTACATCATCTGCGGAGGGAACGTCAGTGTGGGCAGCCACATACTTGGCTAGCTCCGGTTCCTCTTCGACTACCCCTATATAAACGAAGACCGAGAGGACGACCTGGGCAGCTTGATCGTCAGAGGTTCAGCTGGTGGAGTAGAGCATAGAGTTGTTGGCAGACTAGCGACCCCCAGCTTGGTACTCGATGCTGGGCGGGGAGTGGTTGGTTCGCTAGAAGTCCCAGACCTTGCATCGGGGTGACGACTCTTCGTGGGAAGGCGTATCGTCATTGGCTTTTGGAGGGATTGAGCTTTCCGTTTGCGGCTGGCCGACTCTCGACAGCCTGATTATCAGTGGCTCCGTTGAGGGTCTTGGCACTTGGCCAGACCTTGGCAGCCGGATTATCATTTGCTATTCTTGTGTCGAGAGGCTGATTGCGTCCTTACGCAGAGTGGCGGTAAGGGGTGCAGACTTGCCAGGTTTACGAGCTTGGAGGTGGATCGTCAGAGGTTCTTCTGATCCTGTGACTGTCTCGGTACGAGCTTGCACATCTCTTCACCAAGGTGCTTCTTCGACTTTTCGTACAGACAGGAGTCTGAGTAGTAGGATTCGACCCCTTTGAAGGGATCGATGTCGGCAAATACCGTCCTCACGAAGTGTTTGTTGACATATTTGAAGCACTGGTGCAGCGTGGAAGGCACGATCATATAATCGTGTATCCACGGGCGCCCCAAAAGGATGTTGTAAGAAGTGTCTGCATCTATGACGTAGCAGGTGACTTCTGATTGGGATCGCCAATCTGACACTTCAGACGAATCTTCCCAATTGGGTAGCTCCTGCCCGAATTGAATCCGCTGATGGTAGTACTTGTAGGCGTCAAGCGATGCATTGGGATGCGGAGATGATGTAACAGACCCTTCGGGATAATGCTTATGGACGAGCCAGGGTCAATGTGCATCGATCCAACTTTACGTCGCCGATGTATCCAGTGTAGTATAGCGGACGATCGTGCAGGTTGGTTTTGATGAGCATGTCCTGCAGAGTGAAGACAATGTTGGGCATCGCTCCTGTGCAAGCGTTGTCTTGGAGATCTGCAGGAGGGTTCTCTCCGTGAGGTGTTCCTGAGCCAGGTACGCGTCGGCATTTTGGAGTGCATCGCTCAAAGCCGCACGAACATCCTTTGAGAGTCTCAGAAGCTCATATAATGCAACTTGGCCGGTGTGTTGGCCAATTGTGCCAAGATGTCGAAGTTGTAGGGCTTCTCCAGCCCTGTGGTGCCTCTTTTCGAAGGGATTTGTCAAAGCGAGTCTCCCTGGCCTAGGCTTGTCGGTCGTCGGAGGATGAGCCGGTCCCGGAGCGTCAGTTGTAGAGGGCTGATGATCTTCAGCCAAGTTGTCAGCCACAGGTTGGCATTGTGCCCAGACCGCGTAACGACGGCTGTAGCTTCTTCGATATCTGTCGAGATTGTACGGTAGGACCTGACTTTTCCACTCTTCTTCTTGCAGATGGAAGATGATGTGGGTGAGTCACTTCCGATACCAAGTCTGGATGGATCCACATGACCTCCCCTCGTGATGTGGTGAGGGGCACTAGACCAGCAGCCTGATCTCGGGGAGGTGGAAGATTAGTAATCTCCATTGTCGCCAGAGGGATGGGGACCACACCGTCTTGAGTTTCCGTCAGAGGGAAGCTGTCGAATTGTACTGACACCATATTGGCTGCCACTGTCACCTCCTCGAAATCGATGGCCAGAGCGTTCGAATCGATGAGATTTTGGATGTACCGTTTTAGTTGGTACAGTCGTGTGTGGCATGGTGGACATAGCGGTGGTAATGGCAGTACTTTGGGTTCTTCATGTCTGCCGGCTGAGGTTCTCGTCTCGGTGGAGGAAGCTGCATTCTGTCTCCTTGTATGAGCATGTCCAAGATGGGCTTGACGTGACCGTCTTCGAAGGAGTATGTGATTTGCGGCCATTGTTTGTCCGCCGGCTTTGGCTCAGGTTTCTGTGCTGTGTCGGCCACCATAGCCTGCTTACCCCTGCTGTCCGATTTGGAGGGGCTACCCCCATTGTCTTGTTGGTATTAGGACGCTTGCCCTTGTTCTCTCCGTCCGAGATGTGCAATCCCAATTGGCAAGCCTTCTTTAATCGTTCTTTGGCACTTGTGGAACTGATGATAAACGTCTTCCAGTCCTTGAATTGACTTTCGCCCATCCGGAGTCAACATATTGGGAGCAATCTCTTTTGGCAAATTTCAATCAGGGAGGAATCCGGATTTCCAGACGGCAGCTTCATTGCGGTTTGGCGAAACCGCTCAATGTAGTTCCTTGTCAGCTCTTTCTCCCCTTGGATGACGTCCATAAGGGTGGACATTGTGATGTCTTGCCCTACTTCGTAGAATCTCCAGGAACATGCACTTGAAGCCGACGAAGGAGTGGATGCAGTTATCTGGCAGGTTGCGATACCAGTCGAAGGCGACTCCTTCCAATGCCCCAATGAATAAAGGTGAGGATGGCGTCGTCATGGGGTAAATGGTCGGTGGTGACCTCGAAGTAAGTGATGTACCGACTTGCGGAGGTCTTGCCATCATAAGGATTGATATTGAACGGCTTATATCTTGGCGGAAAGGGGACATCCCTCCATGCAGCAGGGTACGGTTGCCGTATTCTGATGGCTTAAGAATTTTCTCGAGCGTGAAACATGGCTCGGAGCTCCTGGACCTCTCTTCTCGCTTCACGGGCCTCATCTACGGCGGTGGGGGCCGTTACTTCAGGAGGATTGTTGCCCGGGTTCGGTGCCGAATTCGAGTCGCATTGACCGCGGGACCCGCACTTGTTTGGCCGGGCGTCCCTCTTTGCAGAGTTGGAAGGGCCGCTTTGATCTCGTCCATAGACTTGACCAAGGCAAGCAATATGGCTTCGAGAGTGTCGATGCGTTGGCGATCACTGGAACCACCTTGGCTGCTGTCTGTCATGAATACCGTCCTTACGTGAGGAGAGATGGACGGAGCGGTGGAGGAAGCGCCCTCCGAATCATACCCCTGTTGTGAGAAGTCATCGGGGTATGTGGGAATGTTCTCTTTGGTTCGGACTCGGAAGGAACAGTACCCCCTGTCTCCGAGTTCGCCTCGTCTTGGGAGTTGTGGACGTCCTCGGGGACGTCGGGGTTTGCTGCATCTGATGGGAGAGTTTTTCCCCGGCTCGTCTTCTTGGAACATCGGATTGTCGTGGAGGTTCGGAGGAGTGCTACCCCCAGTCCCAGCAAACCCGGTGTTGTGGACGACGAATCTCCCACTGTAGCAGATTTCGTCTTTGAACGTGTACCTTGGAAAACTCCGGTGGTGGGCACCCACTTAGAAGACAGTCTTTTAGTCAAAGTGGTTGAATCTTCGGGCTGGAAACATTTGTCTTCTTCCCTCTCCCATTGGCGGGACTTTCTGAGCAGAGTTGCAGGAGACGACGGGAAGTGCCTCGTCTTCTGAAGACGGCTGTTGCAGTCTTTGAAAGACGGACTGCCGGTCTTCTCGCACCGTTACGTTATTGCAGCAGCAGTTGACAATGACTTGGGTGTAGTGACGTCCGTGGGAGGACCCCGATGCTTCTCTTTCCTTGCGTTTGTGGAGGATGGCCTCACGCAAGTCAGATGGGTCTGGATCGACCATGTTTGCTCCCTGGATTTTGGGAGACTTTTGCGAACCTCTCTGTTTGCCGCGGGCTGGACTCGAGTGGTTCTGTACAACATTCCATCTGAGGCCCGCATAACAGTATGTGGGACGCTCGGATGGTCAGAGACCGGATCAGCGGACCGAGCTTGCCAAGCTCGCGCTGCCTAGACTTCTTCGCTCTAGTGCGTAAGGGCACATAGTGTAACACCCAATTTTCTGAAATTAGGGTATTTTGAAAATTTATTATTTATTATTTATTAATGGTATTTTGGTCATGATATGATTTTTTGTTTTTTAGTTATTTAAAACTATTTTCTAAGTCACGACTTATGACTTTGTGACTTTTAGTATAACCCTAGTGTAAACCCTAGAGATTCATAACCTAGAGACTAACCATGATCATGTGAGCCTAGCCATAGGTTTAGAACATCAAATTAGGGTTTTTAGCCTAAAGGGTATTTTGGTAATTTTTAGGATTTATTTGGAATTATTTGGATTTATGTGATTTATTATTATTTAATTAGTTGATTAGTGTCATGTTAGCTTCTAACCTAGTTTAGCCTAATCTAGAGGTTAGCAACTAACCTAGAAGACTAAGTAGAGGATGTTAGCTTTATGTATAAATATCTAGTTAGATAAATATCTAGATATTTCATTTTTTAGATTTTAGAACCTAAATATCTAACCCCTTAGTCAAAGACTTAGGGGCTAAGTTTTGCAAGGTGGTAGGAACCCTAAATATCTACCCCTACCCCCCCATGGCAGCCAACCCATGCCCCATCCTATATACACACCCCCTTCATTCAGGCCTCTTTTCTTTACAAAAACCCTAGTTTTCCTACAACTTCACACCCTCACCATTTAACCAAATTAGCTCCAAATTGAGCCTAGTTTCTTGCATTGGAACCCCCTACCAATGAGGATGCTAAGGGAGGCTAGCTAGCAAGGTTTTCAAGACATTTGGGCATCATCATTTGAAGAGGACACCCCCCTAGTTTGGTGTTTTCTTGAGTTTTTCACTCAATAGGTAAATACCTATAAACCCTACTAATATTGTGATTTCTCCTCATGGTTGCATGCATTGGTACCAGGGACCTATAGGACAAGTTTGGTAGGATATGGATATGGTTTGGCGTCCGTATCGGACACGTATCTGTGTTTAAAACAGTGTTCGATGAAATACTTGTGAGAATTAAAAGGTGTTATTTTCAAAAACTAATTGAATGGAAAAATAGGTTTTTAAGTGTAGATCACAAATCACATGGACTGAGCACAAAATCGTATTGTGTCCGTGTCCAAATTGGACACGAACACACTGTTAAATATCACACTGTGTACACTTTAATCCCCTGCTATCCGACACTGTTTTCTCCAGAATTGGACACGTGGACACGTGCCACTTGGCACAGAGGAGGGGGCATCCTCTGACAAGCCCCCTCTCGAATTTGAGACACTCTCGTGTCGTATCGACGAACACGACACGCACTGACCGCACACTACACTGCACACAGTGTTAAACACTCACTAACACGGCCTTCGTGTCGCGTGGACACGAGTCGTGGACACCTCTTTGCACGAGTGTGTAGCCAACATGTGGGCTACACGTGGACGTGACCACGAGGCCCCACGTGGCTCTTGTCGTGTCCACGAGACTCTTGCATGCTGCACGAGACTGTGCACGCTCCCCTGCTACTCGACCTTAATTCGGACACGACACGCCACGTCGACACGCCAAATTTGGCATGGACACGGGGGCAATGTCTGCGAACATGCCCCCCAAGTTTCGTGGCTTATCGTATCGTATCGGACACGAAATCGCCTTGCACTGGTCACTCACTGACAGCACACACGTGGAAATTGGGCTCTGATACGGGCTTCCCATTTGGACACGGCGACACGTGGACACCGTACAGACACACTGACACCTAGCCTGACCCTAGGCGAACCTAGGGACACGACCACGAGACACGAGGACGTGTGTGTCGTGTCCTAGAGCTAGTTGCACATGTGCACGACACTGTATTGTGTGTGTGCACTGTGTTACCGATTGTGTTTTAGACACTTGGACACGCCGTGTCGTGTCGTGGTGGACACCTAGGGACACCTACGACACGTATGCATGTGGGGCATCAGTTACCAACCTATAGGTTCGAGTCCTAGCTCGGTTTAGCGTGTGTATTTGGGTTTACCCTATTATCGAATGTACAGTGCTGTTTCCAGTTTTGGGATATTATTCCCAGTTTTCAAAAGTGAATTTCAAATCTAATTTTAATATGATTTACATGTATTAGTATGTTTTAGTATATATATATGTAGTGTATATGTATGTGTGAGTGTAGGTGAGATTTGAGGGTATATGGTTGTATAATTGTAGTG